>CAIGQQ010039955.1:2545708-2609484 GCA_903798035.1 Danio albolineatus
TGTGTGTGTGTGTGTGTGTGTGTGTGTGTGTGTGTGTGTGTGTGTGTTGTACCTAGAGTTTGTGGTAGTACCTAGAGTTAATTGAAGCGAATCCTGAAAACACTTAGAGTGCAAAACGATTTTTTCAAGTCAAACCATTTATGTTCAATTGGGTTCATGTCAGGTCAGTTTGGAGGCCTAGGCATTAGGGCACCCATGATGAAATCATATTTTGTAAACTGTTAGGACACAACTGTGTGTAGGTATAGTGTCATATTGGGGTATTATAAAGACAATAAGCCTTTTTTTTATTTCCTGACATTAAAATAGAATCCAAATCACTCCCATTTTGAGGCCGACATGACTGAGGATTCTCTGTCCACCAGATTGATTGACAGCACGTCTTGTAGTAACGCATACAGTATAATCATATCAACAAGACAGGATGTGCACAAAGCAACCGGGATTAAAAGAATTGTTCGGCTCGTTGTGATCATCAATCATCATCAAATGTTATCAAGAATTAGTTTTGCAAGTTTAAAATGTTTTTAAAACAGTGCATGTTTGTAACTAATTACATCTTTACTTATTAACTCAACCGCATGTCAGTACGTTTATAAAAGAAGAGGCTTCAGTCCTGGTTTGTGGACATTAAATCAGGTTTATTTTGTATCCTGTCACATTTGCTGTGCAAAAACAGTGTAAAGTTAAACACGCATGCTGTGTGTGTATGTCTGTGTTTGTAACGACATTGTGTCTGACTCATCATTGCAGAAAGGCTTGAATTAACTCCACAACAAATACATCAAATAATCATTGGAAAAGTTCTTACTGTAGTATTTTCACAAACATTGCATGAGATCTGCCTCCCTCATGTCTCTCTGTTATCTGAAGCAGTCAAGGTGGACATTGAGATACACTCTGGCAGGCACGTGCATGGGAACGTAGGGCGGGGAGAACTAGCATTAAAGCCACAGGCCACAAAAAACAGCTACATAGTGTTCAGAGCAGAAAATTCCAACATTCAAAAGGTTATAATAAATAATCTGACGGGTGTTTTGAGCTGAAACTTTACAGACACATTCTGGAGACACAAAAGAATCTTAAATCTTAAAAAAGGGGTAAAATCGGTGCCCTTTACCAGAAATTTAACAGCATGTTCCCAAACAACCCCTTCATAATTCTGGCAGTGTGGTAAAGTGCATTATTTTAATGGTAAAAGCTATCACTAATAGTGAACACAGTTGCCATGAATGGGTGGACTTGGTCCTTGCTGTCAGGGATTGTGGTTTTGGGATAATAAAGCCCAAGAAATCATTAGGGCTGGCCAGCTGTGCATCCAAGCATGCCTTTGTTGGTAATTAGGCATATCTGTGCTTGGCCATTGATGTGATATTGAGAATCTTGAGTCACCAGACCAAGCCACCTTTTTTAGCAGTTAGCATGGTGACTTGGCTTGGCCGTTGATGTGCTCTACACAGAAGTCTCTGATTAATTGTGGGCTGTGACACATTGTTCTGGTCATCACTGTTGTAATTGCTGGTGATTTGTTGCACTGTGGCCTTGCAGTCACTGCCGTCTATGCTGCGGTCTATGCTATCTTTGCAAAAATTTAACATGTCTGAAAGTTAAAATAGAACTACAACTGCAATTGGAATTTCCACCATGTGGGACAACATTAAAAGTATGTTTATTTTGGGAAACTTTAGTGCTTTACAATGCATAATATGATACATTTTACACTTTTTTTCATAAGCTAAAACAGGCTGTTACTAATTTCTTTTTTTATCTCAAGCTCTCTCCAGATGTGATAACAGTGCAAAATTTGTGAATGAGCTAATACTTCATTTGATTCACAGCAAGAACTTTTCTGATTCTAACAATCCAGTCAGATTGAGTCTCTAGGTAACAGTTCACTGATTCAAATCATCTCTCTCTCTCTCTCTCTCTCTCTATATATATATATATATATATATATACATACATATAAATGCTTATAAACTGCTTATCTGCAGTTTATCTTGACCTAGTATTAATAGAACCTATTTAACTATAGAACCCTTTAATATGCTTCACTGGCAGCTGACAGAAACAAGAATGCACATTCTGTGCCTAGGTGAAAGGATGTATCTTATCGCACAGTTAAGATGTAAAAAAGCGTAAACACAGTACACTCTTAAAACAAACGGTTCTATATAGAACCAAAAATGGTTCTATCAAGCGCTCCATATATGGAACCCCAAAAAGGTTCTATATAGAACCATTTTAAGGGTTCATTAAATAGAACCCCAAATGGTTCTTTGAATTCAAGTTAGATGGTTCTATTTAGAACCATTTAAGGGTTCTTTTTATTTATTATTGAATTATTGTTACTTATTAATGAATAAAAAATAAAAACAATCCAGACAATTCAAATTGTTTAAATTTATTCTATTCATTATACAAAATATTTTTTTAAATAATATTTAAAATTGCACCTCTGCATACTTTGCATTGGACAGCAGATCTACCTTAACAGTTTAATGGCATTCAACACTGTAATTGTAATGATTTCACTTTTATAAGCTTTTTTACTGTTTAAACAAATACAGAGCTTAACTTTCACACATCTCTAAAATGAAGAGAAATATATCACAATGCAGATAGAAACAATACACAAACAATCAAAACATCTTCTAAATAACACTACAATTTCAAAAAGTGAATGGTACCTGCATGTATTGGTCATCACAACATCCATTTTATACATAATTTAATGAAAAACATTACTAAAACATTGCAAAATGATTAGACAAAACACTGCAAACAGCCATTTCACAACCTGTAGCATGTCCATGTCTGTCAGCCTCTTTTATAATGTAAATAGTTTTGTCCATGGGTGGCACAGTGGCTCACTGGTTAGAACTGTCACCTCACAGCAAGCAGGTCACTGGTTCGAGTCCCGACTGGGCCAGTTGGCATTTCTGTTTGGAGTTTGCAAAATCTCCCAGTGTTCATGTGGGTTTCCTCTGGGTGCTCCGGTTGCCCCCACAGTCCAAAAGCACGTATGGGTGTTTCCAAGTGCTGGGTTGTGGCTGGAAAGGGCAGATTAGTTGGTGATTCATTCCACTGTGGTGCCTCTGATAAATGAGAAAGTTGAAGGATAGCGAGTGAGTGTTTTCCATCGTAATGCTGAAACTACAAACCTTGGTGGAATCAGGAGAGCTGTTGAATCCTGGATGGTGTAAGACCTTTGGATTTCTGTAAAACAATATTTTAATGTTGAGTACTCTTAACCAATTAACATAAGTCATCAAATAGAATTACAGTTATAATTAATACAATTAAAGTGTGTGTGTGTGTGAGTGTGTGTGTGTGTGTGTATGTGTGTGTGTGTGTGTGTGTGTGTGTGTGTGTGTGTGTGTGTGTGTTTGGGGCAAATAGTATGTAGTATAGGGTGTAGTTACCTTCTGCGGTTTCCTCTGCTGGTCCAATGAGACTGTCATGGAGCACTTCCTTCTTTCATTTCCTTTTTGGCCCATTTTTTAAAAAGATGTTTCTGTGTTCTTCACCAAGTTTTCTATGCAGCATCCTAAATGCAAAAAAAAAAAAAAATTGTTTACTTCATGTGTAAGTTTCCAAATGACACATTTTCAGTAATACAAGTTTCTTAAAGTCATCATGGACGCAAAACTATTTGGCACACAATGTAACAGTGTTTACTCACAAGCTGTGGCAATCCAAGAAGAAGAAACTGCTTCATTAGTTCTGCAAACCCCTCCATAATCTGTGCTCTGGAAAAGGGTGTTTCATTCGGTTCTTGACTTATGAGTATCTGGTGTCGCATTCCAGGTCCATCACAATCTGATGTAGGAAGACAGCATTTTAGAGTGTGGAAATATGAATTTAAAACACAGAATTAATCTACCTTTGACATAAAATGTATTGAACTGAACTTGCCTTGTGTTAAGTTCCTCAGAGTACAGTTCACTTCCTTTTCATCCCATTAATTTGTTTCATTTGCGAGATGATAGATGAGCTCACCACTGAAATCCTTTCATTTTTAAATTTGTTTTGAAGACATTCCAACAAGGTATCCTGTAGGCAAATTTACACTTTCTTTTAAAACATATTTTTTCTTTGCAGGACTTTTTAATAAGCAATGACCTTAATATTCTTACTGTATTAAAACAGCAGCAATAAGTAATAGAACATTTATGTGATAAATATATTATTTCAGTACACAACAACCAAGTCTGAAATGCATGTTATAAAATACAATATTTACCAGGTGTCCTTGTTGATGATAATTGTGTCATAATTATGGATGTAACGCATGTCCTTCTTTAAGCTGGGATCCTTCCTCTTCAAAGCTACTTGTGTCCTGCAGCCCAGGTTACAATACTATGTTAAAGTCTTTTATAATATTCATTTAATTATACTTAATACAGTTTGTTTAGAATTAAAAGCAATAATACATAGCGAGCACAAGATTTATGATGCAGTTCAGTTTCCAGGCTGTTTGAAGAAAAGAAAGATATACATTAAAATATGAATTTTAAACTTATTTAGCACAATATATACATATATGTAGCCTATATTTAACAAGGTTCAACATTTCACAATACAGTTAGCCTGCATGTTTGTATGTCCTTCATAAATAACACCTGATCTTTCATCTGTGGATTATTAAAATATGTTTTGGCTTAAAAAGGTTTCAATAATACACCTCGTAATACAAAATATTTCATTATTATAGTTTTAAAAGAGTAATAACATACCTGAATGACGCAGCTGCAAAAGCGGAGTTCACCTTTTCAAAAATTAACCGTCGCTCTCTCGAGGCTCTTCACCAGCAGTCCACCAATGAATGACGTCACCAGAGGGCTTTTTCATGATTATTAGTTTAAAACAATTTATTAAACCATAACAACACACTGTACAGTCTGAATAAACTGGTTATTTTATTTATTTCACAAAAAAGATTCGTCAAAATGTTAAATATTAAGCATATATAAATATTAGTTATATGGTAATGTACAAACCTGCATGAAACAAAAATCCCATCATACATTGATTAGGTTTTTGACCATAACAGTCATTTTATTAGCTTTTGACTCAAAAAGCTTTGTCTCTCTGTGTTATAGCTTATTATTATTTATAATCTTTACTATATAAGTATGTCATAAATCTCACATTATAGAACCATTTTAATCAAAAAGGTTCTTTGCGCTCAAAGGGTTCTAAATAGAACCATTTTTTGGGTAAAAGGTTCTACTGGCCAAGTATAGAACCCTAGGGTTCTATATAGAACCTCAAGGAACCTTTTTTTTTAGAGTGTAGCGTTTAGTACTATAGTATTAAATTATCACAGTACTTGCCACTCACCACAGAGGTTGTAGTAAAATATGTAGCACCTCTCAGCTGGCCCTTTGTGTTCTATTTTGACTTGTATTGTTTACTTGGTCACATCACTTCAGGTTTTGTTCTCGCACTATGATTCCTTGCTGAATAACCAATCAGAGTGCCAATTTTACATGTTGAGTCAGGCTAACTTGCTAAAATGTTAAATGGACCGATGGCCCAACACTGCCCAATGGCCAACTGTCAACTTGGTGTGTCCCAGTCCCATACAGGGACTGCTGCAAAAGCTGTTTAAGCTCATTGGATAAAATAGTTGCATTTGGACATGCCTGTATTTGTCTACGGTGCGGAAGTGGTCGATTTGATTTAAATGCTAAAGCAAATTAATGCCCATGCATCTCTCCTGCTGCTGTAGTGCATACTTCTTACTGGCATATACTTCTTAAAGTGTTATTTTGTTTTGAGACATCTGTTTTTTTTACATTTGTCAACATATTTTTATGTTTTTTTAATTTTTTTTACACATATAGTTTTATATGCTTTGCAATATATATTTTTATGATTATAACTTTTACTCATGAAGTACCATATTATATAATATAAGCATAATATATACATACTATAATATAAGCATTATATATATATATATATATATAATACTACAACTTTAATAAGTGCAAAATTAAAATTGAACCAAAAGATGAATGAATGTGTGAAATGTGTAATGTGTATACTTACTGTACCTTTCCTGTAGCTTACAGTTAAAAAGGTGAAGAAGTGGGAAGCCATTTTAGGTGAATAATGACTGTGTTTGTGCAGAATTAATGCATCATCCATGGGAACTTTTGGCTGTTGGTGCTTATCTCAGCCAAGCATAACATTTCCACAGCTGCTGTGGTGGCTCAGGATCCCGCGTTCATTCTTTCCCCTGTTGAGTTTGGGGAGGCAGTGTTCAGCCAGTGGCACAATACAGGCCTGTGCTCCACAGCATGGAAGGGGCCAAATGCTTCGCCCATTTTAGTCCAACTGTTACATCACTTATTGATGATTCCACCCATGTAATTTGAGCAAAGCTGTCTATACTGTTGCTGAATGAGCAAGACAGGAAAAATCCACTGGACTTTCTTCCACTTCTGCTGCCACGAAACAGTTTATTGTGCTGGTTCATTTATGAAAGTAGAAAAAACAGTTCACCTAATTGAACAATTTATGACACAAACCAGCATACTGTACTTACAGTCTGCCTGACAGTCACTCTAAATGAGAAAATTTGCTCCCACTGTTATATCAGACAGTATACAGGAAATAATGAACAACTTGAAAAATGGCATGTCGATCTAAATTCCTACAGATACACCCAAAAATGAAAATCACTATTTACTCACCCTCGGTTGGTTCCAAACCTTTGCTGAATCTAAAAAAAGAATTTCTGTAGAAAGCTGGAAACCAGTATCCCTTGACATAGTATGTAACATAATGGTTACAGGTTTCCAGCTTTCTTCAGAATATCTTCTTTTGTGTTTAACAGCAGAAAGAAAGTCAAACAGGTTTATGACTTAAAAGGGGAGTAAATGATGGCAGAATTTCAGTTTTGGATGAACAATTTCAACTATTTTGATAAGCCAGGCTGAACATTTCCAATGAACTGTCATGTCATTCAATACTCACTGCATTTACAGATTAGTTTAAAAATCACAGATATATATAGTATATGGTTGAGACAAATCTACAGTATTTTCTATTGATGCACATTACCCATTGCTCAAATTAATCTCCCATTAACTTAAACATCTTTTCATCCCATTTTGTGCTTGAACAACTTGTAATTATATTATGATTACCAACTAAGCCTCAAGAAATTGAAACTAAAGTTACATCAACCTTTCACTGTAAGGGTTTTGGCTAGCTTAAAAGTTTCATGTGTACTGTATGTCATCACACTGTAACTGAACTGTTCTCTGAACTTAACATTTTAATTTCTTTAAACGATTGTCTCTGTTTAAAATGAATGTTTGTGTCTGAAATTCTGCCTTGACAACTGGTTGGTCGATATACGGTATGTTATATGACACAGGGTGGTCATTTTGCTTGTGATGCTGAATTTTGCTGAAGCGCAGCAGGACAGAGGGACTATCTGAACCCATCTGATGAAAGAGAATAGTTATATTAATAAGCAGATTTTTAAATGCTTATCTACATTTTTCTGAATTGATATACATGCAGGTGCCACAGTGGCATAGTGGTTAGCACGTTCGCCTCACAGCAAGAAGGTTGCTGGTTCGAGCCCTGGCTGGGTCAGTTGGCATTTCTGTGTGGAGTTTGCATGTTCTCCCCGTGGTTGTGTGGGTTTCCTGGTGCTCCGGTTTCCCCCACTAGTCTAAAAACATGTGGTATAGGGGAATTGGGTAAACTAAATTGTCTGTAGTGTATGGGTGTGTCTGGATGTTTCCCAGAGGTGGGTGGCAGCTGGAAGAGCATCCGCTGTATAAAACATATGCTGGATAAGTTGATTCCGTTCATTCTGCTGTGGCGACCCCAGATAAATAAAGGGACTAAGCTGAAAAGAAAATGAATGAATGAATGATATACATGCAGGGCGACATGGTGGGGCAGTGGGTTGCGCTGTCGCCTAACAGCAAGAAGGTCACTGGTTCTAGTAGGTGCTCTGGTTTCCCTCAAAAGTCCAAAGACATGCAGAACGGGTGAATTGAATAAACTAAATTGACTGTAGTGGATGTATGTGCTGGTCCTCCAGGTTGGGGGTTGAGCGTTGGGCTAATGACCCACCTCGTAAAAATTAGATGTTAAGAAACACTAACATGGTGCGGCTAAAAAACAACTTCGATATAAACGGCCCTGGAAGTAAGTAAGTAAAGAATATAAAAGCTGAAAAATTAGGAAGTTTAGTCTATTAGCCATTTTAAGTTATCTGTACACACTATTGACTTGCTAATAAGTGGTTCCAAACCTTTTTGTGTTTTTTTTTCTTCTGTTGAATCTAATGGAAGATATTCTAAAGAAAGCTGATAACCAGTAACCATTGACATGCAGAGTAGAAAAAAAGCAAATATTATGGAAGTAAATAGTTACAGGTTTACAGCTTGTGGGTCTGAATAACTTGTGAATGCTCTAATGTAAAATCTTGTCATGTTTAATAAGAAGGTGTAATATTGTGACAACAAACACTCACTCATCATCCGTTTCTCTAAACCCCACAGCGTGTCTGCACTGTGTAGCATTCTAAACCCATCGACAGCAAGGAAATGATGATAATAAAGCTTGAAATGGCTTGAGTTTCCCCCATGGCGAGTTCAAAATGTCACAGTAGTCAAGCAAACGGCTGAAAGTGTGTGTTTACACCCAGTTAACAGCTGTCAGTGCCTGCATGCCTTGTATTTGTTTGAAGGCTGCAAGCTCAATGTTATTATGGCCCAATGCTGACACCTGCTCTGTTAGGAGCAACACAAGCAGGAAAAGTGTGTGTGTGCTAGGTGAGATGCAGTCGGATTGGGCCTCATTCTGTGATAAAGTGCAGCTTTATCTCTGTCTGTTCTGTGGATTTCAATAACATCAGAGACGATTCTTTGTGTCCCACTTCCTCAATTTAGATCCTATCACCTTGACTGTAGACGGACGTAAACTAGCCTTTCCACTGCACCGTATCTTTGTCTCCTATTTATTTGCCTCTTCATTATACAGTTTCCCAATTTTCTGCAGGCTCCAGTTAGAATCTATCGCAGGGCTATTCAATTGGCGGCCCGCCCGCTATAGTTATGAAGTGACGTGCGCCTGTTCAATACAGCACGAGCTGCAGTTAAAGGCTGCGCAGAGCGTGAGTCACCTGACATGGAGCTGGCAGCAAAAAACATTTGGAAATTTTTGTCGAAAAGGCCTTTTATACAATGTACTGATATCTTTGTTAGGGATGCAACGATTCGCCGATTTCACTGCGCTTTAATTCGTCGCGGTTAATTATTCGTAAAGGCTTCCTAATTGCGCGTTTCTGTTGCACAGAACAAAATTGCTGCAATTAAACACAGTTATGCCACCTGTGCGCTAGTTTAACGTTCCAAGCTTGTACGTCGATGCCAATGCAAGCACACTGGATTAACTATAGCGGCGCGCCGTTCCACTATCACGTCCTTTCCGCGCGCATGTTTGTTCTAATGTAGAATACACCAATGTGTGCGCGCAAGCGGAACAACGCGCTCGCGCCTTCCCGGGCGCACGCATTAGAAAACATTGCGGTGAGGTTGTGCGTGGCTTTGAGTGCAATGTAAACAAAAGATATGTTAGACAAATTATTATTAAAATGATTATGTATGTACACTGTCAGAAATAAAGGTAAAGGAGCTGTCACTGGGGCAGTAGCTTTTTAAAAGGTACCCAAAGATTCCACAGTGGAACCTCACAGGTGCATATTCGTACACAAATGTGCCTAAAAAGTACCTTTGAGGTACCATTATAGACCATTCAGATACGTACCTTTTGAAAAGGTACTGCCCCAGTGACAGCTCCTGTAGCTTTATTGAGTGTATGAACACAGATGATAACAACAGTTAAACAAAATAATTTGGTCTACCTAAAATAAAGCTTAAATTTACATTAGACGCAATTACCGTGAAACCATGATTATTCTTCAGACTATAATCATACAACCAAAATCTATAATTGCTGCATCCATAATTGTTATGCAGTTCAAAACACATGAATGTGTTTGAATGTAGAAGAAGCCTGCTTAAACAATACACTGCTTTTGTCGTGCTTTGAAATAAAACATTTGAAGGTTTGTTAAAAAAAGACACATTGTAAAATGCACTGATATTATGTAGTTTCAAAATACAACATACATACATTTTAATGTAGAAAAAGCCAACGTGGGCGTCTTAAGGAGCAAAAATGCAACATATGTAGTTGCATCCTCACTCATATTGCAAGTCATACCTCTCCGGCCCTTCGTTTGGGATGCTTTTCATGAACCGGCCCCCATGAAAAACTAATTGAATAGCCCTGATCTATCGGCATCTGAAGACAGTAAAACGCTTTGCTATTTTCTTACTTAAAGTCCTCAGGTATTTCTCTATCAGTTTTAAGATGTTTTTTTTAGAGTATGAGAGTTTAAGAGTATGTCTTTATTCACTCACAGCAAAAAAAATAAATAAATAAATAAAAAATCAGTCTACATTTAACTCAATTTGAGTTTAACTTAACACTCCTTGGGTGTACATATGACTCCCTCCATTTTGGAGTTAAAACAATTCTTTCTAAAGTGTGACATTTGTACATTACTCACAGAGTTTATTTTAACACAGTAAGAGTTTATTCTTACATCAAACTGGAGTGTACCGTTCAAAGTGTTAATATATTAAATTTGTAAATTACACACAGCGTTCATGTGTATATACGCTAATGAGTGCATTTACTGTTTCTGATGATAATTAATGTATTATATCTTATAATTTATTATATCATCAAGACCCGTAAAACATACTGGTTCGATCACTGTTTGTCCGAAAGAACCAGTCGAGTAAAAAAACTGGACTTCCCATCACTAGTGAGAAACACACTGCATATTTGGTTAAAAGTTTGACACACACACACGCACGCGCACACGCACACGCACACGCACACGCACACACACACACACACACACACACACACAAAACCTCTTAACCTCCTAGGGCTTGAGTGTCCACATACATGGGCAGCACATTTTAGCTCTTAAGTGGCTATTTAAATATTTTGAATTTTGTAGTGTCATCCTGCAACTGTTTTGCAGCATATGAAATGTCCCAAACACTATTTTTAACTGTCCAAAATGGGAAAAAAAAATGCTGTTTTTACTCTCAGATAGTCAAAGCAAGTTCAAAATAAAAAAAATTCTGTTAAATAAGCATTAAAACAAGTCAGGAAAATGTGTTTTATGTAAATTTGGACCACGAGTCCACATATATGGACATACGTTTTCTCTAAAAGTACATCAGATCAAAAGATGATACTTAGATTTTATTCTAATTAGGTTTCAATGAGCCCAAATAGCAAAGAGAAATAAAAATGCATGTAAAACAAACCTTGGGCTTTAAGAGGTTAAATATATGCTCAAATGTACTACGGTTTTAACACTAAACAGCAAGAAAAAAAAAATCACACTGTGTATTTAACACCGTAATTTTTGCTGTGCTGCTGTCCGTGTAGTTCTGTACTGACATTGTTTGATATAAAAAATGTGGATGATGTATAAATTGTAATAGGCTAACCCCAGTGAAAACATATCCGTACAGCACTTGGACAGACTGTTTGCTGGTTTTGTATGCTGGTTTTGAGATGGCACATGTGTGAAGAATGTATTTACTGCAAGTATTTTTTTATAGATTTATTTAGCAAGGATAAATTAAATATCAAAACGATACATCATTTTACATTTATACAAAAACATCTCAAGTTTTAAACACAGCCAAGAAAACTCAACTGGTTTCAGAAAAGAAAATAAAGTTGCTGGAATGGCCTAGCAAATCACTAGCTCTGCAAAAATGCTTTTCTTAGATTTTTGTCTTGTTTTAAGTTCAAATATAATGAAAATAATCTGTCAATGGTGTAAGCTAAATGATCTTGTTTTTGCTTTGAAAGAAATATATTTTGCTTACCCCATTATAACAGACTTTGCTTAATTTAAGCAAAAACTCAGGTCACACTTTATTTTGACGTTCCGTTTGTTGAATTTAAGTTGCATTCCATCTACATGGCAATTTATTTTCTGTAGATTATAAGTAGACTGTTAGGTTGGTGTAAGTGTAAGTTAACATGTACTTGCAAAGTTTCTGATAGTCAGTTATATGTCTGTTGAAGGACTGTTAAATACCAGTATCAACGTACATTAAGCAAACAGTCTACTAACACTGAAATGGACCATCAAAATGAAGTGTTACCAAAACTGTCTTAATTTTGGCATTGTAACACGGGTATGTGACACTGACAACTGAGGTGTGGATCCAAATGCAGGTTTATTAGCGAGGTAGGTTAGCAATGGTCAACAGGAATAAACAGATGCATGAAGACAGTTCAGAATCATAATCGAGAACAGGCAAGGAGTCAAGAGGCTGGCGGCAGCAGGAATAAACAGATAAGCAAGGCGAAGGTAGCAACACGGAAAACCAAGACCAAGGAAACGCGTTGTAATGTCACATGAAGCAAACAAGACTCAGCAACAGTGAGTGTTTCTGTGTGGTTTTAGTAGTGTGTGTAATCAGTCCTTGACAATCCTCAGGTGGTGTGTGTGCAATCAGTGGTGACTTGGAGCAGGAGTGTGTGTGTTTTGCATGAGTGCAAATGTAGTCCATAACCAGGCGGATTTGTAGTTGTTGTGTGATAGTAGAGTTTACTGCTCTGGAAGTTAGATGGCTGGTGATCGTGACAGGCATATTATATCTACAGTATAAACAAGACTTTAAGGAAGAAAAGCATTTTTGCAGTGTGTCCTGAATTCAATAGAGAATAAGAAATGAAGATCACAGAAGAGACTCACAGAACCATCAGAATCACACCTGAACAATGCATGCGACTCCATTTTTCCAGAGGCATTTTGAAGCACTCATTAATACATATATATTAGAAAGAAATTTTATTGGATTTCTTTTGTCAAAATGTTTGATGGTCATTGTTTTATTATTGTTTTATTGTTCATATAAATCAAATATATATAAAAAATTGCACACAAAAAAATTAATATGGGAAACAGGACAAGGTACAATAACCTTACTCGATTGCACTGAAAATTTACTATACAGTAGCCTCAAAATCTGATGATACACTCAACTTTGCTCCACCTGGTAGCACATTTTGCTTAAATCTTTAACTTCAGATATCCCTTCAAAATCAGTGCAGCAGAACCCAACAGATTCATTCTGGGCCAGTTTAATAGACGCTTCATAGCAGCAGCTCCTGATTTCCACTCCCCTCAGGACAACCCTTATATAACAGTGACATACTGTACACAGAACACACATGTGCGCACACACACACACACACACACACACACACACACCAATACTTTCTCACATTAAAAAAACATGCACAACGCCACATCCTGTTAACGTGCACAAACACACATGAAAGATTCTGTGGTGCACACCATTGACACACTGAGCACTCCAGCATTCATATAAAGCAGGACTCAGTTGCTTAACACTGCACTCATTCCACTTCTACAACTCAGAAACATAGTTGCTTTGGAGCTTTAGTGTCGGAAATTCTCACTGCTGATCTAAAGCTCTACTTGTTCGTCTTTGGGTGTCTCAAAAGAAGGCAACTGGACAGAAATGGCATAATCAAGTAGTTCAGCAGACTATGAAAAGGGCCAGATACTCTTAACTATACGCACAAAGCTTCTCTGTAAGCAAAGACACTTTTGTGATGCTACTCTGCGGGTCGGTTGGGGCTTGGGTGAGGGTTGCAGACCGGTTCTTTCAACTGAAAGAGTGCTTAATTTAGCCACACAATGGCTTTGCTTCACAATGAGCGACTCTGAAATAGTCTACTTTGCAGAGCAACTTGACAGTGAGCAGTTTTAGCCAGTGCCTGACTGAAGCCAACCCTACTGGGAAACCATCCATTTAAGTAAAAGCATAATCCTATTTTGTGCCCATGTACAATCACAGGAATGGCAGGAATGTAGGCTACTGGTAAGAGTTCTCCTGAGGAGCTGAAGTAATTAAAGTGCGCCACAGACTCTAGTGTTAGTCTGCACTCATTATGTTTGGGTTTTCTTTGAAGCTGCTCGATAGAGTAATTATGATCTCACTCAGACTATATGTACAGTATGCTGGCCAGAAGCCCCGGTGCTTAAACTCTTCTCATGTGCAGATCGGTTTCGCTTTATTTACCATAATTAAATCTTTGACATTGTGTCTCTTAAGTACCTCAATCTGCAAGGCATTACTGAGATTTTCCATATGGAAAAGCTGTAATAAATTAAAAATTAGTTCAAGCATGATTCGGTTTATTGCAACTTGTTTGCAACTTGTTTGTTAATGAAAGTCATGATGGCATTCTTTGTTTTGGTCCATTATTGGAGCATTTTTCAAATTTGATCAAATATAGCAGAGGGTTATAAAATTTGGTAATGCTTTTTATCTACAGAGACCCTATGGGACTTCTGTATGCTTTTCTCAACTACAAGACTAAAGATCCTGTTTTCATTGATCAGATCTGATTACAGCCTGTTCACATTATTGCATGTCATGGATCATGTTAATCTCTTTGTAAACTTTTTGGTTTCTGCTTTTCATCTGTGTGTAAAGAGAAAATGCCTGGTTTACTAAGCAGTAAACAAATTAAAGCCACAGTGTACTTCAAACGAAGTTATTTTTGGTTCTTCATTTGAGGTCAAAAAGAAGTTCAAAAATGCGTAGAGACAGCATACTGTTTCCAGCACTCCAACTCCCCCGCACTGCAGTAGGTGGGGCTGTAAATATATCACACTTCTTGCATGTAAACACAATGATGATGGGTGAGAGAGAAGAAAAGTTTTAATAAACGTCTGTGTCACGTTGCTGTGTTGCTGGTATTTACAAACTCATAGAAAAGATGGGGAGCGATGTGGTGGGCTTCTTTTCCAGTGTGACACCCTCCAAATATTTAAAATCTCTCTCCAAGCGATCGTACAGGTGCAGATACATCTGTATCAGCTCTGTTACTCAACACTTCAATGCATTCATGTGGCTAGAGTTGTTGTTTTGGATGTTGTTCTCCTGTACGACCACTTTGGAATGAGATAATAATCGGGGACAAGAAATCACGTAGGAGTAGGCATGTGACGATAACCGTTTTCAAGGTATACCGTGGTTTGGAAAAGTCAAGGTTTTCAAACTGCCAAAATTCAGACATGATACTCAGCTCGCGTATTAAATAGTGTGAAAGTATGTGATTTCGGACACCGTCATTGTGTTCAAAGCAGAAAAAGTTAGTTTTTTTTACCCAGACATTTAAAAAAAAAAATTTAGGGCAGTAATCACAATACCGGGAAACCATGATATTTTTATCCAAGGTTATCATACATCAAAATCTCATACCAGCCTATGCCTAGTCAGGAGTTCCTGAACACACACACCTATTGCGTAATCATCACAGACCAATAGTAGCTCAAAGGAGTTCAGGCGCCAAAACTAACTTAAAACTCTTAAAGTTTGCTTTGGTAAGCTGTTACGATCTGCCTGAACAAACTCGAAAAAAAGACACTTCGTTTTGGTCTGATTTTGTTAAAAATTGCCTAATTTCAGTTTGCTCTTTGATATCAAATATACCACAACCGTTGGTAAAAGCACAGTTTTGACCATATTTGGAATGGTCATAAATATTAACTCTGCTCTGATGCTTCGCAGCTTGTCAGTACCTCTCAGAGAGACAGACACACACAAACACAGTGTAATGTACCCTGAAATACACATTCGTTTTTTAAAGAAATATGTGAACAAACTGAGTACATTGTCAATTTATAATCTTTGCAACTGAGGTTAAGGAGAGGTTCACATTAGGAGTGAGCTATCTGTATCTGTTACTGAGCTATCTGTTCTGAGTTATGTGTTGTGACTAAAATATAGGCTAAATTATAATTATATCCAGGGAACAAATATTTAGTTGTTTTAATGCATATGGAATCACAGGCAGGAGTTGATATCAATCTTAGCGTGAACTACAGTATGAGTTTTTGAAGTCTATTGCCATCCTTTCACTATACAGATATACATCACAGTAAGAGCTAAGTGATATGACACAATGCATAAACAAGCCATAAACACATTTACTCAGCACTCTACTTGTGTTTTGCCTCATTACTAACGTACTCTGCACATTTTCACAATATACACATTAAACTAACGAAAGACACCTTTAGTCAGTCTTAATGCCTCTTCAAGATGGCACTGAATAAATTTATAATCTATAAAGCCTGCATTTTGCATTCTGATGAGCTGTGGACAGATGAGGTGCATGGCTGCTTTTTTCACAGAAAGCTCATCTTGCAGTTAATATTTTTAAGATAAAAAGTATTATTTTTATATAATTTGATACACTTTGTGCATTATTCAAAACCGTTCCATTAAAGTTTTTGTTTTTCCAAAAAAATTACAGAAAGTTTGAGATACTAAATGTACCCGCAATTCTAGAATCACCTACATATTGAAAGTCTTCAAAAGCATTTAAATAATGTGTAGACTTGAGTGAACAATAACCTTAAAGCACTTTGCTGCTGTATAATGTGTGTGACAGGAGAGTCTAGAGGGTATAATAATAATTCAGAGTGATGGTCATTCTCTTTCAACAGCCCGAATCCAATGCAATTTTCCTAAGCACGAGTGGCATGATTCAGTCATAAATGTACTAAAAATAGTTTAAGTACAAATAATGATATCTAAAAAGGCCAGATATATCCAAAAATTGTAGAAGTTTTTAAATGGGTGAACTCTTTGTACCTCATGGCAAACAAAACTTAACTGCAACAATTAACTGAGCCTCAAACAGTCAAAGGAGATAAATAGATTGCTATTGACCTAGTTTTGTCTTAGTTCAAACAGTTATGGGGAAGCTATTATTGGACAAAGACATGAGCTTTGTGTGTGAGGTCGTACAGTATGAGGGTTTACTGTATATGTGAGATTGTTTATGCTGCAGTGCGCTCCACTGATTTAACAGGTTTTGAATTATGCAAATGAATCCCTTCAGGCCTGCTATGTTGTTCTGAAAGTGAATGTCTAATTGAGCCCCATGATGTTTTAGTTTAATGAAGTCATACAAACTAAGAGCTTTTATTTTGGTTTATAGCAATCCTGGCTGCAAACCAGAACTACAGCTACACTATATTAAACTGCAAACGCTTAATGGTCTTTGCCATGATGGCAGTGCATAACATTTTTCTAGTTATTTTACAAGATGTTCAGCCTAAAGTGCAATATAATGGCTTAATGTATTATGTTAACTAGGAAAGTTAGGTTAATTAGACAAGTTATTGGATAACAGTGGTTTGTTCTATAAACAATCGAAGAAGAAATTCTCAAGGGGGGTAATAACATTGAGCTTAAATTGTTTTAAAAATTAAAAAACTGCTTTTATTCCAGCCAAACCAAATAAAATAAGACTTTCCCTAGAAGAAAAATGATTATAGGAAATACTGTGAAAATGTCCGTGGTGTGTTAAATATCTCTTGGCAAGTATTAAAATAGTAAACATCTAAAGGATATTTTAAACTTGTATAATGACATTAAATACTTTAAATACTGTACAGTTGTATTGTTTTTAATGTAATTATTTGATTTTAAGAGCATATAAATATACCTACTGTGATAAATTAATTAAAATAATAAGTATCTATTCTATCGATTAAATAAAGTATTAAAAATATGATTTGAATAAATGTATTAAATGTAATACATTTTTATTCATATATTTTAAATCTCCAAAGACTTTTTATTCATTTATTTATTTTTTTAGATTTGTATAATACAGTATATAACTAAGACAGTATAGGCATACACTACATGACAAATACTGCAGAAGACTTCTTGGAACTCACATGGACCCAAAATGGAAATCACAGAAATGAGTCAAGTTTAGTGAAGGAAAATCATGATTTGGGTTTACATGCAGTATGGGGGTGTGTGAGATATCTGCAGAGTGGATGGCAACATTAACAGCCTGAGGTATTAAGACATTTGTGCTGCTATTACATTACAAACCACAGGAGAGGGCAAATTATTCAGAAGGACAGCACTCCTCATACTCCACATCAAAGTTCCTGCAAGCAAAGAAAGTCAAGGGGCTCAGAATTGGCCAGCCCAGTCACCAGACATGAACATTATTGAGCATGTCTGGGGAAAGATAAAGAAAAAGGCATTGAAAGGCATCCAAAGAATCTTGATGAACTCTCGAAATCCTACAAGAATGCTTTCTTTGCCATTTCAGATGACTTTATTATTAAGCTATTTGAGTCATTACAGAGATATATGAATGCAGTTGTGGCTCATGGGAGCTCATAGGAGTCATACACAATATTAAACATTTTCCCGCTGTACCATGACTTTATATTGTATATAATGTACATTATTTCTGTTAATAACAAGACTTTTGTCTAAACAAAGTCAGAACTTACTGTCCTAATTAAAAAATAAAAATCAAAGATCATATTTTATTTTGGTAAAATAAGAGTAATCTAAAGGCTTTTGCCTTTCATATATTCACTTCTGATACCAAATGATTAACTAGAAGTCAAGTTATTATTTGTTTTTCCTAAAACGTGAATAGGCAACAATACTTTTGTCAGGTAGTGCATGTAGAAAAAAACTTTACCTACAGGTTACCTACACCTAAAAATATTTTAGACTGTTATTCACATGATTTGATCTGCTGTCCTCTTGGACTGTTATAGGTGTTATAAGTGCTTAACATTATTACTGCTTTAAGTCATGGTTTAGTGAACTGAAGTCAGGTTATAAACAATGAATGAATGATAGGACATTTTTTGTTGTCCTACTGAGACCCTCTCTAAACACCCAACAAATATATGTACATACAATCTGTATTTTTCATGCAAATTTAGAAAAAAATGACTATTTACATGCAAAAAGTAAATTTGCATGCAAAGTCTATAGTGTTCATTAGCCCTGTTGTGACAATGAAAGTTTTAATTTGACAATGCTCTCTGAAATATAACATTTCATAGTAAGTAAAGATCAGGCAAATTAATGTTGTGTAAAAATCAATGTTTTGCCCTGAGAAGAAGCCTACAGTATAATGCCATTGGACAGAACAGGTTGTACTTTCACGATATAACAAACACCACTCCTGTGCTCTTTGTGTTTCTGTACCTCAAACAATAATGAGTCATATTTCAAAGACTCTCCTGACCAAAAAACTTATAATAGACTGTACTGCACAAACCAATAAGCTATGATTGTCAATAAGGGTGGAGATTGCTGTGTCTTGTGGGACTGAAGCAAGTTAATACACTTGAATTCTCAGTTTATTCACACAACACATATTGACTGTAAGTATCGATTTTTAACATGTGGAACCCCTTTTGATTAGCTGTTTTGATGTTCTTACAACACTCTCAGAAAAAAAATGGCACAACGTTGTACCAAAGAAGGTACAAACCCGTGTCATTGAGGCAGAGCCTATTTATGGGACAGAATTGTACCTTAAGGCAAAGAAACAAATTTGTACCATTGCACTTTGTACCTTTAAGGACATGATTTGTACAATGGGAAACCAAAAAGTTCCTTCATCAAGGGAGCAAATCGGATCCATGAAGATACCACTACAGTGACAAGACACTTTGTGCCTTAACAGTGTCAAATGTGTTCCTTCAAGAACTCTTTAACGGCATTTTGCTATATCCGAAATGTGTCAGTTTATTTTCAGTAAATATAAAACATCCAATACATTTTAAAAAAATGTTTTTTTAAGTTTATTAATAAACAATACTTTAACATAAATCAAAAGATAATTTTTTTGCTAAACATTTCACAACACTTTTCACAAAAATGTTACAGAAATACATTCTGCCATCTACAATATAACACATTTTCTCTCCAATTTTCACACAAAACCTTTGTAATCACTTAAAAGTTAATCAAAAATATAATTATGCAAAAGTATTGTAATGAGATATGCACAACGTTTTGATTAGATTTATAATACTAAAATGTCTGCGTGAACACTTTGCATGCGCAGGACTCATGCATAGTGGAAAGCAGAGGCCAAAAGGGGTTGATATCAATAATGAAATTGTTTACCGAATGTTTATTAAAAATGCCTTAAATGTTTAGTTTACAATACCTGTAGTTTTGTTTTCCCAGTTGTTTTGAATTATAGAACTTTAAATTAATGTTTATGAGTTTCTTTAAGCATTTGCTTTTAAACTATGATTCATGCTTTAATATAAAAATTATTCATAAATAACTATGCCTTTCCAGTAGTAATATTTATTTTCATAGATTTTTGTAATAAAGGAGTTGTCCAAAACTTATGTACCTTTTATATGAGAAGATTGTGTACAGTACCTTCATTTCAGTTGTACCTTAGAACAGTAGCATAAGAGGTCTTTTCTGTACCATATAAGGTACTTAAGAAATATTATTTGTACCACCGTGTACCCTTTTTTCCAAGAGTGTAGAATATTGTTCATTGCTTTCAATGTGAAACCTTTGTCATCAAAACTCACCAAAGTTCAGGGGTAGTTTATGAATTAAATGACTGTGGTCGTACGGCAGGGGCGTTGCTGGCTAGCAGGTGCCCTATGGCAACCTTTGTGGGGATGCGTTGGGTAGTGTCATTAGGGACCTTTACAATATCTCTGGGGACCCCAAAACTGCTTGGGCCCTTAGAATCGTCCTAACTTTTCCCCTCCTAGCGGCGCCCCTGTCCTATGGTGGGTTTATTTTTAGCAATTAATAAACTTTAATTAAAGCACATAGCATAAGCATGACCCCAAAAACATGAGAAGTATCTTCAAAGTGTATTAATTACTTTTATATTCATTATACTTATAAATTTACCTTTAATTCAGTTTTCAATATTTGTTTTTGTTGTAGTGCACCATTCTGAAGTTTCACCAACATTACTTTTAAACATCTGAAAGATGAGCAAATAAGCTTTCCACGGGTGTATTGTTTGTTAGGAAAATATTTTGTTGAGATATAACTTAAAAAATCTAGTATGTGAGGGTTCAAAAACAAAAATAAATAAAAAATACTGAGAGTATCGCCCAGATGTCTGTATGAAGTGCTAAATATTAGTAAACAAAAATTTATTTTTTTAAAAATAGGACATTTAGAAAATATCTTCATGGAACATGACATTTACTTAATATACTATAATGTTATTTTTGTCATGAAAGAATTTAAGCTGTCAAAACACTGACCCAAACTGTATTTTTGGTTGTTTTCAAAAAGGGTCGACATTATCACGTCAGCATTTACAGTGTTTAATAAACATACCCTCCGTTGTCTGTTCCCAGTTCAACATTCAATATAAATTGCAATAGAGGTTGCTTGATGAACTTGAGCGTGTCGTCCGTCGCGCCCCCCCCGCACGCGGCCCCTCTCCCGTAGCCCTTCAGCTTGTCGCTCCAGATCAGCGGTCGGGACCGAAACAGAGACTCGCTCATTCTCGCGCTCCTGCCAGCGGCGGTCCGGTGTGAGGGGGCAGGGAGACGCGCTACACTCCAGCGGGATTCAAGGCAGTTTCCAGCAGACTCTTCCAGGAGGATGGACGCAGACATGTGTGGTGAATCCGTGTTTTAACCGTCAGCAACGGGAGTTTGTCCTACTTTACAAAGGAGTGAAGCGAAGGCGGCTCGGATCTGTGTGAACTTCAGCCGCGTTTGGAAGCGGTGAGCAGCGGGACGTTTCCTCTGAAGGTCGAGTCTTTATGGACGGGTTTTCTCAAACACTCTTCTCGTAGTCCACGGTGAGTGACTTCTAAAATCTGCTTATTAAAACTTTAGTGCATGATTGAACCACACCGTTACAGACGCCTCATGTTTTGTTTGTGGATAATGTATGTTCAACGTGCACTGCTTACAAATAATAGCGATTAATTGTGTTACTGGAGTAGCTACTTATTTATAAACATTCTTAACACAACAGTTGAGAAAAACCCAAACTATTCACTAACACAGCACAACTTGCATACTGATAACACTTTTGCCTGTATATTATTTTTTTATTAGGCTTGGGAGTTTATGCATTGTATTCTGCAGTAATTTGTGGCTGATGCCTGTTTTAGTTTTAAATAGACACTTGGGCAATGTATTTGGGCAAAGACGAGGATAGTTTGTTGTCAGCATCATATTAAATATTGAAAAAATATTTTTATATTGCATAGAAAACATTAAATTCATGTGTTTAAAATTTTGTAAAACTAAAATGTCAAAATATGGGTAAGTTCATCGCTTACTTAAAAATGTACTTATTCCTTGTTATGACCAGCTTTAATTTTCTGACCTCATGTAAAATAATGCGTTCCAGTAACATTTATAGTAATCCTGATTTGTCCTCTTAATTTGTAAAGTAGAATGTTTATCTCAGTTGTCTTCATTTGTGCCTGTTGTTTTTGCTGTGAGACTCAGTTGACGGAGTACTTTATCTTACAAAGGTCATAATTATGTTGAATGTAGGCAGACACCAATTTAGCGCTGCAAAAGTAATTATGGCATCCCAGTGTCTTTTTAAATTACAGCATATGGAGCATCCCTCCAGGAGACTCACTGTCTTGAAAAGTCTTTGTATTCGATTCTGAATGTTCGGTGTATTCAACCCATTTCATACAGATCCCTGTAGTTTATCCTCACCGAGTTCAGATCTCACATTTGATAAGTATGTGGTACTGGGTGGTAATTGCATCTAATTACCCTTAATGTTATCTTGTTATCTTTCACAAAAACACTTTCAAAGGTTTTCCTGGTGTTAAGGGTCCTTATCAGTCACATTTACACTTCTTACCTTGAGTTTACCCACTCCCTCTCCCACGGAAAAAGCACATATTTAGACTTTTTAAAATTATCTATTTCCCGTTACTCAGATAGATTTGTTTAGTTTTCATTATATTTGGGAATTATCCAGTTTTTCAATTAGATTAATTAGTTTTACAATGTTGTTTTGTGAGATTCCTCAACCTTTTACTGCATGCTTCATTGCTGTGTGTTGGAAACATCTCCTCAGGCAGCTGTTGTTGTTTAAACAGCATTTGTTTTGTGTGCAGTGAGACAAGAGTTATGGTGCATGTTGTGTTAATAGTAAGGTTTAGTTTAAGTTTTTAATCGTAGTGACTGTCAAACTGTAAATCAGTCCAGACCACTGGAACAGCTTAAAACAGAAAATGTAAATTCAGTCTTTCTAATGTTACAGTTCAAGTGTTGTCATTTTTTGGAGACGCTGAAGTGTTTAAACACACTACAAGAACATCTGGCATGTTTTTTTTCCTCATCTAAAGAAGCTTTAAGGTATAGTTCACCCCAAAATTAAAATTGTGATTACTTACTCACCCTTTAATTGTTCAAATCCTATTTGAGTTTCCCTCTTTCATGGAACACAAAAGACAATATTTTGAAAAATGCTAGTAGCTTGCACTCATTGACTTCCATAGTAAGTCGATGGGTGCCAGCAACCATCTTCAAAATATCTTCTTTTGTGTTCAATGAAAGAAAGAAACTCATAAAAGCTTAAAACCGCATGAGTGAGAATATATGATGAAGTAATTCAAATTTTTATGTGAACTATCTCTTTAACTCTGACCAGCTTACCTGTTATGCTGCTCACAACACTTGGCAAAGACGTTGTGTTTCATCTATCAACAGAGAGTACAGACGTTCTCTAAGATCTTATTAACTGAAAACACAGAGCCCCTTATCACAGAACTCTAGAAATCCTCTTGTGGTTCTCACTTCAGTGAAAGATGAAGTATAAAACTAGATATGATTCTACTATTATAAAGACATTCTTCACGCTGTCAGAGAAACCCCTCTGTGGACATGCTGTCTTATTATGAGGCAAATTTAGCAGTATGTTTATCTGTACTTTTGGGGACATAAGAGTTTGTGAAATAGGTTGTGCTGCACTGTTGCTCATACTTTTGGCCATCGTTATGATGATGAGGGTTTTTACTGCTCCACTGAAATGCCTGTGCACTGATACTCTGAATCCTGGCACTCGGCATAGTCTGTCATTCCCAGCTGCTTTCAGGCATCCTACTGCACATGTTTAGGATGGAAATGGGTGGGTGAGGAAGCTGTATTTCATTTTATATGTATAAATGACCTATGAAATATAACCTTTTCATCCACCCAATTCAAACATGTCATATGCATTCAGCAACTCACTCTGCCACATTTATCTGTGATGTTCTGTAAAACAATATGCCAAGCTATTCTGCATTTTCTTTCGATGTTTTAAAATGAAAGGGTTTTAGGTTTAAAATAAATAGATTTTAAAGTCAATGCCACCTTTGTATCATTTACGTTTTCTAGTTGTTGGAAATACTATTATTTTGGGTAACACTTTATTTTGATGGTCCATTTGAGTATTAGTAGACTGCCTGCTTAATATCTGTTGATACTGACATTCAACAGACATTTAACTGGCTATAAAAAACTTTGTAAGTACATGTCAACTTACACTAACCCTAACCCCAACATAACAGTCAATTTATAATCTAATGAGAATTAGTTGGCATCTGCAATGTAACTTCAATTCAACAAACAGACCATCAAAAATAAAGTGTGACCTTATTTTGTTATGTCAGTCACCTTACTAGTCTCCATATTGGTTTGCATTTAATTGAACAGATAATTTTTTTTCTGACTTTGTATTTGAATTTTTGTTAGAAGTTTGTATTTTTAGTTGTATATTTGTATCAAAGCAAGCATGCATGTTAATTGTAGTAGAAATTGTTACACCCAATGCTACATTCATTTGAACTTTGGATTAGCACACAGAAAAAATCTATTTCCACGCCTCTAAAAGGGATAGTTCACCTAAAAATAATAATGTACTCCCTGTTTACTCACCCTCAAGTAGGCATGGGACAATAACTGTTTTCAAGGGATACTGCGGTTTGGAAAAGTCAAGGTTTTAAAACCACCAAGATTTTCAGTTATCCCGTTCCTAAGGTATATTTAAGATTTTTTTATTTCCTTTTTTTGTAGTTTTTTTAGGACAGCAGTATCTCCAGCAGCAAAGATATCCAAAGATGCTATTGTAAATTGTAAAGACATCTGTGTTATGGAAACAAATGAAGAAGCAGAAGTCATTTGAATTATTTAGCCTGACATGTTTACTGTCCCAAAATATTTTAAATGTTTTTCAAAATAAACTATATATTGTGTTCAAAGGGGGAAAAAGTTTTTTACCCAGACATTAAGAAAGAATATATTTTAGAGCAGTAATCAAAATACCGTGAAACCATGATATTTTTATCCAAGGTTATCATACATCAGAATCTTATACCCGGCTTATGCCTACCCTCAAGTGGTTTCAACGCTTAGTTGTTTTCTTCTGTTAAACACAAAGAAAGATATTTTGAAGAAAGCTAGAAACCATTTACTGTACCATTGACATCCATACTATGGAAGTCAATAGTTACTGGTTTCAATCATTTTGCAATGACCTGTTTGTGACAAATGAAGGAAGAGTAAATCATGAAAGAATTTTCAGGTTGTGTGAACTGTCCCTTTAAGCATATAATTTATTATTATTATTATTATTATTATTATTATTATTATTATTATTATTATTATTATTATTATTATTAGTGCCATGGTGGTGCAGTGGGTAGCACTATCATCTCACAGCAAGAAGGTCGCTGATTCGAGTCTCGGCTGGGTCAGTTGGCATTTCTGTGTGGAGTTTGCATGTTCTCCCCGTGGTTGTGTGGGATTCCACCAGGTGCTCTGGTTTCCCCCACAAGTCCAAAGACATGTGGTACAGGTAAATTGGGGAAGCTAAATTGTCTGTCGTGTATGTACATGAATGAGTGTGTCTGGATGTTTCCAAGTGATGGGTTGGAGCTGCAAGGGCATCCACTGCATAAGACATATGCTGGATAAGTTGATGGTTCATTCGGCTGTGGCGACCACAGATTAAAATAAGAGACTAAGCCGAAAAGAATATGAACGAATGAATTATTATTATTATGTTAAATTCACCTATTATTTACTATATTGAATATTTTATAATGTCATTTAATTCAGTGCATGGTAAATTTGAGCTACAACATTGAAGTCATACTGTAATTTCAAGAGTTCACACTTAGCTGATGATTGATAATAAAGCATATTTGGCATGCTGTCCCGGGAGAGAGCCCTGAGCTCAGAATATCCTTGAGCCCGGGGCTGCCTCCCGTTTAAAGGGTGAGAGGAGAGTTTGAGCTCAGGTGAGTCTCGAGAACTCCCCCCGCTTTTGAATGTTCTGAGATGTATCTGACTTAGGTGGTCGTTTAAAGTAGTCTATTTACTTGTATGTTTTTTGGACGGTGGGAGGAAACCTGAGGACCCGGGGAAAACCCACGCGAACACGGGGAGAACATGCAAACTCCGCACAGAAACGCCGACTGGCTCAGAGAGGCTGAACCAGTGACGTTCTTGCTGTAAGGCAACAGTGCTAACCACTGAGCCACCGTGCCGCCCTATCGGAGAAGGGGAGGAGTTGGGGTGGAAGGGGGGATTCTTCAAGACGAAGATGACTGGAGTGGAAAGCTTTGGGAATTTATAGTGAGTCATGTTTCGTCTGATTGGTGCATTATGCTGAGCTGATGAGGTACCAGCTGTGTTCAATCATAAGCACGTGATCCTCTCGAAATTTAGTTTATAAATAAACCCCACTTAATAGAGAAATCTGAGCATTTCATTTACCCCCTCTGCTTGTTTTTCTCTCAAAAGATGCAGTGTATATTTATGAATTTGTATGGCACTTAATTTTATACAAAAGCAGGCAGTTTAATATCAGCAGACTTCTTTTATGAGTCAAGCCGACGGGAATCACTCACATGAGCTGTCAGTGTGTTTATAGTGTGAAGAGTTGCGAGTCTGTGTGCTGGAAGGCTGCTTAAACTGTGAAAGCCCAGCTGTTGCTACAAGTGTGAGGGAATTAGAGGTGAGCGTTCACCGATCGCTTGATCACATGACATACATTCCATGTCGCTCAAAAAAATTTACTTTCTTGACAGCCTCGATGAATCAGACAGAATGTGAAGGTCTTTTCAGTTGAACTTAAAGTAGTGTTCGATCTGACAAATATAGCACCTGATAAAACGAACAAAGCATCTGTTTGAGAATAAATTTGGCATGTGCCATATGAATGGAGATAGAGTTTGTAATTTCATAGGATGCCGGATGGCTTTTGGCAGGCAACGCTCTGTAACCTTGCCTTCCGTTTTTGTCTTGATTGGAAGTGCACGTCGATACACTGACATACCAGGGCGACAAATTTACGAGGTTATCTCCGTTGTGTGGGAAAAATTCAGTGCTGGCTCCAAGAACACCGTAAATCTTTGATTTAGTTGCTCTAACATAGCCATTTATTAAAGTCACCAAGACTTTACTGTCCGTATTTTGAATGAAAAATTGTATTTTAACGTGTTTGGAGAGGGAAGATCTAGTATTCTGACCACTTGCAGTCTGATTTGCTGAGATATGCATTTGTGTACGTGTCTATTTATGGCTCTGTGTGTGAAAGCAGTTGATCTGTATCATGTTGGGGGAGGAGCCGCCCATTAATATTCCTGAGAGAAAAATCAATGTACTGTATGCGGCACTGTTTTCTTGGTTTTGTCTTTCTGTTAAAGTGTCTTGATGGATTTACAAATTAGAACAGATCAAATCTGCATCACCAGGCTTAATAACAAACCTCTCCGTGATTGTCGATTGGATCCATCATTATCAATCAATCATAAAGCACAGGCCAGTTTTAGTTTGGGCAAACATACTAAATCAATTTCATGCAGTATTAAATCGGTTTATTGCATTGTACATAGCCATTATTTTCATTAATGTATGGTCAGGTTGTCAGTATGCTGGTTTCCCAGATTTATACAAAACTCTTGCAGTATTTTCTACATAAAAACTAAAAACTATTTTTAAAAGATGAAGCATTGTTTTTTTCTCTCTCACAAGAAGTATTTCTAAAAATATTGCAGACATATATTCAATCCAAGGACTTGTCTAGTATGTGTATTATCCAATTATTAAAAGAAGAAAAAAACAACACAGGCTCATTCTGGAAATGTAGTCCCACGTATGTTTCTGGAGACCGTACGTTATGTAGGTAGAGGTACGTAAGGTGCGTTTAATTTTTTAAACAAATGCCAGAGGGCAGTATGACGCCGTTCCTTTTCACGCTTACCAGCTGATCGCTTACTGCCGCGTGGACAACTTTCCCGCTACAATCAGTTTATTCTGTTAGCTCATCGTGTTCGTTGCCAGACTTGAGACGCAGAGAGGAGTTGACCACGATGACAGGGTTCGAGTCTGGTGAAGAGCGGTTCCAGAAAGCAGCAAAGACAAAAACAGAATCTAAAAAATAAAAGAAAACCAGTAAATAACAGCGTGAGACTGTGGTAAAATCTGAAAATGTGGTAAAAATGAGATGTGGGCTTTTATTTTTTTCTGGATTGCTTTTTTAAAAATTGTTGGTTGGGTTTAGGGAAGGAGGAGGGTGGGTCAGTCAATTGGTCGGTCATTCAGTCAGTCATTCAGTCAGTCAAACAGTCAGTCGACAGCAGTTGCAAACGGCACTCGTGAGAGACATTTTAGATCTTAAAAAGCATACACAGTGTCCTCTCATAGATTTGCGAATACAAAAAGTGCAAAAATACGTACCTCTCAGGACGTATTTCACGGCCTCCAGAAATGTACATGGGACTATGTTTTCAGAATGAGCCTGGGTTGAAAAAAATCCTTGTGAGGAGACTCTGATCAAGATATCAGCCTTTTTTGTAATGTCCGATATTATGCCCAAGTATCAAGCAGGTCAGCTTGCAAAAAAGCTCATAGCCATTTCTTTGATCATAATTTTTACCAACGATTGGAAACCTGTACATGAAAAAAGAAAAAAAAAAACTTTCCGTTGCAATTTTGCAGATTTTCCACTTCAAATGGCTTGAAAAACAGTGTTGTACACTGAGTATTGTACATTCGCACTGTTCATTATGAGAACAATTGAATGCATAATATCGACTATGGTCTCTGACATGACTATAACGCTATCCTTTCAAATATTGCCCTATATAAGACCTGATTTTAGTCCAATTCACTAGAAAATTTACAGCAAATTTGTTGGATTTCCAGGAGCAGGGCTGGATTGGCAGACAACATTTAATCAAATCACTGAAAACACTAATAAGAAAAAGGGACTAAAGGCTGGAATACACTGCACATTAGACAGCTTTTAAAATAGGAAAATATTTTACACTAAGTTTGAAAATAAAAATAATTAAGAGAAGAAACAGGATCACAAACTACCAGACTTTCAAGTTTTCCCAAACACCACATACTCGGGCATAAACTCATACTAGGATATGAATGAGAGATGAAACAAAGGTGGATGTGGTAAAGATTAATGCAGTAGTTCTTGTAGTGTCTTGGTGAGTCAAATGAGAAAATGTGCACTAAGCTATTTGGATATGGTCTAGGGTGGGTAGACGTGGTCAGTTTGGTCTTTACACATTACAGCCTTACATTACTTGTGCTCCTGCCACAGCTGAATCAGTTTTTCCTCCATGGCGGAGCTCCACCCTCCATATATTTTTTTCTCAATTTTTTCTCCACCTTTGTTGACTTCGCTCCCTTGATTTCCCTTTTCAGATTTCAGCAGTGACGTGTCATAGACTCTGATGCATGTTATAAAATCTGCTGAAAATATATGAGACTGAAAAAAAATCAAAGTCTGAAGATAAAAAATTGTAGCCCTTGATCATCATACAGTACATAATGTTCAATTAAATATGAAAATCATCAACAGTATAATGTATTCCTGTCACGGTTGGTGTTAGGGTCGGGAAAAGGAGCGAGGACTCAAGTGCAGGGTAAATGGGTATTTATTAACCGTAAAAATTGAAAAAACAGAAGATAAAAAAATAGAAAAAATACACTGGGAAGGCTGGCAGGAATCAGGGCTGGAGGACAGGACAAGGCAGGAAACGACGACAAACTGGCACAGGACAGCAGACAAGAGGAGAATATACGCAGAAATAATTAACACACAAACAGGTGAACATAATAAACTAATAATGGGTTAACAAGGAAGGTGGGATTAGACAACAGACGGGAGATCACATGACACAAGACAACACCACAAGCCATGTGCTCACGCAAAACAGGACAAGAACACTCAGCCAACTCATTAACTGCGTGTTCACAAAGCACACGGCATTGCTTACACAAATGCAACGCGCATGTTTCATCTCAGCGCCACCCAAAACTGAAACCAACCAGACTGAGACGGTGAAAATAAAAAAGTGTGATGCCGACAGAATGAACACAAACATGAGTACAAGGGCGTACAAATGATAGAAAAGCAGTGCTCGATCTCGAGTCGAGCACAACACACAAGACATGAGAGGACTAGTGTCTGGACTCTAAAACAAGAATTAAAAAAAGAAATAACAAGACCAGAGTGGCAGAAACCTGACAATTCCAGCCTTCTGTACTGCAAGGTTAATGGAGTCACATGCTTTTTGAGTGTCCAAAAGTACTTGACTGTTTATGATACTGATAAAGTCCACATTATGTACACAATACAAGTAATTAAAAGCCAGATAAATACTGGTTATCGACATAATAAATGAATGAAATCCTGGCTATCAAAGAACTATATTTTGACTGCTGATATTGTGCTTTGCTAGAGAGAACAGTTAAGCGAACTTGTGCCGCGTCTTGTTCTTGGCCTGCTTTCCATTAGTCAGGAATCTGCCCTGTCAAAGGCCTTCTCAAATCCGCACACCCCCACAGTGAGAGAGAAACATTATGAAAACACTGTCCTTTTTGTACGTCCCCTGATTTATGATCTTTGGCCCGCGAGAGATGTAAAGCATGCAGCACTTTCTCTCCAAGCTGATGCAACGCAGGGGTCTTCGGCTCGAAACTGTTTCCACTGCACAGGGCGTCCCACGGTGAAGTGAGTTATGGTAGAAGACAAGCAGCTCAATCTCATTCTCACTGCTGCTCTTCTGGCTCGTCCACTGCATCTCCCACAGACTACAAACAAGCAAACTGTGGGACACGCCAAAGTTTCCTGCTTTACACTTGCTGACCTTGCCTGCATTTTAACCTCTGATCTGTAATTAGGTGTGTAAACATTAGTTCAGGAGCAGAAGATGGTCATGGAATGCTAAGTTTGCAGTCTGTTTTAGGAGTAGTGAGAGGCTCAGGTTTGTGTTTGGAGGCTCTGAAACCGTTTAACCGGTGTGTCATCAGCGATTGTACAGATTGACCCTTTAATTCTTTATGCATGTGTGTGGTGAACACCCACATCCAGTCTACAGACATCACACAAGACCAGGGAGAGGATGAGGCTTGTTGTATTTAATGGTCAGCAAATTTGAAACAGTTGCCTTTTACACTCTAAAACCCGAAAAGTTAAGAAAACTTAAGCCATTTGAGGAAACTGATTGAAGTAAACCATTTAAGTTCAAAAACTAATCCTATTGAGTACTGTGAACTTAATCCATTTGAGTAAACGAAGCAGTTTGAGCACAGTAAAACCCAAAAAATGTAGAGAACTCAAACCAACTGAGTACTGTAAAACCCAATAAGTTAATGCAACTCAAACTTTTTGAGGAAACTGATTGCTACAAACCATTTGAGTTAAAATAACCTGTATGAGTACTGTGAACTTACTCCATTAATTTGAAGTCATGAGGTATTTAATTAACCTTGAATACTGAGTTCAAAACTCTTTTCAAATGAGTAGTATGAACTTTCAGTAAATTAATGAGTTAACTTCACTCATTTCATTTGATAAAGTTGACTTGAGTTTTACAGCGTAGTAATTGCTAGTAAATGTACACCAAAATGCTGAGCTGTTTTGGTGAAATATGAACAAAACCAACTGTAGGATTAAAAATATAATTTAAAATCATTTACAAATTTAAGGCAATGGTTTTGTTTGTCCACACTTGACCTAATGTTACAGTGCCAGTCTTGTATAGAGTTTTCCTAGTGCTTTTGTCTTCAATTCGTTTGCCATGTGGTCTCATGTTAAGGCTTGTTTAAACGACGGACGATGGCTATAAATATCAACACAGGCTAATTGTGAAAAACGTACCCCGTATACATTTCTGGAAAGCGCAAGTTATGTAGGCAGAGCTACGTATGGCTGCATTTTGTCTTTAAAACGAATGCTACGCAGTGGTATGATGCCACAGATAGCTTCTGTTTCTTTTTACGCTAGCAGTTGATTCTTCATGTGGACAGCTTTTCCTCTGTGACCAGTTTGCCCAGTAGCTTTCCATGTGGAACTTCTCCGCGCTTCAATGACGTAGAAGGAAGAGCGTGTGGAGACGCAGACGTGGAAAACAACAGAGGAAACATGCTGGAGGAAAGTAGTCAGTGGTCGACAGCCGAAGTTACCTGCCTTTTTGCCCTTTGGGGAGATGAGTCAGTGGAGGACACCATATATAAACCATAGACACAAGCTGCGATGACGGCCCTTTCCCTCGTCTTTCACCTCACAATCAAGAAGTTGCAAACTTCACATATTTCACAGAGCTTAAAGCAACACAATTTCTGCCATATTGGCTAGTGTGGTGCAGATGCTAGAACCTGCCGATACGCATGCACAATATTGCAAATTATATGTCAAGTGTAAAAACATGAATCAGATATGGGTCACATTTAAAAGAATGTGTAAACGGACAGGCAAAAAAATCTGATACAGGCAACAAATCGGAACTGGGCATCAAGACCTGACAGTGTAAACGGGGCCATAGAGGATCACATAGAGGATCTAATCTGAATAAAAGATTGTTACAAACTAAGAGAAGCGTTCTGGATTCATAAATAAAAATCACTTACACCGAGAGGAATAAATGAGAAATTGGACCTTTCTGTGTTTCTTTAATGTTTTTTTTTATTTAGCTGTAATATTGTGAATTATGCATATTGAGTATGTGATGATACAAATAATGAGATGAAAATGTATTTTTAATGTTTTGGACTGTCGGAATTTCGTTTCATTGATGTAGACATGAATAAGTGAATGATGAATTGATATATTAATTTCCTCTGCAGTGGAGATGATGTTTTTAGGGCGAAGGTAAATATTTCTTGTGTGGATAATTACAGCAGTGGTTCTCAAGCTTTTTTCACCAAGTACCAGCTAAAAAAAATCATCTCTCCAAGTACCACCATAATAACCGGTATTGAAGTTCAGTTGCATAGTAGGCCTAATTAAGCAGCAACAGCACTGCACAGTTAAAAAACGAGGCAGATTAATTCTTCTAATTAACAATATTTATTATTGTCAGCCACAATTTACTGATCACATTGGTGTTATCGTATATGTCAAAGGGTTAAAAGTGTGTTCAGTTTTTAACTTTAATTATTCAGCGATTTCTCCGCGTACCACTAGAAGGAAGCTAATGTACCACTAGTGGTGCGCGTACCACAATTTGAAAACCACTGAATTACAGTATATGGAAATGAAAATGAGATTGTTTTTGATTTTTGAGTGGCTGTCTAACTAATGATGTAATGTTACTGACTGTGGGACAAAATGGTGGAGGGAGAGGACTGTCACACTGAGGAAGGTATTGTGCCGAAATGTCTGTATTTTGTATCATCTAATGAATGTGAAATAAAAGCTATATAAAGTAATTATTTAATGAGTGTGAATCATGACCTTCTGAATAATATTATTGACAAAATTAACATATTCAATTCAATTCACCTTTATTTGTATAGCGCTTTTACAATGTAGATTGTGTCAAAGCAGCTTCACATAGAGGGTTATAGTAAATTGAAAATGTCAGTTTAGTTATTAGCTAGTATATTATTAGCTAGTATATAGCTAAGTTCAGTTCAGTTCAGTGTTGTTTAATATTCATTACTTAGAGTTCAAACACTGAAGAGTAATCCATCGATGCGCAGCTGTAGCTGCAGTCTAGGCGCCAGAGGTTGGAGAACTCGAGGCTCGTCTGTCCTTGGAGGGTCACAGGAATCCGTCTCTTGCTTGCTACTCTGCCAAGCAGCTGCTCAGGATACAGCGAGGTCCAGGATTATGGAGCCTTGGAATCGTCTCGTCACGGGTCTTGGATCGTATCCGTGGCGCTGCATAGTCTTTGGGGGCCTGGGGATGAGTATCCCCAGTTGGAAATAGAGAACAGAGAAAATAATTAGCGTAGCTGCAGTTCATAGTGTATATAAAGGAGATGCGTGGAGCACATTCATGCATCACACCGCTATGTGATGTATTGAGTGTATGCTTTACTAAAAAGATAGGTCTTTAATCTAGTTTTGAACTGTGAGAGTGTGTCTGAGCCAAAACATACCAAAACAAGTTTTAAAAAATCGCTTTTATTTTGCACATTTCTGAACCCATATATATACTGTAACATGCCATAATCTTTTTTTAGATTTTGTTTGTCAGTGTATGAAGAGACTTCAAAGGTAGTTTGTTTGCAAATTGTGTAAAAAAAAATGATGACTCTGTGTACCATTTATGCACAGATTTTGCAAGGACCTTACACATGAGTTTTAAACTATGCTTTACTTTTTGATTAAATCTCTGCAGAACATTAAGTTCACTTTAAGTTCATGAAATGCTGTCAAGGAGAAACGCCACGAAGATAGTGATTCAATTATAGAGCTGATGAAATCCTATATTGACGTTCCCTTTGAAGGTTTTATACTGGCTATGTAAGATAATCCAAAAATCAATCTTTAGTGGAATTTGTCCCATGTATAATTGATGGATGCATGAGAGCATCCGGTTTAAACATTGCAGATCTATATTTTGCAATAATGCGTTTCTGTCTTTGATGCACCAGACTGCTTATAAACCAGAGGGCTAATGCTCAGTCCAGTCATGCTGAACCATGACGGCAGTCTCTCAGGCATGTCTAAAGAGCGTGTAGGCTTAGATTGCCCTGTCTTGTGAGGGGATTATGGTCTGCACAGCCTAGCGCGGCAACTTCAACAGCCCTCATTTTATGTTCTTAACCACCCCCTTCCCACACACAGGCAGTCAAACAGACTCATTAGCCATCTGAGTTATAGAGACCTGAGTCTGGTAGTTGCAGATCTGCAGAACGCCGTGAAACTGCAGCATGTGTTCACAGTTAATCTCCAAAAGCCTGAAGAGTGCTGGAAGGTTGTTGACCTCTTTCAGTGGCTTTGTTAACCTTTCTGCTGTTCCCATGTTGAGAAGCATCTGTGAAAGAAATGGGATGAGGTCATATGTTATTAAATGGTCCCCCAGACACAATATTGTCTCAGTACTGGTCATTATGGACACTTGGACTGGGCAGTTGAAACAATGAGTCAGCGTTATCCTTAACAGGCCAATATTAAGCTCGGAATGTGTTGACCGAAGGAACGAGTGTTTGGGAGGATGGCATTGGTTAAGAGTAACAGGCAGGAATGAATGCAGAGATTCCTCTAAATGAGGTACACATTTCTCTGACATTCTATTGGTTGCATTGAGGCATTGTGTCTGAAAATGAAGAAGCTCCAAATTGGCACACAAACAAAGCATGAATTCCCAGATATCTATTTGTTTGCTGCTCAGTTTGTTTTTGAGCCGGTTTATGTAGGATTCTGCTGGTGACAAATTCTGGAATCTAAATGGAGCTTTACATTTTCCTTTTACATTTACTGTAATTACAATCACAGTGTACATCCATATTTGCTTGTATGTTTGTAGTGTTGTTAAGCAGTATTTGACCAGTTCTAATGGTGTTGGCTGTGCACTCTTTACTGAGTATCAGAAGCTTTAGCTTTTTCTTTTTTTAATGGGTAATATACTTCTGTATGTGACCCTAAATGGTAAAACCAGTCTAATGTTGAACAGGTATGTTTTTGACAATAACAGGTTATTGATTGCTTTTTTTATGCTAAAAATCCCCACAATATTAAGCAAATATCATATTCCAAGGGGATATTTTATACGTTCTCTACTGTAAATATATAAAAACTTATTATATGCATTGCTAAGAACCTAGTTTATACAACCTTTTTCATTTAGACAACAATTGTCATATTTGTATTTTTTAACCACCAGATTCCAGATTTTCAAATAGTTGTATCAAGCCAAATATTGCACCATTGCAACAATGCCAAGTTTATTCAGCGCTCATGTGATACAGAAATCTTAGTTTGAAAAACTGTTCACTTATGACCATAAAAATAGCATTTTTGTAGTTTACACACAGACAGTAATGGTTTCATTTTCAAAAACCTTCAATTGAAGTTTGCTTTATCAGGTTCCTGAAAGTCTGTTGTCCTGTTAATGAACAACAACCACAGCACATACAAAGTTTTCAGTTTTTATACCCCGCAAGACTAAAACGTTGAGGTGAAGTGTAGCAATGGTGACACTGAAGTCATGCAACTTTGATTTTTATATCCTAATTCCACTCCTGTGGTTTGTAGTTTGGCTTTGAAATTCATTAAATAAATTGTGTTAATTTGTGAAGATTATCATGATGAACAAAACATGTACGAATCATAAAGTTTCATTGGCCAGCTTATTTTCTCCTAAATCTTTAAAATTCTGTGGAATACATAAAGAACCAGGGAAATGTTAGCTTCAGTGTTGGTCTACAGGTATTTAACTTAAAGGTTATTTGGTAAATTTTAAATTGGCTTACTAAAAAAACATAATTTAAGAGAAATAATATATAGTTTTTCTTGACTTACCATTAGTTATGTGTTTAACCCTTTATAGAACACTCATTTAAATAATCATTGGGAAAAGCTTGGAGTGTTACTGTGGTTGTTATACGAAACCTTTGTGACTTCAAAAATTATAATCATTTATTAATCGTAATCGGTGTCAATTAGGTTACCATACAGTGGGTGCGAAAATTCATGAATGTACACACAACACCCCATATTGACAGGAAAACACAGAATTGTTGACATTTTCGCAGATTTTTTGAAAAAGGAAAACTGAAACATCACAAGGTCAACAACTCCATGACTGTTCTTGAATGGTGTGCTTCTACTAAATACTGAGCAAAGGGTCTGAATACGTAGGACCATGTGATATTTCAGTTTTTCTATTTAGTAAATTTGCAAAAATGTCAACAATTTTGTGTTTTTTTGTAAATATGGGGTGATGTGTGTTCATTAATGAGAAAGCAAAATAATCTAAAGGATTTTAGCCAATGGCTGCACTATAACAAAGTGTGAAAAATGTAAGGGGTTCTGAATACTTTGCGTACCCACTGTACAGTATGTGGTTCTTTGAGTCAAATGTTATTTTTGTTAAATTCTGTAAATTACTGATGACATTTCTTCTAAATATAAGAATAAAATTATTTAGACAATATTTTTTACTTATTTTTTTCTTCTTATATCTGTATGTGCGTCTGTGTTTGTGTGTGTGTGAGAGCCCATGCACTTAGTGTAATTGCGGGAAGTTACTGTGAGCTCCATGTGGATGGAGTTTAGTGAGTGACTCTGCCAGATTGCCTGTGGTTCAGTTCTCCGTCAGCTGACTCTCATGTGTTCTCCCTTTCCAAAACGAAAAGAAAATAGGGGTGTACCATTAACTGCCTGTATGAATGTTGGCGCTTTCCAGATTATTCACATTTGACCATAATTGCAGCCAGTTGGGGAATGAATGGCTGTTTTTTGCTGTGTGTCTGTGGTGCGGTGTGGTGTCCACCCTCTCTGAGCTCCTCCACTGGAGTCTGCTGATGAGGAATGGTCTCTTCTGGCTGCCAATGTTTTTTGCAGCTCTGCCTGTGAGCTCTGGGGTTCAGTTCAAGCCCCATAGTCAGTTTATGAGCCCTCTCCTCAACAACATAAACACTAAAGCACTCCTCCCATTCCTTCACCCTGATTTATGTCACTACAGCCACCTTGTCCAGAAAACTTTCCAGGTTTTTCTCAATCACAGCTTTCATGGCCGAGTCAAGCTGTCGTGTAAAGCTGAATATACTTTTAATCTAAATGCATGCTTAATATATTTTTATTTTTTCCCCTCTTACTATTACCAAACCGTTACCATACAAGGGAAATGCGGCGGAGTATCAGTGGAGCTACAGACACCTGCTAGCACTTTGCTTAGACGGGCTTTTCTTTGGGAGAAACACTTAATACTTCATTACCTACGACTCATTTGTGTTGTGACCATGTGTGCTTGGTTGTATATTATAGCAATAAAGTGTTTGGTCTTTGAAAACACTGTTGTAATACATTGAGCCACTAAACGTTATTCTTATGACGCTTTTCTACAGGAGGAAAATGCGAATTAAATCCAAATACTTCAAATATAGTCTGTGTTAGTAAATGCAAGGCTATTAATGAAATCCAGGCATTACACTGTATGACAGCATTTCACATGCCTGTTGTATAGCCTAGAGCTAATCAATCTGTCAGATTCTGGAGTGCATTACAGGTCTAAAGAACATTATAAATGATAAATTATCCTAAATAAAACAAATACATTTATATAGATTTATACAAATACATAGTTGGTAGTGCTGTCGCCTCACAGCAAGAGGGTCGCTGGTTCGAGCCTCGGCTGGGTCAGTTGGCATTTCTGTGTGGAGTTTGCATGTTCTCCCTGTGTTCGCGTGGGTGTTCTCCGGGTGCTCTGGTGTCCCCCACAAGTCCAAAGACATGCAGTACAGGTGAATTGGGTAAACTAAATTGTCCGTAGTGTATGTGTGTGAATGACATTGTGTGGATGTTTCCCAGAGATGGGTTGCAGCTGAAAGGGCATCCACTGCATAAAACAAATGCTGGATTACTTGGCGGTTCATTCCGCTGTGGCGACCACGGATTAATAAAGAGACTAAGCCAGCAAGAAAATGAATGAATGTATAAGTGTGTAAGAATTGCACTCACCTGGGAAATAAAACCAATTTGAATGGTTTGTGACACAGCATGCCAAGTTATCTGATAAATGTTGGACATAATTCCAAATAGCAATTTACTGTGGAAAGCCACAATAAACAATACAAAAATACAATTTATATGCCGAGTTCAGCGGCAAATCAGCCGAAATCAGCTGAGGTGACATGACAGCGACCAGCGAGACCTGGCTGTCACTCAAGTAGCCACGCCCTTAATTATGCAGACTTAATATAACTTAATATAAACAAAACGGATGAGTCCTGAAAAAAAATTCACCCCCTCACAGTTGTCATGAAGGTTAATATCAGCTATATGCACCAAAACCATCTTTTGGACCAGGCTGTAAACATCTTTTAGTCAGCTGTAAAATTGGCCAATTTAGTGTTGCTGGAGCCAGCCCCCAAAGGCGAGTCGATGAATTGCAGTTTCAGTTACTTCCGCATTGGCTTCACGAGGTAGAGCGAGAGGTTGTCGCTTGGTCATGCACCCCATGAGTCTCCAGCGTTTTCAGTGTCTGAAGTGAGGGTTTATAAATAAATCTGTGTATTTTGATTATTTCTGAGTTCTGTGTGTTTGTGGAAAGAGAGCGAACGTGACACATACTATCTACTTTCTTGCATACTGCTTATACTTATTACCTACATGTAGTATATTTGCATTAAGTGTTAGTGTGTGTTCATTAGCTTCTTATGGTAATCCTTGAGTTACCTATTCCTTCTTTAAAACAAAATTATACTTATACTTATTATTACATATTTGTACTACATCAAAAGATAAGTGTACTTCATTTTTTAGAAGTACTACTCTTTTAAAATATATTAGTACCTATTCAGATAACGCTTTACTTGGAGGAGTGTTCATTTTTAAGACTTTTTTATAATGTTTCATGACAATCGTGTTTTGGTAATGTCAAGTCGTCATGACAAAGCCAAGAACACGTGATGTATTTGTTTATGTCAAGTTGTCAAAACAAACACTGTCATCTTTGCATTTAAAATGTCATAACTGAGTGAATAACACTTAATGACAGTTGTCATAAGCACGTATACAATCTCATTCACATTCATGTCATGTCATGATTATAAAAGTTTAAGGACAGTCATTAAAACACCCCTGCGAGTAAAGTATTACTCTTAATGTCAGTGGCAAAAATCTGAAAAGTCTTGTTAGTGAGAAAGGAATATAGTCACATGAATAAGTACTAGAATATAGGTTCTTGTGTTGAATAAGCATACATACTGTACACTATATCTAATGAACAAGTATTATAGGTTCCTTTAGTAAAAGGGAGAGAAAACTAGTAAAGAAAAAGCACTATCAGCTAATGCATAAAAACTACTGAATTAAGATGCTAGTATTCAGAAAACAAGCACTAGTATCCTAATAAAGGATGTTTAAATATTAAAACGGCCTGATTTACAGTAGCTTAATCTTTTCAGATTCTGTTTTAAAATGTATGTTGTTTTTTAAAGTTTTCAGAATCATCGATATCATCAATTTTCTTCATAATTATTTGAATAGGACAGTTTAGATGTCACATCTTTTAGTGTTATCTGACTATGTATGTGAATGTTATTAATTTCACGTCCATTAAGTTTTTTTGTGGGACTGTGGTGCATTATCATTTTCCTGAGGGAGCTGTAATGGATTTCCTCCGGTTCGTGTAGAAAGGAACAGCGGTCTACCTTAACAAAAAGGCCCAGATGGATAACATACATAAATATTTTAAGACATTTCATTTTCTCGACAGTCAGCTAAAGCTTTAGTGTTGCGCAGAAACCGTTTGTCAATGTCCTGATCACATAGAGCAAATGCAAGGCTTTTTCATTCGCATTTTGGTAGCGGCACCTAATAAACAAAAACCCTTGAAAGTGAGGTGATATCTGTTCATCATATAACGCGATCATGCCTCTTTAAAGTGGACTAAACAAGATTCATGTGGATGAGTATCAACTTTTGTCGTAATGGACTTTTAATGGTTCCTAAAGCTTTCTAATACAGAAGGGAATAAAATGTGTCGTTTCGGAATGAATCTTAATAGAAAGTAGATTATTTAAAATTGGTTATTAAGAGACGTTCACGGTTTGTTATCAACTGATAGTTTTATTTAAATGTAATTTATATTTGAGAATTTTATTATGATATTTATTAATATTTCTATATTGATATTTGTATTTTTTATTCGTATACTGTAATATATTTTTGTGTATCTAATATATTATTTAAGCTTTAGTATTATTTACCTTATTTCACTAACCATAGTTTCATTTTAAAAAATTGTCATTTATGTACAGTATATGCAAAAATTAACAAGTATTCTGGGTAAACAATGCGAGTGAATGAACTGAATTTTAAATTTAGGCTGAACTAACTCTTTAAATGTCTTGTTGTTATGAGAAATATATTTGAGTGTATCTGAGTTCAGTGCAAAGACTACACAGTCAATGTGATAATGTGTTGACCTTTGTCATATATAGGCCTGTCACAATAATCAATATATCGACTTATCGCACAATACATGGACATGACCTCAATGATTTTTGGTGATGCAATATATATCGCCCATACGTAAAAAACAATTCTTGCACCATTTTAGCTGATTGCACAACCTCTCTATTTCTATTGGAGGTGTCAGTGTCCGTATGGTTAAAAAAAACACTATAGTATTTACCATAAATGACTAAAATATATTTTGATGTGCGTGCCTGATAACTGAAAATAGATCTGGTAGCAGATGTCGCAGCCTCTGTTACTTTTTACCCTGCGTTTTTTCTTAATATTTATTTGTTTAGGAAATCTGTTTGCACATTCAAATTTATTAAACTGTTAAAATGACTGTAATTAAATTAAATATTCTTAAAAACAAAATATGATGCATTCTTTGGAAGAGTGTACTTGCATATGATAATATTATATTGTCATTCTGGCATTATATAATGAGCGGCTTAAAATGTTCTTATAATGACAATAATATCGTTTATCGCAATGTATTTTGATGCAATATATCGTACAACAAACAATAGATATCGTGACAGGCTTAGTCATATAGATAAGATAACTACAGGTCAATTTCAAGAACTTTTTTATGATTTTTGGCCCTTTATATGCACAACAACAGCATTTTGGGAGCCTGAAAACTTATTTTTAATAATGAGTTACTAGAAAGGGGCATCATGGTGGCGCAGTGGGTAGCACGATTGCTTTACAGTAAGAAGGTCGCCGATTCGAGCCTCGGCTGGGTCAGTTTGCATTTCTGTGTGGAGTTTGCATGGTCTCCAGGTGTTGGCGTGGGTTTCCTCTAGGTGCTCCGGTTTCCCCCACAAGTCCAAAGACATGTGGTACAGGTGAATTGGTGAAAAAGTTAAATTGTCCGTAGTGTATGTGTGTGAATGAGAGTGTCTGGGTGTTTCTCAGTGTTGGGTTACACCTGGAAGGGCATCCGCTGCGTAAAACATATGCTGGATAAGGGGATAAAGGGACTAAGCCGAAAAGTAAATGAATGAATGAATGAATTACTTGACAATATAATCTATGCAGTGGATTTTGAAAACAATTCAGTTATCATCATTGTGTACTCTACAAAAATTGGGTTTTGTGAATGCACATGTACAGTATTGTTAATTGTTCAGTCTATTGTCAACCATTAGCCTATGACTATCTGTTTTTTTGCCACAAATCAGTGTAAACGATGATTGTTTTGCTATTTCTGCAACTTTTTAAACCCATGTGAAGGAATCCAAAAGCACGAGTCTGTAATGAATGTGTAAACTTTCACCCATCTCAGCCTCTCAGAGGAGAGCTGGTTTAATTGATCATCACACCCGTTGTCATTGAGGCAGCAGAACGGAGAGGTGAACAAAACCAGGACAGCACATCTGGGAGACACACTGTGGTTGGTGTTCACCGACCACTACTGGCTTCTACTATATGAACGACTGCAGAATGAGTGCAGAAAACTGAAGCTGTGCATTAGTATTGATTTGAGAGGTTTATTTGGTGACTCAGCGTTTCCATACACAACAAAAGGACAAACAGCATCTGGATGTCAGTATCACAGTATTGAGATCCGCTCATCTGTATGAATTTTTTTATTCTCATGTCTGATTGGATCAAATGTACTTGTTGGGATAATTACTGAAGGGTTCATGTAAAAAATACTGTTTTACGTATAAACAAATTCTACAGAAATTGTAATGCTAGCAATAATAATAATTATAATTACATACTGTATGTTGGTAAGCTGGATAAGTTGGCGGTTCATTCCGCTGTGGCAACCCCGGATTAATAAAGGCGAAAAGAATATTAATGAATAAATGAATTGTTACTATTTAAATTAAATACAAACATACAACGACCTCAAGTAATTACGTAGTTGTTAGCGCAATTAAATAAATGATTCATTCATTAATTTTCCTCCAGCTTGGTAACTTATTTTTTAGAAGTCATGACAACGGAATGAACCACCAACTATTCTGGCCTATGTTTTACACAGCTGATGCCCTGCCAGCCGCAACCCATGGGAAACACCCATAAAATTTCACATTCACACACAGTCGCACACATATGCTACGTCCAATTTTGTTTACCCAGTGGACCCTTTTCATAAGCCTGTTATGACGTGTTTAACTGTCATCAGCATTTTAAATCCTTGAAAGTTTTTAATATTTTGATTTTTTTAAACGTCTGAGCATTTATGTGTATTTATTTATGAATTATATCATCTTTGCTTCGGATTACAAAAAAATGAATTGCTGCATGTGTGAGGTGTTTGTAATGCAGCATCTATGAGACAGGACAGGAAATTTGATGTTATTTTCTCCTCTGGCTGCCGTCATCAGTCTCACACAATTTTTTTCCTTTTTCTGAAAGTCTTTATAACGTCATCATGGAGTTTTTCTTTTATTATTTGTGCAAGTAAGATTGTAAAAATGTATTGTATCCCCCCATTCACTGCACTCTAAGTTTTCCTAACTATGATGACTTCTGATGCTGAGAAACCCGGAAATATTTAATTTTAGCACATGTCTTTGGACTGTGGGGGAAACCGGAGCACCCGGAGAAAACCCACACAAACACAGGGAGAACATGCACACTCCACACGGAAATGCCAACTGGTCCACTAGAGACTCAAACCAATGACCTTCTTGCTTTGAGGCGACAGTGCTGCTAACCACTGAGCCACTGTGTCGCCCCTAAGTAAATGATCACTTTTTAAATTTTTTGCTCTTTTTTATGCATTGTTAAACTTTAACTAAAATTTTAACACCCCCTAAGATTAATAAATTCTTGACAAGTGTAAAAGTTTTAATTCACTCATGTTGTCAATTGTAGTGTTATTTTGAAGTGGTAATGAACAGCGGGAATATAAATAAATCATAACATTTTTAGTCAATATCTAAAATACTAAGTAACCTATTAGACCATTTAGACATTTGCTGCTGTGATGAACCAACTATTTGAATATGCAAGGCATTCTAAAAATTAAATGAATAAATCTACTGTATTGTGAGGAACCAACGATTACAGCACCATGCTTGTTCATTTTCCAAATTATTGTGTTGTTGAATATCAGCATGTCTAGTCACACGCAACACAGTATTTTTTAATGTTTGTCAGAGCTGCACAATTATGAGCAGCAATTTTATTAGGCTATAAACTTACATTTATATCTCTATTAATCAAAATGTCACGAATGCAGTCATTTGAGATGGATAGAAGCTGCCCTGACTTTTTCAGTGAAGCGTTTCCTTCTGTTTTTGTGCTGCATAGCGAACAGGATTAGAGTCAGTTACGTAACTCCCCCAGAGCCTCTCCTCATGCACGGCCGTCTGGAGCTGAATATCTAAATAATGATTTTGGCGTTTATTTATGCTTAATTTGCACAGTCTCTTTTTGTTTATTAATGCATCTGCCATCTTTTCGTGTCTGATGAGTTGAGATGAGCGAGGGAGAAAGAGGGAGTGATGGGGTATTTATAGAGTCTCCTGCTGTGGGGTTGGACGCTCCGTCCTGTCAGACCCCATCAGATCTCCATATGGACTCTAACTCACTCTCACACACAACTACATCACTTCTGATACCACACTCAGCGTTTTCACAGCCATTTTTTTTTTTTGTAAAAACTAGATTTTTTTTAGATAGTTTTAGATTTAATTGATTTTATTGTCATTGCTTCCAAGGGATGAAATCATTTTTCAGAAATGCTTTTTAAGGTGTTGTGTGGCTTTGCACATTTCAAGAAATGATTTGGAAATTTAAACTTTGAAGAATTTGTGGAATAACATATTTATCATTTTCTGCCTGCAAACCAATTTGAAAGACATGGATTTATTTTGAAAAGTAAGGATGCACGATATTTGGCTGCCATATCAGCATGGGCTTATGAATGCTATTTTTAATGTTGGCGTTATCTTTCTGATAACAAAATTAGACTGAAATCTTTAAGCCGATAAAGTATGTATTATTTCTGCTAGTTGCACCGCTTCATATGCTGACTGTCTGCCACTTTGTATTATTTTATTGATATTTAGATTTTGTTTGGTGTTAAGTAATTGAGTTAGTTAGTTTATTCAATTTCTTTTTGGCATTATTTATATTTTCTTTTTGGTCCCTTTATTAATCTGGGGTCGCCACAGCGGAATGAACTGGCAACTTATCTAGCATATGTTTTACGCAGCGGATGCCCTTCCAGCTGCAGCCCATCCAGCTGCAGCAACCATACACACTCATACACTACAGACAATTTAGTCAAACTCCATACAGAGATGCCAACTGACCCAGCCGAGGCTCGGACCAGAAACCTTCTTGCTGTGAGGTGATTGTTTCACCTTCTTCGGCCTAGTTAGTTAGTTTGTTTATTTAGGCAGGCAGTTGATTTAATTTATAAAAAAGAAAGTTGGCCTTATAAATTTATAGTTGATAAGTAAAGTTCAGAAATAGTTCAAACTTTTCTGAAGTTAATATATCAGCTGTTGGCCGGGAGTTGTAGGTTATCTGTCAAAAATATAGTTTCTGTGAATCCCCATTGACTATAGGCAAATTATATTATAAAATAAAATTGTATTTATTAGTTGACTATCATCTTTGGACCTATCATCCTTGCTAAAGTCACTGAGGTAAACTGCCAGTTCAGCAGTGACCAGGTAATGGGGTGGATGTGATCCGCTCTGAGTACTTCAATGCCCTGCAGGGGAAAGGGCTGTCTTGGATGACACACCCTCGGTATAGAAAATCAGTTTCAGGAGGATCAATTCGGTTTTTGTCCAGGCCATGGAACCCTGGACCATCTCTATACTATCTCTACAGTGCTTGGGGGTTTGTGGGAATTTGTCTGACTAGTCTACATATGCTTCGTGGACTATTTAGAGATTCATCTAACCTCGACCTTCAGGATTCACTAGGATGGCTGCTGTCGAGTTTGATGCAGCAGGGATGAAAATCAGCCGAGTCTATGGTGCTCGACTTGATAAAGATGTCTTGCCAGCCCCAGTATATACAGGAGATTATTTGCCCTACGTGGGAGAGTTCAATTACCTTGAGGTTTTGTTCATGAGTGAGAGAAGGATGGAGTGTGAGATTGACAGGCAGATCAGCATGATACGTTAAATGACACATTTATAGCTTGAAATAAAATATATGAATTTATGTCTTGAAACCTAAGTCTATTAGGTAACACATATCTCCAAAAATGTGAACTAATGTTGTTGCCTGATGTACACACACACTTGCTACTATAATACAATAAGCTTCCATGTGCAATGAATGTGGATGATAGAATCAAACAAAAGCCTTTATCACCAACTCATCCTCCTTTAAATGAAACTAAACACGTGTAATCCATTTTGTCAGAGTCAAATCCTTCTCATGCAACCTTGCACATCCTGATTCGGTGTCCTAGAGGGATTATATAGCCAAATATGCTGCTTTTAAGCTTATTTTTTTCTTCTGATCTTTCTCTTTCTGAGAACTAATCATCATGTAGGGCTCACTAAAATGTGCAAGGACTTTCTCAAGATGTTCCCCTGTAAAAAGGTCATAATTCTAGGGATGTTTTTTTCATGATTAAATGATTTTAGAGCAGAAAAACATATTTATCTTAAATAAATAAAATCATTTTCAACCCTCATACTTGCCATGAGTTCAAATAGCTGCTTCTTTTTCAAAACAAATTAATCCTTCAAAACAATTAAACTACTTTTAATAAAAATAAAATCTGTAAATCAAATGTAAAAATAAAATATTAAATAAATAATAATAATAATCACCATATAAATAACCACAATAGTTTGTTGTTGTTCCTAAAGGGCCATAAAACCCCCTCTTTTTAGTTCAAATCTACCTCAGAAATTTTTCCAAAAATGCTTCGAGATGGGCGTGGAGTGCTGCGAGCAGAGGGAGGAGTTGGAATGGCCGGCAGTGCAGGGGAAAAAGAGTGGAGCGAACAACTGTTGTCTGTTTACTCACAAAGTGAAACACAAACCATAAGGAGACCCATGAGTTTACAGTTTACAAAGTAAAATGCAAAGAAATAAGCAGTAATTTAGCTCCCTGCTACATTTGTTATTTGTAATTTCATATACACATAACCACAATTTTTTGTTATAATCATGTATATATAAAGACTAAAAATGAGAAGAACATTCAACAAACCCCGTGGATCATGCAATAAAACACACATGTCTCACAGCTTGGCAGGTCTGCCTTGCTTTTGGAAAGCATGTCCTCTCATGAATAATTAAGCAGCAGGGTCTTCTCATAGAATAAGAAAACTCGGCTAGGAATAATAACGAGAAACCAACGCGTCATCACTCCACTAGCAGATTTACCAATTTTGATCCAGCCACAAAACTGATTTTAAACCCGAAAGATGAAACTAACTGAAAAAATCTAAAATTATCCAATTTTTACCACAGTTAAAGCTGACAGGTGCTAACATTGTCTTAAATGATGCTCAATACACACAAATCTGTTAAAATTTCCCCCCAAAAAACAAAAAACTGGGGTGTCTTAAACCTTTTAATCTCTGTTATGAAAACTGCTGAACAAATAATATATATGACTAAGATAAAATAAAAATACAAAACACCAGACAAAAACAACCATTTAATTGATGAATTTAAGCAAAAAATAAGACATAAAGAAAAAAGATTTTCTCAATAGCGAGTGATTTTGTCTTTTCTTGTTGTTTGACAACAGCTTTTCTTCTAAAGTACATAAAAAGTGATATATATGAATGTCTTTTGGAAGGAGAATGCTTTTGTCAGATGTTTTAGATTTTAATATTGAAGTGTACTTTAGTCACAATAGAACCTGCTTTATTTATATGCATCAGTCCTACCATTGGCATCATGTTGATTCAACTGTATGATTATACTTTTTTTTGTGATCAACGTTTTATTGTCTTTAGATTAACAAAATCACATTCAAACAAACAAACAAACAAACAAACAATCAAGGGAAGGTGGAGTAACAGACATATCAACAAATTTTCAGTCTGAAAGAAGAAACCTTTATATGGTCATTCCTTTATTCATTCATTCATTTTCTTTTCGGCTTAGTCCCTTTATTAATCCGGGGTCGCCACAGCGGAATGAACCGCCAACTTATCCGGCATTTGTTTTACGCAGCGGATGCCCTTCCAGCCACAACCCATCTCTGGGAAACACATCCATACATTCTCATTCACACACATACACTATGGACAATTTAGCTTACCCAATTCACCTGTACCGCATGTCTTTGGACTGTGGGGGAAACCGGAGCACCCGGAGGAAACCCACGCAACCACGGGGAGAAAATGCAAACTCCACACAGAAATGCCAACTGGCCCAGCCGGGGATCGAACCAGCAACCTTCTTGCTGTGAGGCGAACGTGCTAACCACTTGGCCACCGTGGCGCCTCCTTTATTCATATAGTGTAAAATGTTGGAAGTAAAACATTGCCATACATCAATGACACTAGCCTTATTAATTTGTGCTATTGTGCTGTACCTTCACAAGTCACTATTTTAAGGAGGCTATGAATCCAAAATGTTTTTGCACATGTGCGGAATAAACCAGTTTTGTATGATTGCCTTCTTTGCAGCTGTAAAGCCAGCAATTCACATTCTCTTCTTCAGTGTACTTTTACAGAAATTAGAATCATTGAAAAGACGTAAACCAGGATTAGACATGTAATCAACTTGTAGTAAAAAGGACAAAACAAAATTTACATGAGACCACAGGTCGACAACAGTTAGACATTCTTAAAACATATGGAGAAAACTACCTGAAGATACAGTTACAAATATGACAGCTGTAGTTTGACTGCAGTTTCATTTTAAACCTCTTATAAGGAGTTACGTATGCTCTATGTATGACTTTGAAATGGATAAGATGATAAGCTAAGTTTTTTAGAAGTTAAGATTACACCACACCCTGTCCCAGTCAATCCAAGTCCAAATCTGTTCGTTCATGATTCCAGATACTTTTAATTGAAAGAGATTTAACAGTGTGATCATTAAGTTTGCTATATATATTAAAGAAACAGATGGCTGACCAGGGAAGGGCATCCGCTGCGTAAAAATATGCTGGATAAGTTGGCGGTTGATTCCGCTGTGGCGACCCCGGATTAATAAAGGGACTAAGCCGACAAGAAAATGAATGAATGAATGGCTGACCAGAGGGTGGTGTGATCCAGGGATGAGAGGAAATAGGGGATGCCCAAGGAATGACATAGGCTTTGAGAGCAGAACGTAACAATAAGATGACAAAATATGATGCTGGTAAACAGAACTTAGTTCTTAGTTCTTGAAATGAGCAGAGTCCCTGGGTATCATACAAGTCACCGCATGTGTTTATGCCCAGTGTAGTCCAAGAAGGCTAGACAAACGGACGATTTCCACATAAGAATTTAAAGTTGTGCCATAAGGGTGTATCGTTCCAAAATTTGAAAGGTTTTATGATTATACTTGATGTAATGGCACTTTCATATGGCTTTTTCATTCCATAATACCTATAACTGTAACTGTAGCATCCTTACATTTTACAAGGATGTGAAAATGCTCCCATACAAGTGAGTTGGATGAAGGAAAAAATAGATTTTTCATGTCATGACCCATTTAAGATCACCTCATATGTAAGTCATGAAGTCATTACTCCCAGGCCTATGATCATTTCACATGGCTGCACTTTGTTGCATGTTTATACACATGTCGGATCCTGCGTTTGACAGCAGTGTCATCGCAGCTTTGATCTCGCACAGCTCTCCATCTGTTACAGAGATTATACGTGAGGGAAGCTGGAGCAGTGCTCTAGCTGATCTGCTCAGTACAACACGTATCTGTAGACAATGTAAGGATGAACTACAAATCTGTTGAAGAAAATGATTCAAACGTGATCATTCAAATCAGTTTTGATGTCAAACAGTTTATATGAATGAATCTCTGAGGGGAGCTGACTGTCTTTAGAAAGGTTTGTGTGGTATTTTCTGTTCGTCTTGCCTTTTAAATGGATACTGTACTCAGTATCCATTCAGGGGTGCATTTCCGAAAACCATTGTTAGCCAACTAAGGTCGCAAGTTCCGTCGTTACAAACATTTAGAAAAATTAAGCATTTTTCCAAAATATGTATCAAAATAACAGCAAGGGCTCACTGTAAAAAACGCACCCTGTATACATTTCTGGAGAGTGCTAGTTATTCAGCCAGAGCTACTTATGGCTGCATTTCTTCTTTAAAAAGAATGCTAGGGGCGGCATGATGCTGTCAACGACTTTTGCTGCTTTTCACGCAACCAACTGACTGCTTACCTCTGTGTCAATGGCTTGTCCGCTGTTCTCAGTTTGCCTAGTAGCTTGCCATGTATGTTGGTGGACTTGAGAGGCAAAGAGAAGTTGACCATGATCCCGGGCTTTTCTTTTTCTGCATTGCTTTTAAAAACACGGTTAGTTTGGTTCAGGGAAGGGGGTGGGTGGTGGATTTCGGTCGGTCAGTCATTCAGTCAGTCAGTCAACAGCAGCCTCTGGTGGTTTTAAGCAAGAACAACAGGCGCGAATGCACGAGAGAAATTTGAGATCTGAAAAAGCGTACACAGTGGCCTCTGGTGTATTCGCAAAAACAAAAACTGCAAAAAAAGTCCCTCGTGGGACATATTTCACAATCTCCAGAAATGTATATAGGGGTACATCTCAATAATGAGCCTGGGTTGCAACATAAGATTTGTCACCAATAATTATTCCATTTGGTGAAACAGAGAAAGTTATGGCCAAATTAAGACTCAAAATCACCCCAGAAGAGGCTGAAAACATCCCCAACAGCACATTAGGTTTTAATTTAGTCATTTTAGTCATTATAAAACTGCAGAAATAGCCTAATAAAGGGACTCCTTTTCATTTTCTGAATAATATAATCTGTCTTGAGAAAATAGAGTTGTGAAATTGAAATCGTGAATCAAATTGAATCATGAGTTTAGTGAATCTTGAGAATCACATTGAGGCACATAGACTCTTGTTTTCTGATGCTGACTAGACTCGTCTGTTTTAACCTTTGGCCCTACAGTGACTCACAGACAGAAACACACACGTTTTCCTGTCCTGTCAGGGAAACTGAAGGCCTCCCTCAGGCACTCACACAGATGACTCGATTGGCCTTGTTTGTTTTCTGCCCTTGAGGCTGGACATGAGTTGAGAGCATAGACAGAAAGAGAAAGAGAGGGCTGGTTCATCCTGACACTTGAGCACAGGAAACATTGGAGCCCAGGCTGGAAACAAATGCTGAAAGAGGCCTTTAGAAGCTACATTCCTCTGCTGTCCGCCTTTCCAAACATCTGGCTTCATGTGGGCAAACATACGGTCACCCTCTGTGCCATCATAACACTGGAAGTTCAGAGACCTCTTTATGCTGCTGTTTTAGCATGAGTTAAAATGAAGTTGTGTAAAAACTTGACAAATACAGTAAGGCCTATTCACACCACTAACAAAACAAAGTTGAAACTAAATCTAGCATACAATTTAGTTAAATAAAAAAAATCAGCTTCACTTTCATCTGAAATGTCAAGATAGATTTCTTTATTTTGAAGTTTTCATAATACAATGGTGGCTTTATAGTCAAAATTGTTATACATTCTGTACATTATTGGGAGCTGCTATAATATTTTGGCCACTTTACTAGGTTCAGCTTTCTGAGTTGAACACCTTTTGCCTTCAGAACTGCCTTAATCCTGTCCACAGATTCAACAAGATACTGGAAATATTCCTCAGAGATTTTGGTCCATATTGACATGATAGCATCACACAATTGCTGCAGATTTGTCGCCTGCACATCCATGATGTGAATTTCTTGTTCCACTACATCCCAAGGGTGCTTTATTGGATTGAATTCTGGTGACTTTGGAGGCCATTTGAGTACAGTGAACTTATTGTCATGTTCAAGAAACCAGTCTGAGATGCTTTGGGCTTAATGACATGGTGCGTTATCCTGCTGGAAGTAGCCATCAGAAGATGGGTACACTGTGGTCATGAAGGGATGGACATGGCTAGCAACAATACTCAGGCAGGCTGTGGCATTGACACGATGCTCAATTGGTACTAATGAGCCCAAAGTGTGCAAAGTAAATATCCCCCTCACCATTACACCACCACCAGCCTGAACCGTTGATTCAAGGCAGGATGAATCCATGCCTTCATGTTGTTGATGTCAAATTCTGACCCTACCATCCAAATGTTGCTGCAGAAATGGAGACTCATCAGACCAGGCTATGTTTTCCAATCTTCTATTTCAGTTTCCTGTTCTTAGCTGACAGGAATGGCACCCGGTGGGGTATTCTGCTGCTGTAGCCCATCCACCTCAAGGTCCAACATGTTGTGTGTTCAGAAATGCTCTTCTGGATACCTTGGTTACAATTAGTGGCTATTTGAGTTACTGTTGCCTTTCTATCAACCCCAACCAGTCTGGCCATTCTCCTCTGACCTCTAGCATCAACAAGGCATTTGCGCCCACAGAACTGCTGCTCACTGGCTTTTTTCTCTTTTTCGGACGATTCTCTGTAAACCCTAGATATAGTTGAGCATGAAAATCCCAGTAGATTAGCTGTTTCTGAAATACTCAGACCAGCCAATCTGGGATCAGAAAGAGCTTTATTGCCAGGTATGTTCACACATACGAGGAATTTGTTTTCGTGACAGAGCTTCCACAATGCAACAGAATTACAGAGACAGGACAAAAAACAGATAATAAATATATCTAAAAAATAGAAGTAAGTGTTAAATGCAAATATACAAATGGACAAGTGTATGTACAGGTGTATTACTATATACAGCGTTATATGTGCAGCTGTTATGTGCAAATTGGCATGTAAAGTGTGTTGTTAAATAAGTGTATGTGTGTGTAACAAGTGTATTTGTTATGTGCAAATGGCATGTAAAGTGCGTTGTTAAATAAGTGTATGTGTGTGTGGAAGAGTGTACAGCAGTAGTGGTGTTGGTTCCACGATTATTATCATCAAGTGTTCATGAGATGGATTGCCTGAGGGAAGAAACTGTTTCTGTGACTGGCTGTTCTGGTGCGCAGTGCTCTGTAGCGTCGACCAGAAGGTAACAGTTCAAAGAGGCAGTGTGCTGGGTGTGAGGGGTCCAGAGTGATTTTGGCCGCCCTTCTGCTCGCTCTGGATAAGTACAGTTCTTAGAGAGTAGGGAGGGTTGTACCAATGATTTGCTCAGCAGTCAGAACTATTCGACGTAGTCTTCTGAGGTCAGATTTGGTAGCTGAGCTAAACCAGACAGTTATTGAAGTGCAGATGACTGATTCAATGATGGAGGTGTAGAACTGTTTAGAAGCTCCTGTGGCAGGTTGAACTTCCTCAGCTGACAAAGAAAGTACAGCCTTTGTTGGGCTTTTTTGACAATGGAGTCAATGTGAGTGTCCCACTTCAGGTCCTGAATAACACACCTGAATTCAGCACACTAAATAACAAATAGAAATGTATTGGTAAATACATATTTTGTTTACGTATTTTAATTGTAATTTAACAGTGTATTACCAGCAACAACAAAAATAGATTTATTGTTTTATTTTAGATTTATTTTAGTTAAGTGCAGATATGTTGTATTTAACTTTTAATACATAATATAGCTTAACACATGCTTAACCACATACACTGTAAAATAATCCTAAAATTCCTTATGTTGTTTAATTGAATCAAATGAACTTTTATAGTCATCTTGCATTTGTTTTACTGACTAAAATATTGAGCAAAATGTTGTGTAAATGATGAACTTGTTAAAATAAGTTTGTAAAACATTTGTTATCGTGCCTTTTTTTCATAATTTGTTTTTATCAAAATTAGTTCAAGTATTTTTTTTTTACCTGCAGTTTTAGTTTACATTAACTATATATGGGGGAAAATATGTTAACCAGCCTTAATAACATGTTTTATAATGTTTGTGGACTGATGTTTAGACTCTGCACAGTGTGTTTCATCATGGTCCAGTGGCAGTCATTTTTCAGGAGTTCATCCACAGGGACATAGCAGAGCATTTACTAAGGCTATGTGATATATATTGCTTTTACAGTTATTTGAAAAGCTTATCTTTCCCTTCCCTGTTGAGTTTGTGGGATAAAATCTCTGTGTAATGTTCTGTAATCGTGTTTCAGTTTTGGCTGCTGTTCGGTTCCGCTTTCTGCTTACAGGATGTGATGCTTATTTGGCTCTAGGAGGTACTTAGATCAAGAATGTGTTATTCAAATGAAGACTAAGGTCACCAAGTGAGAGTCTGATAGACTGATTCTCAAATCAAATTACAATTATAAGACACTTGGCTGCCAAATTGTGGCCACTTTAATCAAATGCTCATTAATAATACTGTGTATCCTTTGGAGTCGGGTCCCTTTATTTGTCTTTTTTTTTTGGTCGTTTTTCTTTTTTTTTTCAATCACCCAAAAACGTGAAGCCAACTACCTTGGAAAGGGCCCACAGAAAAATAATAAACAAAAAAAGCACACTCTAACTAAACACCCAAACGAAACTAACTACAACTAACAAAATAACAGAAATAAAAATATAAAATCTTTCCCTACCTCCCTAACTAGTTATAAAAACAGGAGAAAATATTTACAGAAAAGAAAAGTGTGATGTCCAACCCCTACTGCTTCTTACTGTGAACAGAATTCAATATTTACTGTATCAACAAACAAACAAGCCCAAAAACAAAATAATATGGTGGGGAAACATGGATAGGATTACAACAAAAAGTCACAATTTTCAAAACACAGGAAACACAATCAAAATTACACGTACATAGCAACGGAATAGTTTTCAAATATCACACCAAACGCAAAAACAATACACCAAACTCGCTCTCCCGACCCACACCCATTTTCCTCTTTTTAAAGGACTCCCTGGGTCACTCCAACCAATCCTAGCGCACGTTGTCGTGTAATTAGGGTGGGGTCTGTAGATGAAAGGGAGGGAGAGGGAGACACACACACACATGCACACATATGCACATACACACACATGCACATACACATACACTTGCGAATGCAACACTAGCGATGATAATAATTTTTTAAACTGTAAAATATTATTGAAGGGAGACAGGTGGAGAGCCACTTATTTTTGGTCAAAGAGCCCCATGTGGCTTGCGAGTCATATGCTCCCTACCACTGCTATAACTAAAAGTCAGAAACTTTGGGTTCATGTGGACTTTAATATTCTTTACTAATTTTCCCTGTTTGTGTGCTGGTCAATAATGACAGATTCTTAATTTTGATTAAATGAATATGCTTTTTTTGTTTATTATTGTATCTTATTTAGGCTATTTAATGGTACTAAATCATATTAATGCAGCTAATGTGGCTATAATCCTTTTATTATCCTTTTATTATCTGTTAACCTGACCAATTAGTGAGAATAGAAAATAAGATTTAATCAGTTTGGATTGCTTAATTATTCTTATTATTCAATTCAATTCATGTTTAGTTCTATAGAGCTTTTACAATGTAGTGTTGAAGCAGCTTATTATGGAAGTTCTAGTAAACTGAATCTGCGTCAGTCCCGTTTTCAGTGTTGAAGTTCAGTTTAGTTCTGGTCAGTGTGGTTTAAAATTCACTGCTGAAAGTGCAAACACTGAAGAGCAAATTCATGGATGTGCAGTTGCACAATTTCCAATTATTATCTCTATTATTTATTTAAATGGCCATGAGAGATGCATCTCCTAAAAGGTAATGCTAGTATTTAGTCTTAACTTAGCACAAAACATTAACCAGTTTTTTTTATTTATAAAAAATGCTCAAACATATGAAAAATACTCTTATAGCATACAACGCAAAGTATAATATACTCCTTTTTAAAACTACTCAGTGAATATATTGTAGACAAATATATTTTTTGTGCATTTAAACAAGACAGTTTTATTAAACAGTTATGTTCATTAAAATAGAATGTATAATATGGCTGATTTAACTTCTGGTTTAGTCATCACAAGTAAGGTCATGCTGAGCACACTGCATTGTGGGAAGCAGTATTTTATGCATCACTGGCAAATCCTGGCATAGGCAATGAGGGCAGCACATTTTTTTCTCTGCTTTATAATTCAAGGTATTATATTAATGACAATGTTGTAGGAGCAACGCATGAGCTTATGTGCCAGCAGGAATCTATCTGATTTCCTTCACTTTGTACAGATCTGTATTCCTGTGCACATGTGATTGACTGACTTGATTCGCTCAAGAATTCTAATTAATGCTGGATTTCATTCTCCCAAAATGAAAATATATTTACTCACCTTAAAATTCCAAACCGTTATTCATTTCATTTCGTCTGTTGAATACAAAGGGAGATATTTGAGGAATGTTAGAGACCTGTAACCACTGATTACTATAGACCATTTTAAGGGGTGTAAACAATAACAATGGTTCTAACATATTTCCTGTAATACATATTTAATTTCCGAAGCTTCTGAGAATGCAAAAAGAGCTACATATTGATAAATAATGTTATGATCACTGTTATAATGCTAAGTTGTAATTAAATTGCCACATTTATGCAATAGTCTGACAACAAGCAGGATATGTTCACGGGCCACAGACATCACCACATTAAAATGGAACCACATAGAAAAAACGCCAATGGTTATGTGTTATTTTATTATTTATTATTATTTTATTATTTATTGTAACTAAAAAAAATATGTAACTCAAGCAGGTTTGTAACAAGTGAAGGCAGAGTAAACGATTTTTGGGTGAAGTCTATAGTATTCATGCTGTCTTCATCTTCCCGACTCAATCTTAGCTTCCGGCAAACTAATACTAATAACACTTGCACAAATATCCAATCTGAGAACTGTGTATGTGATGGGCTTGGTCTTGTTTTGCCTTTCAGCAAAATGAGTTGAGACCAGGAAGGAATTTGAAAGTGCTGCATGGAGAAATAATGTTTTTTATATATTTTTTTGTCTCATCAAGCCTAAGTAGGGTAGAGGAAAAAATCCTCACAGGACATGCATGCTTTTTCCACACTGTTGTTATAAAACTTTCACTGCTCTCAGGTCCTCACTTTAGAGCTGTCAGTGGGAACTCTCTCACTGGAGCAGTTTGTTTTGACACGTGATGGTGTGATGTAGCCAGTTACTATCAACTAATTAAACACTAATCGATCTGTGTTAAGTGTATCTGTCTGTCACTCTCATTTGTGTTCCCTCTGCTGGTGTGAGGCTGAACTGCTGTCTTTTAAGGCTATATTAGTACCTGAATCCTCTGGAGCTCTAACGAAGGAACAGATGCCGAGGAGCTAAAAAAGTACTATTTATGGGAATGTGTGCCTTACTTGAGTATGGCTGAATATTTATAATCTTACTTTTCAAAGGGATAAAAGCATCTCAAGTGTCGTCTCAGCATCCTTTATACTTTTTTTTTGATTAAGTGTATTAAATGTGTGGAGGATTATAGTTAACTGTAAATGTTCATTAATATATTGTTAAATAATATATAGATAAATAACTTATTTGAAACTATTTTCCAATTTTATTTAGATTTACTTGATCATGGTTTTCGCTACATTAATTCTTCATTCAATTCAATTGCTACGTTACAGCTTCTCAATCAAAACCTTAAATTTTTTTATTATAGCGGTTTATAGTCGCACTAAAACACATTAAAATGTAAGTAAATTATAATATAGTATAGTGCGTATAGTGCTGTGCATTATTTGTTTAACTCTTTAAGGTTACATGCTGACTGACTGACAGGGCCAGCAAACGTGACATAGCTTTCAGTTACGATGAGCACAGTTTCCATAATTATATTATATAGATAAAGGTCAATGGTTTTGCATAGAATGACTTTATCATGGTGGAGTTTATGGCCGATTCACTTTATTTCAGGATGCATCAATGCCGTTTTTACTGTTTATATATATTTCTAGCAAATCTAATAAAGGTTAGAGACATACTCATTACATAAACACACTAAATTGCACATCAGCAGCATTTATTTGAGAGCACACAAGAAAATCTGCACTGGAGCAGTGTATATTGAGGGGTGCAAGAAGTTTTGTGCACGAACAGAGAAAATCGGTGCGCAAGCAAAGAGATTCGCATGCTCGTATTATATGAATGCGATCTGGACTTGTAATACTGCGCTCAGGACATTTGTCATTGAAATAACGGCATATGTTGTTGGAAGATCTGTGTAAAAAGCCTGCTGACACAGCTGTAAAAAATCCTAGAGGAAGCACTGTTGATATACCAAAAACAAGACAATTTTAATAAAACACTTTAAACATGACACAGCAAAATTACTGAAACAGATTGAGAGCCGAACATAATTTAGATGAACACTGAACACTGGTTTTAGTACTGTCAATTTTGGTGCTCTATATGGAAATGAATGGATATATTATTCATAAAGTAGGTCAGGAATAAATAATATTTGACAATGTGATATGACAGTTTATATATATATATATATATATATATATTTATACATATATATTTTTTTTATCCTCTTATGTCCTATTATTCAATGTGAATATTTTTGCTAAATGTAGGTATTTGTCTTATACTGTTTGTGAAAGTCAGCTCTTCAAGATGCGTGAAACATCACTTTTTTTTTGCTGTTACGTATTTGATCAGCACAGGCTCTTTGGAAATACTTGCTTTAGGCTACATCTTTGTGAAACCACAAAAATGTTATTTTCGCTACAGTTTCTAGGTAAAATAAACGCTACAGTGCAGTATAACAACTTTGCTTCCTTTTCACACTAATGATATTTGCAAGGACATACTATCAACAAATCAATGGTCATTTTCATGCAGGTCTTTGTAAAACACTGAATTAATACCACAAAACAACTTAACGGTGTCTAGGATTGGTAATCAAATTAGTATAACTTTTCTGGTTTGGGCAGTTTGCGTACTTCGCACAGTTTTGTACTTGTGATGCAGAACGCTTAAGTTTGAGTCCAGTAAAGCAGTTTCACAAAAGATATACATATATATGTCTGAAATATACTACAAAATGTACCCTAAATAATGTATTTCAGATTTACAAAAATGTAGACAGTGCCCTTTAGTGGATTTGTCACTTGAAATGTGCAAGGAATCGTACCTGTAGCAGCCTATTTTAGCTTTCGCTAAAATGTAGCACATATTTGCCAATGATTAAAACTCATTCTTCCTTCAAAGGCAGAACAGAACTCTATCTTCTGTGAGGTTATTTTAGCTCAAGTGTTGTCTGCCACCAAATCACCCTGAAAAAAGTCTGAAAAACTGAAGTCATCTTTTATGTATGCGTGTGCTTGCACAATGAACACAGTGGAAACTAGGACAGCCAGCAGAGCATTAGGACAACAAAGCTGCTTTTACTTTCCTGGAAAACAATGCTAGCGCTGACAGAAAATCACAGATTGACTGCTTTTACTCATCAGACTGGATATATTTTATACTTGTGATTTTGACACTATGATGATCAGCACAGAGATGAGGAATCTCTTGGTTGGTGTTGTAAGACTGCGTTATGTAACTCTCTGTGTCCTTCATGCTTTAATCGCAGCTGTCTTGAGACTCAATGTGAGGCGTCTGCCTTGATAGTCTTGAGTAGGACAGAGATGATGAACACTTTAATTACTACACAAGTAAAACTGCAGATGTACAGCAGTGTGAAGTTGCAGCCTGCTCTCGTTTTTATATGTAGATGTTGGTGGCATTTACAGCTGCAACGTGTCAAGTTTTGTATGCTTCAATTGATGCTGGAAATTGCAGGATATATATAATGCAGGACATATAATGTAAAATTAATATGAATTTATGTATAATGTACAGATACTATTCTAAGTTTTATAAGTTTATCGATAAATGATATAGATTTTTAGATCCCTTAAACATATACCCAAATCTAAATATCACTTTTTTTTTACAGTGAAAATAATGGATTGAAATCAGTGGCGGAGCCAAAGGGTTGTCCGAGGTGGCACTGGATACTGATTAGCCACCCTGCTTACCACCCAAAAATTGTATTTGTTGCTGGCAATTTCTGATGCTGACTGACATCTCATTTGTCTAAAGAAGTTTTTGAATTTTGTCAGCAACGCTCAAGCTATTATCAAGCTATTTTCAAATCAATGACGAGCCAAAGACAGGAGCATGGTTTCAAGTGAGACGAATAATAATACATCATATTCATAACATAATATTTGTAATACGTTTTATAGTTTATTATAAGGTTACTATTAAGATTATTATTAAGGTTATAGGTTATTATAATGTTCAATATTCAAGTTATGAAATTCAAACTCAAATAAAAAAAAAATCAAATTCAAATTAAGAAATTCAAATTCAAAACAGTTTTAATGGCATATAAAAATTCAGATTTATTAAATTACAATTGTCAATAATTTAAAGTAACACAATTCAAATTCAGATTGTTTTGGCATATTATTAGCTCCATATTAACGCAGCATTGTAATTCGTGTGAAAATGAATGTTCTCCAGCGATCTATGGTGGTTAGATTGCTGGTGATCGTGACAAGTATGATTGGCCATTGGGCTATTTTGTTGTGAAAACCTGGCAACCCTGCTCGAAATCCAGCATTAGGCCACATTAGTATCACTGCAATATGCATATGTTGATACTTACAAGCTACTTATTTAATATAGAACAAAACCACATTAATTACATTAATGCAATGTGCATTTTTGTATCACTTTCAGATATTTTTAGTACTTAATATTTGCCCTTAAACTTCCCTGACATGTTGCTGGCCTGTGTCACATGACAGTGAGAAACAAAATCTTAGTATGTAAATGAGCATAAAGCAATAATACCATTGCTAGGATAGCTGAATACAATATAATCAGAATTCTAATGCCACAATTTAGAATTCAAAAGGATTGATTTTTTAATTGCTCATAGGAAGATAAAGTTTATATGTTATTTTACATATTACTAGTATCTAAACATGTAATTTTTCATGTTCTGGTGTCTGTGAAATGTAAGTAAATGTATATTTGGTAGAAACACACTTTATGTAAAATACTTCTAAATATTCATGGCATCACATTGGAAAGTGTCAGGATTCTGGCAGTGCGAGTCATATCAGAGGTTTAAGCGTCTTGAGCACAGAAACGCGTGTTTGAGCGCTGAGCCTCAGTCACTGTGTGTGTCCTTGAGTTGTCTGCGAGATGATTGAAGACGCTGTGTGACTGTGACAGCACTGCACTGCTGTTAGACCCATTACAGCCGCCTAATGACACCGTCGTGGAGATTAACAGCATTAATCAACCGCAGAGGGACGTTCGGTTACTGACTCTTGACAACCTAAAGCACATCTCTAGAAAAGTGTTCTGCTCGCTGCTGTCAGATTCCAGAGCTTCACATGAGAAATGTAAGCCTTTGAATATGTGACTGTGTGTTATGGGGTGTGTGAGCAATAAACAGTGAAGGGTGTCATTTTTACAATTTTAAAAGGCATTATACAAAGTTTAACCAACAATCAAATTAGTTTTAATGGTCTTAAATATTAGGAGCACAATGCAACATGACCTTTTACGCTCATCAAGGCTGCTTTTCTTAAATCTAAAATGCAGTGATTCAGTAATGTTGCCAAATGTTCTTACCATATAAAATTGATGGTTTGTATTTAAATATTTTTCTCTAAACATTTTATAAAAATATTTATTTACACTTTATATTCACACCGAATTTTTTGCATCAGTACCCCTGTCTTCTACCCAACTTATAATTTTAGATTCTAAAACGTTTCCTTAATCCTCCCATTAGGTTGTAAAATGTTATAATCATATACTACCAATTTTTTTATGTATTACAAACATTTTCATGTTTCATCCTTGTTTTATATTAATGTTCTCCAAATTTTATTTGAACATTCCATCTACATTATATTTATGTTTTAAGAATGTTTCCCTAACATTTTCAGTAAGTTATAAAATGTTATTGTGGAAGTTTCTTAGAACAATCAAAACACTTTTTAGACATTGTTTTAACATACTTCTTTGGGTTATAGTAACGTTGCAATAATTCATAATGTTTCAGTTTTATGTTATATTAATGTTCTCAGAACATAATTAAAATGTTATTAGATCATTCTATTCACGTTATATTAATATTCTAATAACGTTTTTGTTTTTCAACTTTGAAGGAACATTGCAGAATTTTCTGAGAATGTTCATTGTTATCTGTCACCTAATTCTTCAGAAAAACTGATTATTATTGCCAACGTTGAAAAAAATGTATGTTTGTGGAAACTAATGTTATTTTTGATGAAAGATATTTTGAAAGATACAAATATTTTAAATATATATTTTTTTGTAACATAAAAGTTTTTACAGTATAAAATCATAAACCTCTGAATTACTGCTAATTACTAATAACAAATAGCTAATAGCTAATAGCTAATAGCAAATAGCAAATAGCTAATATCTAATAACATTTTTAGCTCTGATGTATATTTGAATCAAATATAAATGTAATATTTTAAGATAAAGGCACCTATATCATGTATTGCATAAAATATCTAAATAAGTTTGCAGTTGTGATTATTAGAGTTTTGTTTTCAGTAGCCTAAAAACATGTTCAGAATATTGCTTACTTTACTTTTAATGGACAATTTTGAATGTAGAATCAATGTTTTCTACAGTGCCATTGTTATTTAGGACTCAAAACTAGGACTCAAACTTACTTTAGGTTACCTAAAGTGTAACCACACTTAATGCTGATGTCACTTTCGTTGTCTGTTGGGTTTCCAGACAAGCTGTCATGTGTGATTTGTTTGCAAGCATTATGGTACAGTGGGTCTACAAATTTGGCCAATTCAGTCAATTCAACTCGTGCCCTTAGATTACTGACATACTGTCCTGCATTCAGCTCAAAGGAGAGTTTTATGAAAGGACTTTGAGATGAAGTTTTGATTATAGAATACTGGAGGATGCAGGCATACACCATATCAGGTGAATTATGATGGATTCAGGCTCTTTTAAGCTAAAGAGAGTTTCCTATCCCTGAACCAAACTGCAAAGCTGTAGTCAGAGGTCAGCAAACGTGGCACAGCTGTTAGTTTTATGAAGATGAAAACGCTAATGCCATCCCAAAGCTCAGAAGTAGTGCGAGCTGGACAGTAATCTGATTCTCCATGACAGCCGACAATTTGTGCAGTGATAAATAAAACAGAGGACAAATTTACAGTTTAGTGTTTCCTCATACCTGAAACAAATTCTGGTCAGACGTTCAGCTTCAGGGTTTATATTTTACCACACACACACAAAGCGAACCACAAAGTAAATAAATGAAATTTTTCATAACAACAATCAGAGAGAAAACTACTTTTTTCGTTTTTTACATGTCCTTAGAGATTATTATTATTATTATTATTATTATTATTATTATTATTATTATTAT
>CAIGQQ010039955.1:2609494-2685735 GCA_903798035.1 Danio albolineatus
ATTATTATTATTATTATTATTATTATTATTATTATTATTATTATTATTTTTATTATTATAGAGTAGGGCTGAACAATGTATCGTTTGATCATCAATTTCGCAATGTGTGTATCCGCAACAGTCACATTGCAGGATTTGAGTATTTATCATAGGATATACATATTAATAAATATTACTGTATAAAATTATTTATACAATAATAACCATGTTATCTCACATTTAATTGTTCAATTTCTGTGTTTTAATACTGTTAGACTCCAAAAAAGCCACGAAGCACTATTTATTTAACTTTTAATTTAGCTCTTTATTATCATTTTTATATACAGTATGCTTGTAATTTATTGCATCTTATGCAGATGCACCGCACAGAAAAAAGCTTGATTACCCCTTGATGTAATAAATGAAATCTTTCCAAATAGCGCTCTTCAAATCATCTGGTGATATGCATATCGCAATTTACTGTATATCGCAGTAAAACAAAATATCGCAATGTCAGTTTTTTCCAATATTGTGCAACCCTGTCACAGAGCATTGTCAACATCAAAATAAGATAAGCAGAGCAATTATAACAGTTGCACAGGTGTAATACAGTACATAATACATTTTAAAGAGTAAGGGACCTAATACAGACCCCTGAGGAACACCAGTACACTGTAAAACCCAAAAAGTTAAGGTAACCCAAACCATTTGAGGAAACCAATTGCAACAAAACATTAAGGTTCAAAAACTAATCCTAATGAGTACTGTGAACTTAATCCATTTGAGTAAACACAGCAATTTAAGCACAGTAAAACCCAATAAATGAAGAGAACTTAAACCAGCTGAGTACTGTAAAACCCGATAAGTTAAGGCAACTCAAACCATTTAATGGAAACCGATAACTACAAACCATTTGAGTTAAACTAATCTAGTTTAGTACTGTGAACTTACTCCATTTAAGTTAAAGTAATGAGGTATTTAATAAACTCATTACCTTCAACACTGAGTTCCAAACTTTTTTTCAAATGAGTAGAAGTAACAGAAGTATGAGTTCTGTAATTTTTGAGTTAACTACACTCTTTTCATTTAATAAAGTCGACTGCTGGATTTTACAGCACTGTACTAAATGATAATGACCTGGAGACAGTTAGTAAAATAAGATTTAAGACTGACCTTGGAACACCAAAAGCACTTCCGAGTTGATTACTTTAGACCAGGGGTGTCCAAACTCGGTCCTGGAGGGCCGGTGTCCTGCAAAGTTTAGCTCCAACTTGCTTTAACACACCTGCCCACAAGTTTCTAATATATCTAGTATGAGCTTGATAAGCTGGTTCAGGTGTGTTTGATCAGGGTTGGAGCTAAACTCTCCAGGACACCGGCCCTCCAGGACCGAGTTTGGACACCCCTGCTTTAGACTGATCAACAGTATCAGTAGCAGCACAGAGATCTAGATGGATAAAATACCCATCGTTGTTCATTTTTTTCTACTAAATGTAATGTTTGGTTTTGTATTAGATCACTCGATGAAATGAAGAAGCTAAATACTTCAGCAAATTGAGCAACATGCTATACATTTCCTACAAGTTGGTATTACAATTTATTCTACAGTATATCACTTCTCTTTATCCTCTTTTTTATATCCACAAAGAGTTTAAACTGAAATGTAAAACTAGTGTCAGTCCAAACTTCCTATCAGGTTCATAATCCTTAGATCAGCCTTAATTGAGGGCAGTCTGTGACCCCAGGCCGCTTTTCTCCAAGTGTGGTGCCCCATAATAACTCCTCAAAGCTCCCAGTCCATGAATTAAGAGTTCAGAGGAGTCAATCAGCGTCTGTATTGTGTTGCACGGCTGGCGTTGTATTGTCCTGCTGTGAATCCTTATGCGTGGTTCCCATCGCTGGGAAAGATGGTGCTGTGTGATCGTCTGGCAGGAGGGATGTTGATGGGGTCAGAGAGAAGTGGATTGATGTTGCTCTGTCCTTGAGTCCCTGACGCTTGGCCCTCGCCATCTGTCACCCTGCAGGCTCTCTCTCTCAGAATGGGTCAGATACACATTTACCTCAGCTAACAGGAGCAAGTGAGGAACAGGCAGACACTGGAAGGTTAATAGAGAGAATGTCATGATTGCTTCAGTAAAAATAATAATAAAAAAAATTAAACATCCAAAATGTACTCTGATTATTCCAAATGGAATATTAGAGGAAATATAAAAATAAAAATATAAAATTCTGAGAAATAAGCTATTTTAATTAGTGTTATGCATTTTAATAGACTGTACAGAGCACTATATTAACAGAACACTAAAATGTATTTAGTATGATAAATAAATGCTGTTTTTTCCCCACTTCATCATTACTGGACAAACCGGAAGTGGTCGACTGTGTCATAATAAAAGCTCTTTCATCAGTAATTGCTAAAGAGGTCTCACTTCACTCTCTAGCAGTGAAAATTATATACAGTACCGTGCCCTAGGGCTGCACGATATTGGAAAAAAATTGTATTTCTGCAATGTCCATTGCAATATACATACAATTTCACCAGATTAAGTTTCTATTGATTGGCATGATTCTGTAGAGGAATAAATCATGCACGGAATGTAATAAACACATTACAAGTATTGCTAAATGCAATAGAGCAAACAGAAAAGTGAAATAAACAGTACTTTATGGTTTTTAGGCTAGTCAAATCGTATTCAGGTACAAAAAAAAGTAATATAAAATAACACCGCAAAGACTTTACAGTTTAAATAGTTACAATATTTTTACAAGTTTTTACAATTTTTGTCAAGTTACAAATGGTAAAATTGCCTCTGAATGCTTTAAACTCTCTCTCTCTCTCTCTCTATACATAGTGTATATAATTCTAATTTAGCAATGCAGATCCTGTGATGTGACTATTGCAGATGCACACTTCCATTATCGATGCTCAAAACGATATATTGTGCAGCCCTACCGTGCCCTAAATAGGCATGGGCCAGTATAAACTTCTGACGGTATGATAACCATGAACAAAAATATCATAGTATCAAGGTTTTATGGGATTGTGTTTACTGCTCTAAACTATATTCTTTTAAAATGTCTGGGTAAAAAACAAGAACTTTTTTTCCCTTTTGAACACAATATATTTTATTTTGAGAAACATTTAAAGTATTTTGGAGCAGTAAACATGTCAGGCTAAATAATTCAAATAAATAATTGACTTTTGCTGTCTTCATTACTTTCAAAGACACTGATTTGATTACAATTTAAAACGGCACCTTTGGTTATCTTGCTGGAGATACTGTTGTCCTAAAAATCTCTCACACATACCTTGGGAATGGTATAGCAGAACATTTTGGCGGTTTTAAAATACCTTGAAAACGATCATCATCCCATGCAGCCCTAAATAACAAATTTAGATTTAGCATTACATTTACAGTACTGTAGGTCTCCTCTCATCCTGCATCAGACATTGTGTGTATGCTATATTTGCTGCCTTTACAGTATGTGCAATCACATATATTTGCAATTCACAGTTACAATTCAGTGATCAATAAGGGAGGTTTAGATTATTTTTAGATTTGAGTATTTTGAAGTTTAAGGGGCCTAATACACCAGGAGTACTGAACGGCAAATTTGCATTAATAGAATCTGCTAAATAATTTAATGTAATATAAATGCGAATCAGCCACTTCACTGATGAGGACTGCTTGCTGATTTTTTGTTTATAGTTTAATATTTCAATTATCTACAAATTATTCAGTAAGCCAAAACGAACAAACTAATTCATAAACATCACTTGCATTTTGTTGGCAGAATATGACTTGTTGTTTCTGTAAACAAACATTTGTGAAGATTGTTATTAGTTTTTATATTCCTGTACAGTATTCTTTTGAGGGACGACATGGTGGCTCAGTGATTAGCACAGTTGCCTCACAGCAAGAAGGTTGCTGGTTTAAGTCCCAGCTGTGCCATTTGGCATTTCTGTGTGGAGCTTTCATGCTCTCCAAGTGTTGTCGTGAGTTTCCTTCGGGTGCTCCGTTTTCCCCCACAGTCCAAAGACATGCGGTGTAGGTGAATTGAATAAACTAAATTGGCTGTAGTGTATGAGTGTGTGTGTGTGTGTGTGTGAATGAGTGTGTATGGATATGCCATGTCATAAAAAAATAGTTATACTTTTCTACATTACCAATATACTTTCTTTTATATTACAACAAAACCTCATTCAGATTTACCACCTCAAGTCCTGAGGTAGAATATTTAATATTGAAACTCCGTATTCACTCCATAAGAAAACACAAATCATAAAACAATATTTATATTGAATATTATCTAAAATTTACTACTTTAAAAAAAGTCTAGTTTTTTTAGAAATACTATAAGGTAATCTATATTAAAACTTATTTGGAAAATATTTGTATATTTACATATGTTTACTGTATAATTTGTATATACATAGAGATATGTGTAAACACAAAATTACTGTACATAAAAATTTAATTAAAATGATTATAAATGCAAAAAATTGAATAAAATTACAATAGGAAGCAAAATATTGTATTATACAATACAAGCATCAAAATATCTTAAGATCTATTGTGAACTTCTTTTTCCACAAGGAATGCATATCATGGTACAGATAATGTATTTTGCGTGTTGCTCCACAGCTCTGATAAAGGTTTGACCTCTCATAAAAGTGTCTGCTCTCCTGTCAGTCAAGCAGATGTTCTGGTCTCGTCCTCCGTATCTCATATCAGATGTCGTCGAGTTCAGAAAGTAATCAGCGCTTTTGTTGTCAAGAACTAGAGCTTGAAATATAGATTTGCATGAACAGTAGTGGAGTAAGTTGACACTGAAGAGCCGTCCCAATTACCAGGCGTATGTTTATCTCAGACGGGCCAGTTGAGGTCATGGTGAAATCAATGGGCCGTATTGTATCGGTTTGCAGACAGAGGCTCAGTGATTAATTACTGCACAGCGGGGTTTTGTGCTTTGTGTGTGGCCGATGAGGACAGGAGGAGAATATGAGTCCCAATGACAGTTACTTAAGAATCCTTTGTGCAATGTACAGTGATGAGCAGTAAATACATAGAAGAAATGCTGCCAATAAATTGACTGAAATTAAATAAGTAAATGATGCTGCATTGTTTTGAAGACAAGTAAATGGTGTAAACATTTATTCATCTAGAACATTTTAAAGGGATAGTCCACCCAAACATGAAAACTGTCATCATTTACTTTGTTGTTTGCATGTTTGCATGTTCTCCCAGTGGTTGCGTGAGTTTCCTTCGGGTGTTCCGGTTTCCCCCACAGTCCAAAGACATGTGGTATAGGTGAATTGGGTAGGTTAATTGTCCGTAGTGTATGCGTGTGAATGAGTGTGTATGGATGTTTCCCAGAGATGGGTTGCAGCTGGAAGGGCATCCGCTGTGTAAAACAAATGCTGGATAAGTTGGCGGTTCATTCCGCTATGGCGACCCCAGATTAATAAAGGGACTAAGCCGAAAAGAAAATGAATGAATTAATTATTATTGCACTAAATAGTGCTTTCTTAACTCCTCTGAAGCTAAAATATATTATAACAATTTATGAAATGTAAAATACATTGCTTCGGGTACGTGTTGTTGCACGTTTCAGATGATAAATTCACTAGAGGGCACTATTTACATTTTCGCAAATCTGAAATACGTTACTTAGGGTATTTTTGGTTGTGTTTCCAATACACGTACTTCTTGTACTGTATTTGTGCATGGGAAGCTGGACTTTTCATTCAGATAACCTATAGCAAACCACTGACCTTAATCCTTCTCTAAACTGAACCAATAGTTTTTTCAAAAGCAAACCTAAGAGAAAAGTGCAACCGCAAAGTTTTACCTTGATTTTACATTGCTTTTGTGAAACCGTTCTACAATGCTAAGATGATTTGTGGCATTTATTTGGTGTTGTGCAAAAACCTGCACAAAACAATCATTTTTATGTCGATAACATTTCATGAAATATTATTAATGTGAAAAGGAACAATAATTGTTGGTTTCTTACTGTCACATAGTGTTCATTTTATCTATCTATCTATCTGTCTGTCTGTCTGTCTGTCTGTATGTCTGTCTGTCTATCTATCTATCTATCTATCTATCTACCGCCCCTTCAGTAGGCTAATGTAATTGTATACAATTGTATACAAAAAGTTGCTGTTACAAATAGTTTTCTCAAAACTAGCGATGTACATTATGCTTAAAGTGACAGTTCAACAACAACAAAAATATCTATATATACTCACCATATACTCACCCTCAAGTGATTTTAAACCCCTATGAGGTTATTTATATGGTTAAAAACAAACAAAAGAACATATTTTAAGAGGAAACAGCAGCAGTAAAAAAACGAATGCAACTCAATGGCTACATATTTCCAGCATTCTTCAGAATTATTTTGTATTCAACTGAAGAAAGAATTTTAAACGTAGGTTGAGCAACCGATGAAAGAATTTAAATATATATTTTTTTCTTTAACTGTCTTAGGCTTCCATTCTGCCTCTTTATTTTCCCAGTGGCTCCCTCTTTCTGTGAAGCAGACAGCATGAGGCACGTGTGAACCTCCGTCTCTACTCTCCTCTCCACGTGTTACACAGTTCAGTGTGTGTGCATGTGTGTGTGTTTGTGCCTAGCTGACAGCCCGTGTAGACGTGACCCACTTTAGAAGTGATAACACACACTAAATGAGACTGTTGTAAGTGAAGAGAAGAGATAATAACAGACACATTCCTCTCTAATCTCCACTTCATTCTTCACCGGTTTTATTAAAACCAGAGTAAACAGTAACTAGAATTCCTGACTAAATGTATAATGGTAGAGAGAGAAGAGATTTAGGAGCAGATTTAAATATAGAGTGTGGGTAAAGCGCTCATGTTTTGTTTTTTGTTTTTTTTAAATTAATGCTTCAAACACAAAGCAGTATGCCAAAATAAAGTTACAGAAATCTATAATAAGGATGAATGTGTGGATTACTCTTTCAAAGTCTAATGTTAAAAGGGGGCTGTTGTAGCTAAATAAATGTGCAGTATACTCAACTTATATGACCTCAAAAATTAAATCATTTGTAAAATTTAATTTCATTTTCACACATTTCCAACCAATCAGATCAAATCACTTTTAAACAAATGACCTTTTGAATGAAACTCATCTGAAACACAGCTTACACTTGCTGAGCCAGTTAATCTTAAGCCTTTAATTTGGACAACCAAAAGTTCTGTCAATTATTGCAGTTCAAAAGTAGCAAGTGTAAGTTTGATACCCAGTGGTTGAACTAGGTTTTGCACCTCTGGCTCAAAACACACGCAAGAGCAGGTTGCCAGGTTGATGACTCCAATCGTGTTTTAAAAGCCACTGCTCGCGATATAATAAAAATGTTCTATATTAAAAGGTGTTTCTGACCTAACCAACATCTGAAATGTATATTTTAGAAACAGCTTCTATATCTTGCACTTGAACAACAGGATAAACTGTGATCATCTCAGTTACACCTCATGTGCTTTATTTAGTGTTAAATGCTTAACTGTGAATTTGAATGCCATGTTACTACACATTTACCTCAGATTTTGAAAATAAAATAAACCGTTTGGAATTTAAGTTGAACTTGAGATTGCAAGCCAACATATTAGTAATTCAACATGTACATTTCATAATGTTGCAGAGACTTAATATGTAAATCTCTTTAAGATTATAAACCTTACCATTTAGTTGAAGTCCAGTAAGTGCACTATTCTGAGCTTCTGAATGGCTGACTGTAATTAAATTCCATTGTACAGTCGTGTTTTGTATGGTGCAAACAGTCCAATTGCTTATCACTGCAAATCTTGTCACATAGCGTGTTGTTAGGACATGAGGTGACAATGTGAACTGCTCACCTAATGTTTTGTTTACTCTGAATCTGCATCTAATTTTGGAGGCTGCTATTGTCCACCAGAGGTCGCATTTTTGGCCATGGACATATGCTTTTAGAGCCTATATGCATGAATGAATCACACCAAGGCAACCTGGGGTGCTGAAATATAATTGGCTAAACTGGCATTGGGCAGGTTAAATGACCAAAACAAAGGCAGACGTTCCGGCAAGTTACAGACATTTTCAAGGCAGAATATATTACTTTAGCATAGTTTTTCAGATAAAAAAAGAATGTTCATTTAGCATGTTTCTTAAATATCTGCAAACATGCCATGTTTTTATGCTTTAGAAGAGTCAAAAACTTACATACAGCACCTTTAATATTATTTTTATTGTATTATTTATTGCTCTGAGTTAATCCCTATGCAAAAGTCCACATACATGTACACTAGTTAGTTACACATAGCATAATTCACATTGTCCCAGCACAAAACAATTATTTTAACTTGGTTATTATGTACTATTTACACATTTAAGTGTATTTAACAAATAAATCAAATAAATAAATAATAATAATAATAATAATAATAGTAATAATAATAATAATAATAATAATAATAATAATAATAAAGAATCATGTTGGATCAGCTCATTTTAAACAAGTGACAGATTTGTTTTTAAAATACTAATAATGCATTGATTTGTTCACTTATGAACAGAAACACAAGGATATGCAATATTCATAGACATTTTAACATGTCTACAACACAACAAACCGTATGATGCATAAATAGACAATGAATAAACACCATCCTAGTTCAATTTATAATGAGTGAGTCAAAACAGCTGTCAAGTTTTATATTGCAGTATCACACAGTGGTAGTGTACACTGGTATCCAGTGGAGGGCAGTGTGTTCTTCCACTCGTTTAAAATACATAATTTGATAGATTTAAAGGGATAGTTTACCCCAAAAATAAAACTTTACATGCAATAAACTCACCCTTAAGTGATTCCAAACCTGTGAGATTCTTCAACACCAAAGAAGATATTTTAAATTTTCTACAAAATATCTTTTTTTGTGCTCAACTGAAAGAGAGAAAGTTAAACAGATTTGGAACAAGTGAAAGGTGAGTAAATAACCACACAACCACAGTTGTGAGTGAACTATAAATTTAAACCATTCACAGATTATACCTAAAAAAAGAGATCTCCCTTGACCGTGTCCATTGAGACCCATCTGAACTCACTATCTGAGGCCAAAGAGAAAGAAAAACCGGCCCCTCAGACAACCATGACCTTATCGTTCTTTCACAGTAACATAATAACAGGCTTTTCACCTTGACACCCTGCAACTAATTCTCCATAGCAGGTTTGTGACGTATGGTATGCACACTTGAACTCTTGAATCGACAGATGGAAAAGACTCTCTAGTCATTCTCATACTTTAACATTGTTTTAATAGACGTAAGGAACGTTTTAATAGCAGTTGTGAATTTTTCCTCAGTTTTTGGTCTGTTGAATGTCTTTTACATGCTTCACCTGACCTCAATGTGTGTGTTTTCCTGCAGGTGTGTGTGTGAGCAGAGCTGGACACTGCTGTGGGACTCTGGGGATGAGTAAAGTCTCCACTCGTCAAGGATCTCTGCAGCTTTTAGGAGCCACTCTCTGGGCATCTGTGCAAGGTAAGGTGTGTCTCTGCTGTCAAAGCTGGAGAAACAGACAAGGCACGTGGAATTGATTTCCATCACTCATTTAGGCCAGCCGTACAGAACAAGCAGGCTTTAATGGACCCTGTCGTCAGTGTCATAACTTTTAGCTCTCACTGTGTTCGCTTTAATTAGAGTTAATTAAAGACACTAAAAGCTAATGATCTGTAAAGTGTGGTGAAAATGCACACCGAGTTGTTTAAAATCAAGGCTGCAGGATCTAAAACAGAATGACTCTCATCAGCTTTGCTCATGAATATTAATTAGGTGATGTAATGTTTGACAGTAATCACACAGAAAGATCTTTGGATTGAAGTACTGTATGTTTTATTCAAAATCAAACATGGATGAGGACTAGTTGTGGAAGTTGAGAAACGGGATATTAGAACGGATTTAATTTTCTCGTGATCTCGATATAATAAAAAGTTCTGCTTATTCTCAAACTTAACTACACATCTCTTACCATTTCTCTGGTCAGCCGCAAACCATTTAAACGGCACCTTTCTAGCATCATTCTATAACCGTGCAGACGTCCCGGTCCTTTAAGCTGACTGGCAATGAAACTGACGATACTCTCAGGGTCGCTATATCTGATCACGAGATAATTAAGTCGTGATCACGACATAACAAGAGAGAAAAAAATATTTTAATGCATGGCCTCTTAGGACTTCCGTAGCAATGAGCATCAATCCAAGCACCAATAGGAGCACCTAATTTGATGACGCAATCCATGCAACAATTCAAATGACCGCAGGAAAATGTCAGCTTTTTTCTTCCTGATTTTATTATTGAGGCACGCTGTGTGCAAAATTGCCGCTACAGTTTGTTTACATTTACTGTGAGGAATCATTTCAGAATGCGGGATAGTGAAAGTGCCACAAATAGATGACGTCAATCTCCAGGGTGTTTTCTGTCGTGTTTAGCGTGTCTACATTATCGTTCAGTCTGAGTTTATGATAGCTGAGATCATAGACTGTAAAAAATATGGACGTAGTATCCGTGACGTCACCCATAGGTTTCTGATGAACCCAAAAGAAGCCACTAGTAGGCGTGGCCAACCGTCGCCATTTTGTTCGCGCGTCATCGCACCAACCGAGGCATACCAAACAAGGGCAAAGAGGCGGAGCGTGGGCGGAGCGTGAGCGGAGCTACGGGACGCATGCTGGCATTTAGCTAAGGGATTTCTTATGGGAGAAATACATAATATTTCATTCCCTGCGACTCGTTTGTGTTCTGAACACACGTACTTGGTTGTACACTATATCAATAAAGTGTTTAGTCTGTTGAAAACACTGTTGTAATACATCAAGCCACTTAACATCATTCTTAAGATGTTTTTCAACAGGAAGAAAGTGCGGATTACATCCAAACACTTCAGATATAGTCTGTGTTAGTAAATGCAGGGCTATTTAGAAAATCCAGGCAGAACACTGTATGACCACGCTTCAAATGGCGATTTTATAGGGTACAGCTGATCAATCTGTCAGATTCTGGAGTGCATTAGAGTTCTGAAGAACATTATAAATCATAAATTATCCTAAATAAAGCAATTACATTTATAGAGATGGTATAAGTATATAATTTCACTCACCTGGGAAACGGAGGCCACGTGAATGGTTTGTGAGCACAATTAAGTGCACACAGCATGCCATATTATCTGATAATTGCAGGAAATAATTCCAAAAGGCAGCTGACTGTGTAAAGCCACATAAAACAACACAAAAACAGGATGAATCAGCCGGAATCAGCTAAGGTGACGTGACGGCGACCAGCGCGACTAGCTGTCACTCAAGTGGCCACGCCCTTAATTATGCAAACTTAATTTAGCTTAATATAAAGGAAACGGATGAGTTATAAAAAAATTCACCCCCCTCACAGTTGTCATGAAAAGTTATATCAGCTATATGAACCAAAATCGTTCTTTGTACCAGGCTGTAAACACCTTTTTTTCTGCTGTAAAATTGGCCATTTCACCAGTGGGCTCATTGGAGATTTGCTCTATTTTGGAGCCAGGAGAGCCAGGACTAGCGGAATTTTCGATGAATTGCAAGTTTTAGTTACTTCCGTATTGGCTTCCCGAGGGAGAGCGGGAGGTTGCCGCTTGGCTGAGATCTTACAGTGTGACATGTGAGCCATGTTCATGCCGTCTAACATGCCACAATCGTTCAGGATTTTAAAATAATCGCAGTGTGAGCCAGCCTTTAGGGTACTATTGCATGACAATGATGTACTAAAAATGAAAGTTTCACATACACTACCTGACAAAAATCTTGTTGTGTATCCAAGTTTTAGGATCAACAAATAATAACTTGACTTCTAGTTGATCATTTGGCCTCAGAAGTGGCTTACAGTATATGAAAGGCAAAGGGCTCAAGATTACGATTATTTTACCAAAATAAAATATGATCATGCCTTGATTTTTAATTATATAATTAGGACAGATGGCGTCACGGTTAGGCAGTGAGTGGCACGATTGCCTCACAGCAAGAAGGTCGCTTTTCGGTCAGTTGGCATTTCTGTGTGGAGTTGGCATGTTCTCCTTGTGTTCATCTCCGGGGGCTCTGGTTTCTCCCACAGTCCAAAGACATGCGGTATTCGTGAATTGAATAGGCTAAATTGGCCGTAGTAAATGTGTGTAAATGCAGGAGTGTGTGGGTGTTTCCCAGTGTTGGGTTGCAGTCAGAAGGCCATTCGCTGCATAAAACATTTGCTGGATAAGTTGGCGGTTCATTCCGCTGTGGCGACCCCTGATTAATAAAGGGGCTAAGCCGAAAAGAAAACATTTCTTGCCATCTTTTACTAACGTAAAGGTAGCTAAGCTTTGCAATGCTGTTTCAAATACATTAGTTGCTACACTGAAAAATGTTGGGTTGTTATAACCAAACATTGGGTCAAACATGAACAAACTCATTGTTGGGTTGATTAAATTTAAAGGACATTTTTTGGGTTTGTCCATGTGTAATCAGTATGTTAAGTTTGTCTATATTTAATCCAATGTTGAGTTATGACAACACTACTTTTTTTTTAAAGTGTTGTGCTTTGTGACAGGCAGTTCTTATCTTTCAGCTCTCCAGAGTGTACAGATAAATTGCTTGTGGATGTAATCTTGTCATGTGACGTTTCATTGAGTAACATTATACCCAACTTTAAAAATTTCTGATTCAAAAGACTGTGAAAAGTGACTGCCTGAAATCAACTAAGATAAATGAACGATAATCTGCAGAAATCATGCTAATGTCAGTTTTACAGGCATCAGCAGAGTTGTACTCAATGGGCACAAGTGTTTCCTCGCTGTCACAGCCAATTATCACTCCTGCAGGAGTCTGGACGATGATTAATGGTGTGAATATATTTGTTTGGCTGAATTTGTAGCCCACAGGGACGTTTCAGTAAAAGGTCCCATCCAGCACTTTGAAGTGTATTTTGTAGGGGGTCAGGTTCATGATGGATGACCAGCTCAGAGTGTGACAGAGGCTGACCACAATCTAGATGTGAGGGGTCAGAGGACAGGAATTTTTGTTGACATGGGGGAAAAAAAGTTGATCAGTCATTTTATATGAGCACATTAATGCTGTTAGCTTGGAACAATGGTAATACCTAGTGTTGGACCTGTTTCTTAAAACATTCAATGAACTACTCATTTCTAAGTCTCTTTCAGAAATTAGTAATACCACTATAGAGATATTAATAAAGCATTACTTATTACTTGCTACAATCAGTAACTCTTATAGTTATTCTTATACTTAGTATACTGTATTATTATACCACCAAAAAAAATAATAATTCCTGATTGTTTGTTACTTATTTAAAATAAGCTGAATCAACACAATTCTTGACTTATTTTTGTGACAACTTAATTGTTTTATGTTCAATCCATCTAAATTTGTAAAAAACAATTAAGTTAGCTTAGTTGATTTGTGATGGGACAACATGAAGGAGTATAGAACCCAGCATTTTTTACAGTATGCTTGTTGTATTAATTTCTCTAAAAACATTGAATAATTTGGTTTGTCCTCCGCGCTCGCGTTTTTTTTTTTTACAAAACTTTTTGGGTGCGTTAATCTTGTCAATAGTATTATTCAAAAGGTTATGATTCACACTCATTAAATAATTGCTTTGTACAGTTTTTATTTGAAATTTTTCAGGTAATGTATATAAAACACAAACGTTTTGGCACAATACCTTCCTCAGTGTGTTTATACCTGCACACACTGAGAAAGGCATTGTGCCGAAATGTTTGTGTTTTTTATATATCACCTGAAAATGTAAAATAAAAACTGTACGAAGCAATTATGAGTGTGAATCATGATCTCTTAAAGTATAGCCTTTTGTTAATGTCAGAGTATTTTAAGTCATTAAGTCATCCGCTAATCACTAATTTATGATATTGCTTTAATTACTCAAAATATATGTGGGCAGAACGTCTTCAATAGCTCTCTAAATTGAGTTGAATAAAAGCAATAATAACTTTGTAAATTGTATTATGTGGCTTAATGCTAACTGTAGCTCTGTATAGGGTTTATTGTCCCACAATAAATCACGTACATTGCAAGACAATGTTTTATTTTGTTTTTAAAAAAAGACTTTTCATAATAGGTGTGCATTTTCAGTAACTCAAAGTAAGCTTTACATCTGTTATGTTTGCATTATGAAAAAACTGTATTTAACACACAGTAAAAAGATTTTTTAATAATAATAATAATTTGTTACACTACTAGCTACTTGGAAATAGACTGTTAAGCACAGTAATGCTACCCAAAACTTATAATACAGTGATTGGCACTGTGATGGTGCTGTACCATGGTCCATCTAGCACAGGGGTGTCCAATCTCAGTCCTGGAGGGCCAGTGTCCTGCAAAGTTTAGCTACAACTTGCCTCAACACACCTGCCTGAATGTTTCTAGTATCCCTAAATAGAGCTCGATTAGCTAGGTGTGATTAATTGTGGTTGAAACCAAAATCTGCAGAACACAGAGTTTGGGCACCCCTGATAGTATGTTAGTATGTTTAGGGTGTCTTAGTGTACACTTAAAAAATATGTTTTCCTGGTTGTTTACAATGAGTTGAAGCAACATAATTCTGGGGGATTAACATGGGAAAAATTTAGAAAATAGTTTGTTTAGTTTAAATAGTATATTTTGTGTGAGGACAACATGAAAATTGTGTGAAACGCTGCACTTTTTTTTAAAGTGTTATTAAACCCAATTACCCATAGATAATATTTTCCGTTTTGAGTATTTCCCAAAGGGAGCCTCATCTTCAGATTACAGATTTGACCCCTTCTGCTGGATTAATGTGGTTAGTATGCAGTGAGAGCATGTGACTGGCAGTGCATGTGTGTGTGTGTGTGTGTGTGTGCGTGTGCGTGTGTGTGGTCTGAGCAGCTGCTCCGCCCTGCAGCTCTCAGTCTTCACTCACACTGGATTCATCAGCTGTCTGTTTCCTTCAGGATAGAGACTCATGCTTGCTCTCTTTCTTAATGTGGTGGAAATGGATTTAGCTACTTCCCAGGCATTGTGTTTTCACTGTGTCTTTTCATATATTTAACAAGGCTGTAGAGTTTCTTATTAGCACATACAATTAGGTCCCAAATTATTCATACCACTCGCAAATTCTGACCTGAAGTTACTATTATTCAACCAGCAAGTTTTTCTTTGGAGCGGAAATGGCACAGGCTTCTACCAAAAGATAATACAATGATGTACAAGAGGCATCATTGTGGTGTAAAAAACTTCGAGTAAAAATATTTATTTTTAAGTATTTTAAGTTTTTAAAATTTGTCAGGGGTATGAATAATCTCAGCCATGACTGTAAGTTTTTAATTCTAATTAGTTATGCAGAATATATTTGCAGCCAAATCTGTATCACTTAATAATAATTAAATAATCATGAATATTTATGATAATAAAATAAATAGGTCCATGAAAAATATAGTTCAATAAATGTATTTATCTGTGCCTGTATCTGTTATCGGCTTTCAAATATACAAAGTTATCAATAATTTGTGTGGGGCAAAATTCTTATTCTAATAATATCACCACAAAAATTTCCAAAATCTGTATTTTTGTATTGTCGCATTTTTGTATCATAACTTCATTACCAAAAAGTTGACTCCGTAAAAGTAATGTTTTGTTTTGAACAATTGTATTTATTATTATTATTTTCTAGATTAAAACTTTCTCACTTATGGTACAGTATGTTCACACTTGTAATTTGATTCTTTCTGTTTGTTATACTTTATTTATACTGTACATATCACACATTTAGCCCTGGTTCACATAGAGTTCACATTGTTATTTTTAAGTCTGGACCCAAAGATACAAAACAACAACACCAAAAATGGCCTTTGTGATGTTTCCTGGCCTTGAACACACTCGTTATATGCCCATACATCTGATGCTTTCATGAGCTGACTGCTTATAAAATGTGTAAATGAGTCAAAACAGCATCAGGAATTCCTTCATCACACACAAATGAAGATCTGCTGCTAGAAGACAAACTTCTGATCTCTTTATTGAACAAAATAGCCAATATGAATCTTTTATAAGTCTTTAGATAAGTCCTGTTGCACAGGTATGTTTTAGCAATAGCCAAAGGTACATTGTATGGGTCTATATTTTTCTCTTATGCCAAAACGTATTATAATATTAAGTAAAGATCATGTTCCATGAAGATATATTGTAAGTTTCTTAACATAAATATATCAAAACTCAATATTAAATTAGTATTGTGCATTGCTAAGCACTTCATTTAGAAAGCTTTAAAAGCGACTTTTCTCAGAATCCATCAGATTCCAGATTTTTAAGCGGTATCTCCGCCAAATATTATCCTATCCTAAAAAGTACACTCTAAAAAACTATTTTTGCTTTAAATTAAAAAAAAAATTTTTTTTAGTTGAATCCGTTTAAGTTGAGTACATTTTTCTAGTCATCATAAATTAAATTAGTCAAACTGACTAAAAATATTTGGTTAAACTTTGTATAGCTACTAAAATACTGAATGCTAAATGCTAAATTGCTAAATGCTAAATTGAGGTAAAGTAACAAAAGCATTTGTTGTCATGACTTTTTGTAATTTCATTTTTTACAGTGTATACATCAATGGAAACCAAGCATATTCATCCAGCTTTTAGGTAATGATCAAATCTCAGTTTTAAAACAAAAAAGACAAGTAAGACTGGTTTTGTGGTCCAGGGTCACTAATGATAAAAAAAGAAAGGTAACACTTTATTTCGATGGTCCATTTGAGTATTAGGAAACTGTATACTTAATATTTGTTGATACTGACCTTCAACAGACATTTAGCTGACTATAAGAAACTTATCAAGTACATGTCAACTTACTTTAACCCTACCCCTAACCCCAACCCCAACCTGACAGTCTACTTATAATCTAATGGGAGTTAGTTGCAATGTAACTTAAATTCAACAAACGGACCATCAAAATAAAGTGTGATCAAAAGAAAATAGTATTTTGAGCATTTTTTGAGCATTGTATAGTTGCATCTTTTTATATCGTGTCCAGTTTTTGGTTTGTCTAAATGTTTCTCGTCCATGTTCCCTTCATATTTCAGTCAAACTGCATCAGAGTTAGTTTGGAAGAAGACTGACCCATTTTTCAGGAGTTGTTTTGTTCACACTTATTTAAATTAATAGCACATGAGGAGAAATATTGATCAAACCAAATCAGCCTAACAGTCATTAAAGGGCACCTATTTTACCCTCTTTTTAAGTTTTAGGATAAGCCTTATGTCTCCAGAATGTGTTTATAAAGTTTCAACTCAAAACACCCATCAGATTATTATTTCTTTCTGAATATGGCAAATTTGTTCTGTAAGGACACTAGCTGTTTTTGTTGCCTGTGCCTTTAATGCAGATGAGCTAGTTCTCCCCTCCCACCGTTCCCACGTGCGTGTTTGAGCCATAGAGATCCCTCTGTATAGCTCAGATGCATGTAGCCTGTATTTATTTTAATCCCAGTTGCTTTGGGCGTCCTGTTTTGTTGATATGAATGTACGCGTTACTACGGAAGCATGTTAATACACAATTGTCAGTCAATCCGATGGGTGGGGAAACCGTACTCTTATGTCACGTTGGCCTCGAAATGGGATTTGGGCCCTATTTTAACATCAAAAAATGAGAGACTTATTGTATTCGTATCACCCCAGTATGACTGTGAACACATTATAGGGTCACTAAGTTCTATCCAAGCAGCTTCCAAAAGTTGATTTTCATCATAGGTGCCCTTTAACGTTCAATTGTAGTCATGTTGTCATAGGTTTTCTCATTTGCGTGTTTGTGCGTCTTATCAAACCCTGTTATTCTCGTGTCCTCCACATGTCTATGAGCGGCTGCTGTGTGTGTGGATCTGACCCTCCCAACATGCCAGAGCAACGTAAACAGCGAGCATGCTGGGAGTTAATGGGAAATGAATGAGAAGACAGGCAGAGTAAAGAGTCTCTGACACATTGCCTGCTCCCTCCTCTCTGCTGCTAAGATTTACGGAGGCCTGAGATTTGTGTGAGTGAGGTTTAAAGGACACCACACGCTACCCCTGTTCCTCAGTCCTATAAAGCCAAAACAGGGATTGTGGCCCTCTGTGATTTGTAACCTTTATTCTGAAAGGCTCTTCACTCTCTCGGCCAGTGTGATGAATCGCTTTCTTTAGTCAAGGGAAATAACTGTATATGTAAAACAACTCTCAGTGCATCTTCCATACAGTGTGATTAATTGACTTTGCTTGGGAAGCTTTTATCAAATGTGTGCAAGTAAATTATCTCATTATTTTTTAAATGACTTCAATTGAACTAGTAAAAATGGGAGCATTCAATGGATGGTAACAGCGCATTTCATTAAAATATATATTAATTAATGTTCTGAAGATGAACAAAGGTCTTGTAGATTTGGAACAACATTAAGGTGAGTTATCAATACAACACAGGCTACACAGGAGGTACTTTTTTTTACAGTTTTTGTTTTCGTGAACCCACCAGAGGCCGATGTATGCGTATTCAGATCTCAAATTTCTCTCCCAAGTGCAATTCGTACCTGTGGTTCTCGCATTTTTAACCTGATTTCTTACCATGTTCTCACACTGTTATTTACTTATTTATTTTAAATTTTGCCTTTTGTTTTTGCTTTCTGGAACTGCTCTTTGCCAGACTTGAACCCCATCATTGCAGTAAACTCCTCTCTGCATCTCAAGTTCACCGACCTATGTGGTAAGCTACTGAACAAACTTCTAACAGTGGAAAAGCTGTACAATTGGAGGTCAGCTGGTAGCTCGACAGAAGCCAGAAGTATTAAAGACAAAATGCAGCCATACGTAGCTCTGGCTACATAATTTGCGCTCTCCAGAAATGTATTTAGGGGTATGTTTTTAAACTTACTTGTTCTTACTTAAACATATGTTTGACTGCAGTTTCTTGGTAAAATTAATGCAGTATGCTTACAAATGTATTCCTTTTCACACAAATGATAATTACAGGGATATATTCATTCATTCATTCATTTTCTTTTCGGCTTAGTCCCTTTATTAATCCGGGGTCGCCACAGCGGAATGAACCGCCAACTTATCCAGCATTTGTTTTACGCAGCGGATGCCCTTCCAGCCACAACCCATCTCTGGGAAACACATTCATACATTCTCATTCACACACATACATACACCACGGACAATTTAGCTTACCCAATTCACCTGTACCGCATGTCTTTGGACTGTGGGGGAAACCGGAGCACCTGGAGGAAACCCACGCAACCACGGGGAGAACATGCAAACTCCACACAGAAATGCCAACTGACCCAGCCAGGGATCGAACCAGCGACCTTCTTGCTGTGAGGCGAACGTGCTACCCACTAGGCCACCGTGGCACCCCAGGGACATATTATAAAAAGACAAATAATTATTTTCACACCAAACTAATTTAACATCAAATAAATACTACAAAACAACTTAAAGGTGCATATTTGTAGTTTAATATGTTTGCCTCACCTATACATCTCCATATGGACAACTTTTTTGATGTGGTCGGCTTGCTCAGTACAGTAGCTCACTTTGTACAATGTTTTTATTTGTGATTCAGAGCACTCAAGGTACAAGCGTCAAGGTAAAACCACATTGGAAACATTTTAGGTTGGATTTTAGAAGGGTTTAGGTCAGTGGCATGCACTGACCTAACAAACCCTGTAGACAGTGCCCTCTAGTGGTTTGTCATCCGAAACATGCAACAAAACAGCTGGAGAAACATGTTTTACGTTTTGCTAAAATGACGGCTGAGGCACGTATTTCCAATGAGCTTGGGTTTTAAATGAATGACAATTTAATTTTGGGGGTGAACTATCCCTTTAAGATAAAGTTTGTTTAGAAAACCCCAATAAAGAAATCTGGTAATAGTTGGCTTTGGATTTTTAGTTTTTATCTTAGTGAAGATTATAGTACACTGAACTCCTAAGAAATCTTTTTGAATTTCTAGAAATAATAAAATGTGTAAATGGATTGCTAACAATGAATCAGGCATTTATTTATTCTTATACACAAATATTGTTGGCGCCACGGTGGCGTAGTGAGTAGGACGTTCGCCTCACAGCAAGAAGGTCACTGGTTCGAGCCCCGGCTGGGTCAGTTGGCATTTCTGAGCGGAGTTTGCATGTTCTCCCGGTGGTTGTGTGGGTTTCCTCCGGGTGCTCCGGTTTCCCCCACAAGTCCAAAGACATGTGGTACAGGTGAATTGGGTAGGCTAAATTGTCCGTAGTGTATGAGTGTGAATGTGTGTATGTTTCCCAGAGATGGGTTGCGGCTGGAAGGGCATCTGCTGCGTAAAAAATATGCTGGATAAGTTGGCGGTTGGTTCCGCTGTGGCGACCCCGGATTAATAAAGGGACTAAGCCGACAAGAAAATGAATGAATGAATGACAAATATTGTTCAAATGATAACTTGAATGTTAACTCAATGTATCAGCTTAACTTGTAGATAATAAACATGGAGCACAGTCAGTGCCTTTAAAACAAATCAGTGTTCTGCAGTAAAGATAACGTGCTCTGCAGCTATTCTTTTGTACATATTATTCTTAACAATAAAGTTAAAGGAATGTTGGCATTGTCTCGCTGATCTTCAGATGACACTTTATGACTCTCTATAAAAAAGTGCTCTTTTTGCTGTGCTCACTGATTTGAAGGCATTATCTTGGTTGTCCGTTTGACCTTTGTAAATTGTGAGGTTATATTTGGTGTTTTCAGCGGAGGTCACGTCCTGACTGAGACCACAAACTATTTTAAAACCCTGGACGTTCGACCTTTGACCTCTCTTGACCTCTTACACTCATAAAACAGCGCTGGCAGCTCTGGGATTTCGCAGCCGGTGTGTTTCACAGCAGGTGTGTTTCAGATATCGCTCTTGATCTTTCTCTCATTACCTCTGTTCCTTTGATCGCAGTGAAAAAAACATTTTAATTGGGGCAACACTGAGGTTGCTCTTACTTGATAGAGTCCTAATGGCGTTTATTATGAATATCATTATTAATAATAACCTGATTATAATAATAAAAATCTTTTTATAATATTAAGTTCATGTTAAAATTTTAGAATTTTGACTTTGAAATAAAATTATACAAATACTACATAAATGAGTGATCATCATCATTTTATATGATACAGATATATATTATTAAAATACATTCTGCTTTTTTTCTTATTGATTCAGTTATTCTTATTGCATCTTTCAGAGCATTTAAAATAATAACGATTTTGTTAACTGAAATATGAACATTTTGAATTAATAACAGAGCTAGGGTTGTCATGACACACCATTTTTGTTGTGCAATATATAGTTGCCGAAATGTGATATAAATTTACATTTAGCAGATGCTTTTGTCCAAAACGACTTACAATTGAGGTATTCAGTGATTCCATAAGAAGAGGCAATACATATAATGAAGTGCTAGTTATTCAGAGTAACTTGTTTGAGCTCAGAGAATTTAGTGCTAGAGTAGGATCGAGCAGGAGAGAAAGTGCTTCTATTGGTGGTTTTGGTATTATTCACTGGGGTTCAGGTGTTTTCTGAAGAGATGGGTTTTTAGTTGTGGTTTGAAGGATATCAGTGTATCTGCAGTACGGGTATATACAGTATTTAATATGACATTTCAAGAATATTTTATGCCACTGATAATTTTTATAATTATGCAACAACTTAATTACTCTTTGACTGCCACTCTACCATGGTTGACCATGTTTTTTTACTGTTTTAGGTAATGACTGTTAATTAGTAATTTTAAGAATAACTAAATTATAAAGAATAAGAATAAGAATAACTAAAGTTTTAAATAATGGTTTACACACAGCATTCAAAAATCAAACAAACATAATCCTGTTGCACTAGTAAACTTGTTTTTTTGTATTTATTGGAAAAAAACAAGAAAGCATGTTAAATGAGAATCTGAAATATTTTATGGCATACTTCAAAAAATAAAGGTGTTTTAATATTCAAATCACCAAACTGTTACAATATATTTTTTTTTAGTAAAATGCTCTAACACTTAATATTTTCAGATTTTTTATAGTATATTCATTAATTTTGGTACTTTTACCATAAACTGACATATCAACCATTTGGTAGAGGCTGATATTTTAGAAATGATGGGATGTGTTGAAAATAAAAATGCATTGAGTGTGTTAGCAGCATTAGGAGTTAAGAAATGCAATCCAAACATTTTTTTTTTCTTGCTGGGTAGTTCAAGGGATAATGCAAATAGATATGAACACAGGGGACAAAATCTTTTCCTTCTTAAGGTAATTTTGATTCTGAAATATGATGTTAAAAAGTAAATGTCCTAGTGTAAGCTTTGACACCAGTCATGTAGATATAAATGTCCTTGTAATATTTTTTTTCTGTTATTTGAATGCGTTTTACAGAAGTTGACTGCAGCTTTGAAATAGACCTCATTTGAACAGCTTCTTCCAAACGTTTTGTAGTTTTACGGACAATATGAACATTTTTACTTTTTTTCAAATGCCAGTAAGCATTGTTTCTAGATTGATCTGAGCTCTGACACCTCTAATAAAGATTTTATAAGATTACAGAGACTGTGCAATGACCTAAAATGCCACCAACCTTCATTTGTATGTAAACATGATAGGAAATATACAGTAGTTTAGAAGTGGATCAAAAAAACTATTCAAAATTATTCAAAATTGACAAGAATGGTTGTTGACTAAGATTTAGCACAACTTTGATGGTTTTGATCCACTTCAAATGTTGACTACTGTATACTGCTTCACTAAAAATGATTGAGGTCATGACTCATGTACTGCACAATAAGTTGATAAATTGATTATTGCCACAGGTCTACCCAGCAGGCACACAACATCATAAGATGTTAATATTAGGTTGGGTTAAGGTCATGGTGTCAGGTGACCAAAATCAACATCTAGCCAGCATCTAAGGACAATGTTTATTTTGATGTCCAAAAATTATGTCAAATTATGTTGATATTTGGTTGATTTTAGGCTGTGTTGGAAAGTGACCAAAATCTATTGTTTGATAGATGTCATAATGGTAACATCCACACAACGTCAAGTTGTAGCATGATTAGACGTTCATATTTAGGTAATTTTAGGTTGATTTTAGGTTGGACGTTGGACTTTTCCGTCATTTCCGTGTCAACCCGATTTTTACTTCCAAACAAAATCCAACGTTCTCAAAACGTTGGGGTACGTCAACCCGATTTTTACTTCCAAACAAAATCCAACGTTCTCAAAACGTTGGGGTACGTCAATATGATGTATGTTGATGTCCTGTGCAGGGTAATTTGAGCACACAATGAAATCTTTCTGAAATCAAAAATGTAAGATGATAATGAGCTGAAAACAATCAGTTTGCTCCCCTGGTAATTTGATCATTTTGGGGAAATCTTAATTTTAATTTTCAGATTTTGGGATGTGTCGTTTTTATTCCCAACATACTGAGCGTGAGGTAGAGGTCCATAACCACAATTTACTTTATTTTATTGATTTGTTTAGACTTCTTCTCTGCTCCTTTAAAAAAAAAAAAAAAAAAAAAAAGACCCGCATGCACACAAACAAAGCTCTATCAGTTTATCATCCTTTTCTCCACATCACCTTTGTACTCTTCTTGTTTCTTCATGGCAGTAAAAACAGATTTCTGTGCAGTGCTCAGACCTGCTGGCTTTACACGTGCAGTTCATTACACAGCATTCATTACAGCACACATGTTTGTGAACTATTAGACACGTCTGGCACCCTAAGTGTAAATGGAGAGTCTGAATGAGTGTTATGACAGCCCGTGTGTTCGGCGATCACTGATTCTGGGGGGTCTGAGGTGTAGATACTCAACCGCAGATTTGTCCTCCTCTGAACCCATGATTTCATATGATGTAATCTGGATTAATCAAAGATTAGTACACAGCCTGCACTGCAGTCTTTGATCATCGAGGGTAAAACACATTTTCAGTCTGAAGTTGTTTAAAATCTTTAATTTTTGTTCTGATGAAGAGATGTTGAAATGTGGGTAAACAAACTATTTTTATACTGTTAAAGTCAGTAAGAACCAGCAACCATTAGGTCTAATTTTTCTGTTCAACAGAAGAAAGAAATAACTTGAGGAGAGTAAATGATGACAGAATTATTATTTTAATATTGTACCTCTATCAGCACATCTATGACCTAAATTTCTGTTTCCACTGTCAGAAGTACTACAATAATGAACAAATCCATACTGTACCTCCTTTTTTGGGACACTTTCGTAAGGGTACCGAAAAGGTGGAGCAAGAGTTGCTGCTGAATGCTATTGGTTTACAGAGAATTGTCATTTGCGAGTGCAACAAGCCAGCAGAATGCCAACAACAGAAGCACTGCACAGAACACACACAGTCAAAACACAACACCGTAATAATACAATTAATGCTGAAAAGATGATGCATGGCAATGAACTAAAGTTGACCAAAACTCAAACAAAGCTCATCTCTTCTCATGACAAACAGCCACATGTCAAAAACAAGAACAGGATCTGCTGGATGTCCTCCATTGTTGTTTATGGAGTTGTTCACATGCTTCATCTAAAAATGTGTTTAAAGCTTGCCACACATCTACATTTGAAATAACAAACATGAGTGTATAGCTCTGTTATCAACTTGCTTAGCAAGTGTTGTCACTTTAATAGCCACGTGAATCTGATTTACTGTTTCACATTTTCATTCTCAAATTTCCATTTATACTTATTTATTACCTAATCAAATGATGGTTTATGTGAATAATCATCAAGTGCCACGTCTTGATATACAGTATTTTGGCATGTATTTGGCCATTTAGATGCGCATCTTAAGCAAAATGAACATGACTTCACATGTCAACGTTTCTTTTCATCTCTGAGGCTGAGCACATGCAGCACAATGTCTCTTTCTCGCCATTAAAGACATTAATAAATCCAATACTCTTCAATAAATGAAGCATGTCCTACATTAAAAAAATTAATCCGTAAAATTTACGGTAAAAAGACGCAGCTGTGGTTGCCAGTAATTCACCGTTAACAATACGGTACAAACCATAAAGGTAATTTACTCATTTGTACAGTAAACTACTGTATTTCATTCATTTATAGAGGTAATATGTCTGTGTTTTGAATTCCCAACATCTACACATCTTTTGTTACACAGATATACACGGTATATACACAGCCAAATGCAGGTGGTGATGAGAAAGTTACATAATGAACCAATGCTCATCACAAACAACCTTTCCCACAAGCAGAAAAGTGTATCAGCATACAGAAGGTGCTCTGTGTCATTCACACAGCTACTAAAGACCAGTATGGTAACACACATACAATTACAGTCATGAAATAAACATTGTTTTGTCAACATTAGATGTAGCAAAAATCTCTAATGTACATCACTGATGAGGAAACAACTAAAAACATCCATAGTACTGTCAACAAAAAACATAAAAAGTGATGTGCTATGCAGGGAATTCTGTCAATTTACGGAAAACAACTCTATAGATTTAGAGTTTAAAAGTATTTTCTGAATGGGTCTTTGTGGAATCAAAAAATATATATATTCTCCAGCAATGCTGCTTCTGCAAAAATAAATAAATTAATGGCTCAGTGGTTAGCACTGTCGCCTCACAGTAACAAGGTCGCTGATTTGAGTCCCAGCTGGACCAGTTGGCGTTTCGTGTGGTTTTCCTCCGGGTGCTCCGTTTTTCCCCACAGTCCAAAGACAGGCAGTGTAGGTGAATTGGATGAACTACATTGGCTGTAGTGTATGAGTGTGTGTGTAAATGGGAGTGTATGGGTGTTTCCCAGTACTAGGTCGCAGCTGGAAGGGCATCCACTGCATAAAACACATGCCAGAATAGTTGGCTGTTCATTCCGCTGTGGCAACCTCTGAAATAGAGACTAAGCCAAAGGAAAACGAATGATTATAACACAAATGATGATAAAATTACACAATTTAATTTAGTATATAAAATATTCAGTTATGTATTTTGTCATGATGGCCCATGTCACAATTTTAGTTTCATAGAAATCAGATCCTGACGTACTTTCAGAGTCATTCTTCATGCAGCTCAATGTGAGTGAAAATTAAACAGATTATATAACAAGGAAAAAAAATTCAACTTAGTTCTTTGAGATGATTGTGTTGTGAAAAGGGTATAAATGTGACAAGTAGGGGAAGAGGTCAGGCTTTAAAAGTGATGCCAACTATGATTTTTTGAGACAAAACAAGTGATTACATCATGATCAAAGGTTACTAAGATTAGGAATAAAGTGCACTGATGACTCATATCCAGTCAATGCTTTTACAAAGTACACAGGTTTATGTTGTCTGTAAAATGTGTTTAACACGGCACTGTCATGGCCAACTGAAAATAATCAAAGACAATTTAACCAAATATTTATTAAATGAGAATGTAAAGGGTGGAGAATATGTTGATGTATTGACTGTATCTGAATCTGCGGATATCAATGGAGCAATGAAACTCCCAGCAGGCCCCAGTCTGCCACTCAACAGTTGTTATGCGGTTTTGCCCCCTTCTTTCCTCTCTCTGTTGACAAGGGTCAAGTGTTTTTTGGAGGTTTTGAGGACCTCTCATTTTGTGTGTGTCTTTCTGCATGTGTGTGTGCATGCGTGATTAAATCTGTGTGTGTGTGTGTGTGTGTGTGTGTGTGTGTGAGAAAGAGAGAGAGAGGGACAGTGGAGGGGGATTAAGTTCTTGTTCGGTCTTTTGTCCTTCACTATCATTAATTTTCTCTCTTTCCTGAGCAACTCTATTCTGTTTCATTTCTTCCTCTGTGAACTGAATAGAGACAGCAGGACTGGGAAGTTTGGGGTGGTGGTGGGAGGGGGGGAATTCCCCTTCCCCCATTCATACTTTATCAAGGCTGTTCATTGCCCGCTAACAACAAACTTAACCAGTACAGTACTGGAAGAAACTCAAAACTTGCTGTTCTTATTGCAGCATATGGGAGATTACTTTGAAATATAAAGTAGTCATATTTGACTACTTTTTGATCATGACGTTCTTGTATATGAAATATTACATAGGAGTTTCTGAACTTGTGTGAGTTTCTACATTTTTAAAGAGCTAACAGTGGATTCATTCTTAAAAATGTCCAATTAAAAGCCACCCATGTTTTAAATATTGCAAATCCAAATAAACTATTTTAAAGTGTATCTATTTATTTAATACACAGCTGTCTGGAATACTTGATTCTGATTGGTTAATCCCAACATTCCAAGGTATGTTATTCAAAGATAACAGCTACTAAAACTAATAACAAGGGCTCATCTTTGTACTTCAAATCATCTTGACTGAAGTGAATATGATCACATCCATTTTTACATGCTTGTCTGCAACCCAGGTTCATTCTGAAAATGTTCCACTATATACATTTTTGGAGAGCACCAAATATGTCCCAGGACATTTTTGTTTTCACAAATCCACCAGAGGCCACTGTACGCTTTTTCAGATCTCATTTTTTTCTCACATGGGCCATTTGTGCCTGCTCTTCTCGTATAAATCAACCAAAGGCTGCTGTTGACTGACTGACTGACCAATCGACTGACCCACCCTCCTCCTTCCCTAAACCCAACCAATAGTGTTTTCAAAAGCATTGATTGACTTGCCCACCTTCTTCCCTAAACTCTACCAACAGTTTTAAAAAGCAATCTAGAAAAGATAAGCCCTTGCCTGTTTTTTACCACGTTTTCAGATTTTACCACATTCTCACCTTATTTTTTACTTGTTTATTTTATTTTGTTGGCTTTTGTTTTTGCCTTAACCACTTTCTGGAACTGTTCTTCGCTGTATTCAAACCCCCGTTGTCGTGGTCAACTACTTTTTGTGCCTTCAAGTCCACCAACGTACATGGCGGGCTACTGGACAAATAGCTGGAAAGTGGTCAATATGGAGGTAAGCGGTCAGCTGGTAAGCGTGAAAAGGAATGGCGTCATACCGCAGCGTGCATTTAGAAAGGATGAAAAGCAGCCATATGTTTCTCTGGTTACATAATTCACAATCTCCAGATATGTATATAGGGCTGCGTTTTTCAGAATAAGCCTTTGTTGCTTATCTGCCATGCTGCTGTTTTGGACTGTTTGGTGCCATCTTGTGACTGAATAGTCATAGGTTAGTGTATGCTCCATTCATCTCTTTTCATTTCTGTCCCTTTTGCCTTAAATTAATAGACTATCATGGCTCAGAAGCAATTAATTACCTTCACAACAAATTATTTACATTTAACAGCAATTCTGAGTGTGCTTCACACAGGTGAGTGGGTTTGACAAACCACCTGTAGCACACATTCTCTCCTTTTCTTATGCTCGGAGGGAGGGAAAATAAATAAAATCTGTCATAGCCTTGATATACTGCAACTCTGATGATTCGAAGTGCTTCTTTTAGCGTCACTTTTAACTCGCTTCAGATAAAAGGGTCTGCTAATTGAATAAATGTAAATGGTACTATAAAAACATCAAGCATAAATGATAATAATAATACACATTGAAACTAATGATGTGAGAAATCCACCATACAAATAACCATGTGTCTCTCCCATTTGGCACTCATGCAAATGCGTAGTTTGCACATCTGCTTGCTTGACATTAATTGTATTACATAAGTTGCTTTAGAGTATAGGTTACAGCATGTTTTAGAGGATGAAAATACTGTAAGTAAACTTAGAAAAACAACTAACTGCAGTTTAATGATGAGTATTTATAACACATTTCACACAATAAATTCCTACTCAGCAATATGTGGATGTACATTGAGATGTATGTGTGGAGTATCATATTTAGTCTCTCGAGTGTGTATGAGGAGTGTATGTTCATATGATCATCCCCTGGAGGCCAAGTGTCCATTAATCACTCCAATGCTCATCTGTTCCTAACGCTTCATTAGCTTTCCTTCCTCCCTCACTCTCTCCTTCTCCGTCTTTTTCTCATTCCCTTTTTCCTCTTGTTCTTTTCACTTGAGAGTGTCTGTATTTACTGTTTCTAACATTCAGGTTAACACATCATGCTCCTCTGCTTTTGTTTGGCTGGGGCCAGTAAAGTACTTTTAATTATTTTTGCTACTTATTATTGCTTATTATTGCTTTTATTATTTTTGCTACTTTTCATATTTCTTTTACAGTGTTAACTTTTTAACTGGCTTCGTAACCACCTGGTCAACCTTCTATCCATAGGCTATCATGATTATTTTAATTGCTTATTACTGTACTAATTATCTGAGTTGTGTCAGTATATTATCCAGTGCCAGAGTGGGCCAAAAAATTATTTCCGAGGAGTGCACCTTAAAGGGTTAAGTGACTTTGAACGTGGTCGAACATGGTTGTTGCTGCAAAAGAAGTTGGTCTGAGTATTTCAGAAACTGGTGATCTACTGGCATTTTTATGCACAACCCTCTCTAGGGTTTACAGAGAATGGTTCGAAAAATAAAATAGCCACTGAGTGACAGTTCTGTGGGCGAAAACACCTTGTTGATGCCAAAGGTCAGAGGAGAATGGCCAGACTGGTTTGGGCTGATAGAAAGGCAACAGTAACTCAAGTAACCACTCGTTACAACCAAGGTATGCAGAAGAGCATCTCTGAACACACAACATGTCCAACCTTGTGTTGGATGGGCTACAGCAGCAGAAGACCACACCGAGTGCCATTGTCAGCTAAGAACAGGAAACTGAGACTAAAACTCGAACAGGCTCAACAAAGTTGGACAATAGATGATTGGAAAACATTTCCTGGTCTGATGTGTCTCGATTTCTGCTGCAACATTTGGGTGGTAGGGTCAGAATTTGGCATCAACAACATGAAAGCATGGATACAGCCTGTCTTGTATCAACAGTTCAGGCTGCTGCTGGTGGTGTAATGGTGTGGGGAATGTTTTCTTGGCACACTTTGTGCCCATTAGTACCAATTAAGCATTGTGTCAATGCCACAGCCTACCTGAGTATTGTTGCTGACCATGTTCATCCCTTTATTACCACAGTGTACCCATCTTCTGATGGATACTTCCAGCAGGATAACGCGCCATGTCATAAACTAAAGCGTGAATCATCTCAGACTGGTTTCTTTAACATGACATTGAGTTTACTGTACTCAACACAGTCACCAGATCTCAATTCAATAGACACCCCTTTGGGATGTAGTGGAACGGGAGATTCACATCATGGATGTGCAGCCGACAAATCTGCTGCAACTGCGTGATGCGATCATGTCAATATGGACCAAAATCTCTGAGGAATTTTCCAGTACCTTGTTGAATCTATGCCATGAAGGATTAAGGCAGTTTTGAAGGCAAAAGGGGGTCCAACCTGGTACTAGTAAGGTGTACCTAATAAAGTGGCCGGTGAGTTTATATTCAGAAGATAAGTGTCAGTGAAAAACAAGCCTGAAATGAATTGAGTCTTGATTAATGAAGTTAAAGTGGTGTGAAAATATGATTTAATCTGGGTGTATTTAGGAAGCAAAAAAGCTAGCTTATCAAGAAAAGTTGGCTGTTTTTTATTTTTTTCAAAATGTATTTTCATCATATTTGTTGTTTTATAAATGACAAATTTCTCTGATGATATGTGTCTACTGACAAATTAATATAAAAAACTAAATTTATCCAAAAAACAGCACACACCCAAATGTGGTTTTCTGTCTTTGTCCTCCACACAAAGATTTTCATGACTTCTTCTATATTCACTTTGCACAAAACTTTCTTTTGTCATGATATCATACGGAGCAACAGACCCTTACGTGTGTGTTTGTGGTGACCAAGTGTGTTTACGGTGCTTTTTCATATGTTGAAGCATTAGAAGGGCATGTGATGAGTCAATGTTTAGAGTGAGTCATGCGTTCATGTCCCAGCATGCCTTGAGATTAACGTATATCTCAGGAAAATCAAATAAACAGACGAAGAGTTTGACTTAATTGGAGAGGTTTTACTTTAATCCAGTCAGTGGACAACTAACTCAATACACAAAGCATTTACCTGTGTGTGTGTGTGTATTTGTGATTTAGTCAAATTAAGCCTGATTTTTGCTTGCAGTTATTGTCATCATTTTTCAACAATGACAATGACAATAACTTCAGTATTCATACCCAAGTGATTTTCACTGATGATGAGCTGAGTGACAATGCAAAACAACTCCCTGATATTAATTAATTGAAATAAAATGCAACGTCAGTTTTTAAAATCTAAAATACCTCTCCCTAACTGTCATTTTTGTAGTCACTGTCATTTATCATAATAAGTTTGTAAAATTTTGTAAAAAATGACACAAAATTCATGTGCACGTTCCTTTAACCCATGCTGTGGTAATAAAAAACTGATGTTAATGCTTGAAAATGTTGATTCTTACAAGTAACTTTTTTGGCATATGCATTTGTAGGAGTTTCTCTTTCAGATGCAAAATTTACAGCTGAGTTTTTAAATAAATCACACAGCATGACTTACTAAGGTTTGTGGTAGCTTGCACAATCGCCCACAAAAGTTTAAGGGTTAAATCTCTTAGCCCATTTTTGCTGGCTGTATTTTGGTCAGATTATACATACTGTACAGGATCTTATCATTAATGGCTCTGCTCATTTGCAACATAATTTAGGAATATTTATGCACAGTGTCAAACATTATGTAAATGAACTATTGCATCTGTGTTTCTTCATTCACACATTGTCAACAGATCACTTGCAGAACTTTCTACTACTCATTTGCCATTATATCAGTATTCCTGGGCTAAAAGGAATAGTTCATGTAAAAACTTTCATATACTAATCTTTCAGTTGTTCACAAATTATGTGAAGTTTATTTATAAACTAATTTTGAGAGGATCACATGCTTATGATTGACACGGCTGGCCCAGAGTCGTGCTAATGCACGATCCACCAATCAGACGATTCCAAACTTAGATAACAAAGCATCTTACCGTAGTCATCTACATGTTGAAGAATCCCCCCTTCCACCCCCTCTCCTCCTTTTTCCTCTATAGGGCAGCATGGTGGCCCAGTGGCTAGCACTGTTGCCTCACAGCAAGAATGGCTCTGGTTCGTGTCTCTACCCGGCCAGTTGACATTTCTGTGTGGAGTTCATGTTCTCCCCATGCTTGCGTGGGTTTTGTTGTGAAGGTTTTCCTTTCCTCCCACAGTCTAAAACATAAGACATAAGTAAATTGACTAAAACAAATCAGCACCATAGTCAAATTCCACCTGCAGCATACCCTCATAGGAATTCTTAAGCAGCAGGAGGGTGGAGGGTTCTCAAGATCTACCTGAGCTCAAACTCCCCTCTTGCCCTGCAAATGGGAGGGAGCCCTGGGCTCGAGGATCTTATGAGCTCAGGGCTCTCTCTCGGGACAGTATGTCAAACTAGCTTTATTATCAATCATCAGAATTCTTCAGTTAAACAAAAGAATATTTTTTTTGTTGTTAATTAAGTTTTACAGTAGATTCAGAAAGAAAAGGATTCCGTTTACATATTTTGTCTACATAATAGGCAAAGCAAATAAAATTTTTAAAAAGAAAAACAATATGAAAATCATAATAATAAATACAAAAAAAAAACTCCACATAACAAGCCAACTGGTTACAAGGACCAGTTTGAACAACAGAGTATGATGACAAAGCATATCAAAACATTACAGAAATTATGCATTTTTCCATGAGGTTTTTGCAAGGAAACAGATAAAAGGTTTCAACAAATTGTTTGAGTTTTCTTTTCAAATAGTATCTAATTTGCTCCAAATGTAACATAGAGGCAATTTCTCCAAGCAGCAGTTTACATGTAGGGGATTCTTTTTTTCCCAAAACAGTAGCAGTAGCTTCTTGACAGTAGTTAAACAGTATGAGAGCAATTTATGTTGTGTATTTGACAGCAAATGCATTTGTTCAGAGAATCCCAGAATTGAAAGCATTGGATCTGGTTGTAATTGCAACTTCAACACCTCGGAAAGCACTTCAAAAATTCCGTTTCAGTAATTCTGTTTCTTAGAACAAAAAATAAAACTGTGAGATAGATCTGCGTCTGATGAATTACATTTGTCGCAAAGAGGTGAAATATTTTGGAAGATTCTACTGAATTTTTTTTTTGAATAATGTAACCTATGAGTTATTTTAGACTGAGTAAGATAATCTCTTGAATTTATAGAGTGTTTATTAATATCCTCCAAACCTGATTGCCACATTTCTTCCGAATTTTCCACTCCCAATTCTTTCTCCCACTCTTCCTTGAAACATTTTGTGGAGGGGAAGTAATGGATTGTAGTTGTTCATAAATTATTAATAATGCTTTTTTACTACCTTTACACCAGCCAAGCGTTTGTCAATGATTGATGCGGATGTACTATTTAACGAAGACATATGGGCATGTATGTTGTTCCTAATCTAAAAGAATATATTTTGAAGAAAGCTGGAAACCTGCAACCATTGATGTCCAAAGTATTTGTTTTTCCTACTACAATGAAAGTCAATGGTTACAGGTTTCCAGCTTTCTTCAGAATATCTTTCATGTGTTTAATAGGAAGAAAGCAAACTCAAATGATCTTTCCCTTTAAGCATTCACCTCAAAACTCTGCCAACAACATAAAAGTATTCTCACATATTTTCAATGTACATATTTCACAACCTGAAGAGGGACATTTTCGGAAATGACTCTTTAAAGGCCTTTGACTTATTAAACAACTGTCAAGCAAACAACAGATAGCCAGTTGTGTACTAGAGTTGTCCAGCGAAGTTTTGATCATGTTGTCAAATTAGAGCCCTTCAAGTCTGCTTATCAAATATGAAACGGCATGTTAAATAAGTTTAAAGCAGCCACTGAAGGTCAGACTTGAAAACAGCACAGCAGTCGTCCATTTTCCACAGACACTGTCGTGGTCAGAGATGAAGAAAAGCAAAAGGTAGAAGAAAGACGAGGGGAAAAGAGAGGGAGCAAGCATGAGGAGGGATTAAATGTGTGTGAGGATGGGGGTGGTGGAGGAGGAAGGGGCCACAGACAAAGTGCGAGCGGGAGGAGGGTAGCAGAAGAAGGGGGCGGTGCTGGCGGCAAACAGCAGAGGACGGGACACAGAGGAAGGGGGTTTCTGCCAGAGAAAAGAGAGCAAACTTTGGCATGAGGAGGAGGAGCACGGAGAATGAGCATGTAGGAGAGAAGCAAAGAGATACGAAGAGGAGAAGCAGCAGAAGTACAGTGAACTGACTGGGATTGTACCTCCAGGACAGGCTAGGGAGACTCGAGGAGGCAGCCATGCAGAGCACTATGGGTATGTCAGCAACACCACTGGATTTATTGCAGCCTGCGAATGCATGAGAGTTCAGATTACCACTGCAGCTCGCAGGAGCTTTGAAGTGATGTGAAATGAATGATTAACTTTCTTAAAGCTGATGGGTTTGGGGTGAGAAGACGCTCTTTGAAGTTTTAGCAGCACTGTTAGTGATTTCTGCTGTGCGAGAACGTTAATGACACTGTGTTATTTTGGGGATGGTGTAAGTTGGGCATTTGTTTTGATTCATCAGAGATCCAAAGATTCAATAGTGAACTCTGTTGTGCTTCATTTAAGTTTGTCAGTAGATGTTTCTCTTTAAATATTTGAAGAAATGAAGACAAAATTAAGACTCACAGTAAGAATAAAAGAGCTACTACATGTGAATGTGACTCAAATTATTTAACCTCGCTGGTTGTTGGAGTTTATATTGAGAGTTCAAACTTTGGTATCTTGTCAAATATTGGGCTGTTTTCTGGCTCTCCAGAGGAGACATGTGAGATTCCCACAGGAAAAACATATAAGCAGTGGGAGGCTTAAACAAAAGTCTCAGTTTACTCTCATTTTAACGTCACTGTCCTCTAGAAGACATAAATGAGACGTCCTTTGTGTTTTTTGTCACCTATAGGTATTTATATCTGCTGTAAAGAGTGTTTGTTGAGCTTGTTAGGTTTTTGTAGCTGGTTTGTTTGTTTGAAAGCAGGGTCTTGATTTACAGAAGTCAACTAAGCGGTTTGTTTTTGTTTTGGGAAGACCATTGTGTGGAAATGCAGTGTTTTAAAACTACACTTCATGTTCCTTTATGCTAAAAGCTTTTTTTTTTGTTTTTAGTGGTAAAAAATGTAAATGTTAATTTTTTTAAATAGTTTGCTAAAATGTGTTCAAATTGTTCAAACAAATGTTCAGAAAGCATCCGATAATGCTGATGTGAAAGTTTCCCCAACAGCTCCCTAGTTGATCACAGCTTATTTTTATATAGAGAAAAGATCTCATTGTTGCTCATTAGACTTTTCAATATCTGCAGTATCTTTCAGAACTTCAGGATCTACTATAAAACAGCTCTTCGGCGCTTGAATTCACTTGTGTTTGTCTGACCTTGATGGGTTAAACAGAGGAAATTAAATTCAGAAAGGCAAAGTCTTAAAGCCACACCTACTTATTACCATGGACCAATGGTGGTTTGAAGGTGTTTACCAGCTGATGCAAACTTTTTCTTAAGTTTCTGTAGATGGGAACCTCTGCCATATACAAAAGGTTGTTTAGTGGAAAAGGGTTTGTTGGTTACTACACCTATAGATCAAGGTTTACAAAAACGTTTTTGTACTAAAACTACTTTTCAGTGAAGAGTTCTTAAAGGTCCTTTCCTCTGTTAAATGTACCTTTTTTGTGTGATGAACTTTTTGAAGGACTATTTATTGGCATTGGTGGTTTCAATGGATGTTCAATGGAACCATCAATGCCAGTCTTTTTTTCTTTTTAGCTTAGTCTCTTTATTAATCTGGGGTCACAACAGCGGAATGAACCGCCAACTTATCAAGATATTTTACACAGCGGATGACCTTCCAGCTGCAAATCATCACTCGGAAACACCCATACACACTCATTCACACACATACACTACAGACAATTTAGCTTACCCAATTTACCTATACTACATGTCTTTGGACTTGTGGGGGAAAGCGGAGCACCTGGAGGAAACCTAAACGAACACGGGGAGAACATACAAATTCCACACAGAAATGCCAACTGGCTCGGCCGAGGCTTGAACCAGTGATGTTCTCGCTGTGAGGCGATTGTTTTACCCACTGCGCCACAGTGACGCCCAATTTTTAGACCTGTGAGATTAAAATATTTCTTCTATGGCATCGTGAAACTCTCTATTTGCCTACTGTATCTTTAATAGTGCAAATATTTTGTATATTTTTGCTTTATTGTGAATGTGAAGTAAAAAGTAAAGTGACTTCTGAAAAACTGGCCTAGATTGGAACGTCCGGCGTCCAGCACACACACACACACACACACATACATACACACACACACACACACACTCCAATCACTCTTCGCCCAGTGCTTACACAAAGCTTCTTCAAACTAGTCAAACACCACTAAGCTTCTTGCACAGCATGCGGCCTGATCTATTGACATTTTGTTTTCGAATGGGATGAAGTTTAGATTGAACCGCCCACCCCCCCACCACCCAAGTATATTAAGATTCCCGTTTGTGTTTAAAGTGGATGTGACTCAGCTCACGGCACATTCTTATACAGTAAAAGCCTGAAATAGAGTGGCCTGTTACTGCGTGTCAGCAGCGTCCAGACTCTGCTCCAGATGAGATCACCTAGGGGGGTGGAAAGGTGCTTGCGTCAGTGAGACGGAAAATAATAGATGAGTTAAATCACTCTCATATGTTACAGGGCTCTGAAATACAGCGTTAGTAAATGTGGTCAGCGCACTGTCTTCGTAAGGACAGTACGTGCCTCGCCGGCTGGCCTTGTCTCACAGGTTGAAGTTCTCCAAAACACCTCGTTCCATCATTTTACTGTTTCCATTTATGAGATGCCTTTATACGCCAAGTGTTTATGTAAGACTGTAGCTTCCTGCAGACGTATATACAGAGGGAGAGCTCATTAACGTCGAGTCAGTCTCAGCTGACTGCACTGAATCACAGCTTTCCATGCCACTCTTTTTGCTCTCTCCGTCTGAGCTAGGCTGGAATCTGTCGGGACGGTGTCTATATGTCCACATCCTCTTGTGGCTGGTCCCGCTGCGGCATGTTTGCAAGTTTTCACGAGCAGCTTCAAGGTTGTCTTTTTTCTGTTTGCGGCTCCTGCGTGGTTCACCATCTCTGCACTTTTGTGATGAATTACATATTCATGCTGGCATAGTTTGTCTGAGGCCGCTGGTTATGTAAGCGCTGGTGTGGAATTAATTTAGCAGTATGTGCGCTGTGCCACTTTTTTCTCCCGACTGCAGCGCATATCTGCACTGTGATTTCAGTTTGATCATGAGACTGATGATTATGGCTTGTCAGAAACACCGCAAGATTATTTATTTGCCTCTTTATGCTGCTGCTTGGTTCAGAAAGCATCAAGAGGGGGCGAAGAAGCCATTTTGAGAAGATCAATGGCCAGAGTTAGTGAGAGCTACTTTAGCTTGAAGAATTCAGAGAGGCTGCACATAAAAACAGATCCATGGTCTGTTTAAAGTGAGTAACTATCTTGGCAAAACTCAGTTAATGTTCTACGTTTTTCATTTTGTCCGTTAGGAAATATATCATTAAAATTATGGTTCTGAATTGTAATTTGTGGTTACCAGTAGTCTCCTGTGGAAACCAATCATCAAATTCGGATAGGATGTTTGACCTGCCTACAAACCTGTGTATCTGGCTTAAAGGGCACCTATTTTACCTCTTTTTCAAGACTTAAGATAAGTCTTTTGCGTCTCCAGAATGTGTCTGTAAAGTTTCAGCTCAAAAGATTATTAATTATACCTTTCAGTATATTGGATTTTCTGCTCTGAACAAAATGTAGCTGTTTTTGTTGCCTGTGCCTTTGCTAGTTCTCCATGCCCACTGTTCCCACTTGCCTGTCAGAGTGTGCCTCAGTCTCCAGCTGCGTCAAATAAACAGCACAGTGACAGATCTCACGTAACGTTTGTGAAAAATACTATAGTAAGAACTTTCCCAATGATTATTTGATGTATTTGTTGTTGAGTTGCAATGATGAGTCACACACAATGTCGTTATTAAGTAGGGATGGGTACCGAAACTCGGTATCGGTGCTAAAATATAAAAGACAGAAGTATCGATAAGCAATGATATTAACGGTTCTGCTATCAGGCCTCTCATACTGGAGAATTATTGCTAAATAAACATTACTTACAGTAGCATAATTTAAACATTATAAATGCTTTTACTGTATTTACAAATAAAGCCAGAGAATAGCATACTAATAAACTATAAAAGGTTAATCTGAGGATATTCAGCTGATTATTAAACTGCATTTTCCAACTCGGAGAGAACTGCAGGGAGCACAAAATAACCAAGAAAGAACCCAACTTCTGCCAGAAAAGGAAAACATGTTGATTTTTCTCCAGAAGAATGGTTGAAATCTGAGAGTCATTTTCCTTCAAACCATTGTACGTTCTTTTACCGGAAAATGTTTATTGATTTGTTTTACAATTATTAAAAATGTAATAAAAAAAAAGTGTTGTAAATTTTGTTCATTTTTTTTAGGTACAAAAAGTACCGATAAGAGAACCGTTAAAGTATTAAACCGATAAGTGGTATTGGTAAAAGTAGAAGCACCGTTAAAACCTTAACGATACCCATCCTTAATACTAAGTTCATGCACACACACACACACACGCACGTTTAGCTTTGCACTGTATTTGCACAGCAAATGTGACAGGACACATGTTATTATCCACTGCTGTATGGATATCCGTTATGTTAATGTATAGCATAAACCTGATTTAATGTCCCTAAACCAGGATTGAAGCGTCGTCTTTTATAATTGTACTGACATGTGACTGTGGTGATAAAGACGGTAAAAATCGCTGTAATTCATTACACACTTGCACTGTTTTAAAAATGTTTTAAACTTGTAAAACTCATTCCTGATCACATTTGATAACTGATGATCACAGAAAGCTGAACAGATCTTTTAATCCCGGTTGCTTTGTGCACATCCATGTCTTGATGATATGATTATAGGCATTACTATGGAGATAAGTTAATATGCAGCTGTCAATCAATTCGCTGGGCGGGGAAACCACCCTCCTACGTCACGTTGAGGTAGGCCAAAAATGGGAGGGATTTGAATCCTCTTTTAACGTCAGGAAATTTTCAAAAAGAGGTTTATTCTCTTTATATCACCCCAGTATGACTGTGAACCCACTATACCAATACACAGTTCTGTCCAAACAGCTTCCAAAAGATGATTTTTAATCATAGAGTTATCAGTGTGTCCCGAGAAAAAAATAATGGTATTTTCATAGAATGTGTTATGTAAAGAATGTGGGACAATAACACTGATTTACACAATGTTACAATTTTAAGGGTTTGAAAAACAATAAGGCTACATTATACTATTGCTTCATTTAAATAAGTATGTGAGATTATTTTCTATATTAAAAATGTTGAAGAAACATTAGTTCAATGTCACATTTATTTGGGCATTAGTTTGTCCTTATGTGCTCTTCTATAAAAAAATCAAACTAAAGGTCTAGATTTCACTCTGATGGATCAGTATGGTTTTTCAGACTGTACTCAGTACTTTTTAAATACTTCATCACTTTATTACCATCCTATCAGTGGCATCTCCTCAATATGGCCACTCTTAGAGTAATAACAGTGCGGTGGAGCCACAGCTCCTCTCCATTCTGCTGTTATTCCAAGTGTCTGTTTCTGACCACTGGATTGAACTGAATAATCATTAGTGGTTGGAAATTCCTACCGTGGCAAAGAGCAGCTGACTCAGAAACAACCGGCTCCTGGATGTTACATGTCCATTCCCACGCTGGGCGCTTTCCTGGAATTGCTATGGGTCAATTTGACCAAGTGTTGCTGACCACAGGGCAACAGAGAGACTGCATAGCCAGACTTTCAGCATAACATAATTCATTTTGCATTCTTAGACAGAAATAAGTTCTGTATTCGAAACTCAGTGATACAGGAACTTTTTAATACCGGATGCGTTTTGGTATATCAGGTCACATGTACATGTAGATAAGAGACACACATTGTCATTTATAGCTGTTCTTTTAACCAGTTTCTTTTACTAGTTCAAAACAAACTAAAAGTTTACATCAGAAGACAATGGAAAACAAAACAGATGTCACACATTTGCCCCATAAGCATACAGTCAGTCCACTTCATACTGTATGCTCGGTTTGAATTCTTGTTCCTGCAATGCTAATAGACCAGTTCTAAGAACAATACAAATATTTTTCCAATGCAAAGCTCTTATGGGAAACTTTGAGTCCAATATTTTGTTTAAAAACTCAATGTACTGTATGTCTTTACCCAATAACTTACAGTATTAATACAATATATATATATATATATATATATGAATGTATTAATGTTACTGCACTCTTGCCTTAAGTTTCTGAATTAAGTTGCATGAACTGAAATTTTGGTCACACTTTATTTTGATGGTCCGTTTGTTGAATTTAAGTTACATTACAACTAACTCCCATTAGATTATAAGTAGACTGTTAGGTTGGGGTTGGGGTTAGGGGTGGGGTTAGTGTAAGTTGACATTACTTGCAAAGTTTCTTATAGTCAGTTAAACGTTAAATATACAGAAATATGTTATTACAAATATGATAATACTAACTTTATCTATATTTTGCTGACTTGTCAAGATGCATTGAGAGAAATAAACACAAAAATTATATTGGCATCATATTTCATTCTTTATTTCAGAAGAACTGTACAATGTGCGGTGCCACGGTGGTGTAGTGAGTAGCACGTTCACCTCACAGCAAGAAGGTCGCTGGTTCGAGCCTCGGCTGGGTCAGTTGGCATTTCTGTGTGGAGTTTGCATGTTCTCTCCATGGTTGTGTGGGTTTCCTCCAGGTGCTCCGGTTTCCCCCACAAGTCCAAAGACATGCGGTATAGTAGATTGGGTAGGCTAAATTGTCCCTAGAATATGAATGTGAATGAGTATGTATGGATGTTTCCCAGAGATGGGTTGCAGCTGAAAGGGCATCCGCTGCGTAAAACAAAATACTGGATAAGTTGGCGGTTCATTCCACTGTGGTGACCCTGGATTAATAAAGGGAGTAAGATGACAAGAAAATGAATGAATGAATGTAAAATATGCAAAAATCCTAAATTGACCAAATCATTATACCATTATACAATGTGTTTAAATGTCCATCACTCCACAACAGATTCTTTACATTTAACTGTATTTACAACAGAAAAGGGAAATGAAAAATATAAAACAAAGAAAAATGCTAGAAGTTTTCAGTGTAAACATTAAAAATAAAACTAGCAGCATGTGTGCAATATGTTAAACTATTAATAGTATAACTACTTAGTTAATATTATAACTGTTAATATTCTTAATATTTACAGCACCATTGCATATTTTATTTGACGCTGAAGGTGTAATATTGAAGGAGATTTGAAATTTAATTAAGAAGAAATGACTTTGTCTAGTTTACGCAACTCCTGAGAAGCTCAATCTACTTTATACCAGTCGGGCCATGGGAGGTTGTTCCCGCTGGCAGATGCTCAGTAATGGGCACCACGGCTGGCGTCTGGGCCTGTGCCAGTGAGTTCAGCGCTGCACACTGGGTGAAACAAAATGTCTGCTGTTGATTGGCAGGTAGTGTCAGTCCAGATGGCAGCAGCTCCTGTGTGGTATTGTGCGGAAGACGTCGCCTGCTGCATCTCATTCAGGAGTTTGAGCCAGCCGGTTCGTTGCTGAAAGGCTCACTAGGATGGGATGCCCATGGAGGCTCGGACAGTGAGACAGGAGAGATTGTCTTCGGGAGGTTTGTGAGGAGGCTCGGGCCTCTGTTTAAGGGGGCCTTTAATAGAGCCCATATGCTTTGAGATGCTAAAGAGCCGACCAGCCCCCTGTCTTCCTTAAACTTTGAGTCTTTTATGGATTCCTCCACTCAATTCCTTCCCCTTCCTGTGACTGATTTATGCATGTTCTCCAACACTCCACCTGCTCAGGTTTTAATTTGTCTTTCTTGTGTGTTCCTCTCATTCCTGGAGTTTCGTTTCTCTCTGTTTTTGTTTCAAACTCTGGCTCCCTCCCCCCTCTCGCTCCCTTACACCCCAGGCAGTGCACATGTAGGCCTCAAGTATCATGGCAACAGCCCCAAACAGAGCCAAAAGCCAAAAGCCTGCAACAGCAACAGGTTGGCAATGAAACTAGCATGGCCAATAATGCTTGTTCTGGAGGCAGCGTTTCCCTGCTGCTTTTAATCCGATCCAGCGTTTCGACAAAGAAACATACAATTAATTGAGACGAGGAGAGCAACAGCATTTACCGTGAAAAATCAGGAGCGGTAGTCATGTGGTCGCTGGGAATCACTGAGAAATACAGAACTGAAATGATTTAGTACATGCCAAAATAAATTTGCTAAAGTTTTAATTTTATTGCCGGTTAATTAATAATTAATCCAGAACCTGGAACATTTTAGATGCATTTTTTAATATATTTTCAACATTAATAAAAAATGCTTAAATTCCGGCGCCACGGTGGCGTAGTGAGTAGCACGTTCGCCTCACAGCAAGAAGGTCGCTGGTTCGATCCCCCGGCTGGGCCAGTTGGCATTTCTGTGTGGAGTTTGCATGTTCTCCCCGTGGTTGCGTGGGTTTCCTTCGGGTGCTCCGGTTTCCCCCACAGTCCAAAGATATGCGGTACAGGTGTATTGGGTAAGCTAAATTGTCCATAGTGTATGTGTGTGAATGAGAATGTATGGATGTGTTTCCCAGAGATGGGTTGTGGCTGGAAGGGCATCCGCTGCAAAAAACAAATGCTGGATAAGTTGGCGGTTCATTCCGCTGTGGCGACCCCGGATTAATAAAGGGACTAAGCCGAAAAGAAAATGAATGAATGAATGCTTAAATTCCATATCTATTATTTATTCATTCATTCATTTTCCTTCGACTACATGCCTTACTTGTCTTGGGTTGCCACAATGGAATTAACTGCCAACTTTTCCAGCATAGGTTTTACACAGAGGATGCCCTTCCAGCCGCAACCCAGTACTGGGAAACACCTACAAACACACACACACACACACACACACACACACAGACAGACACACACAAACTTGGTCAATTTAGTTAATCCAATTCACCTATACAGCATGTCTTTGAACTGAGGGGTTAACAGAGCACCCAGAGGAAAGCCACATGAACATGGGGAGAACATGCAAACTCCATACAGAAGCACCAACTGGCCCAGCTGGGTCTTAAACCAGCGACCTTCTTGCTGTGAGGTGACACTGCTAACCACTGAGCCACCATGCCGCTAGTTCCATATCAGTATTTTACAATTATTTCTCAAGTATAAAGTGACAGAAAAGACTGGAGTATGCATGCAATTATATTAAGCAAATATTAAGATTAATAGAAATAATCAACATTTTTATATATATTAAAGTAGAAAGCTGTTATTCACAAAGAAAAAAAAGGTTTTGGTTAAGTTTGGTGAGGATAATAAAATAATTAATTATACGTCAAAAAGAATCCAAACTGACTTGAGATCGCTTTGCTTCTGTCTCTTGCTACCCTGATCCATTCACGCGGTTTCATCTTGTCAAGATCTCTTTTGATCAGGCTCGTTTTCAGATTTCATTCATTCATTTTCTTTTTGGCTTGGTCCCTTTATTAATCTGGGGTTGCCGCAGAGGAATGAACCACCAACTTATCCAGCATATGTTTTACGTGGATACCGCATAATCAGCCCTGGGAAACTCCCATACACTCATTCACACTCATACACTACGGCCAATTCAGCTTATTCAATTCACCTGTAGTGAATGTCTTTGGACTGTGGGGAAAACCAGAGCACCTGGGGGAAACCCACAGGGAGAACATGCAGGGGCTTGAACCAGCGACCTTGTTGCTGTGAGACGACAGCACTACCCACTGCACCACCATGTCGCCCATTATCAGATTTACTCGTGGTTTAAAAAAAAATTTTATGTTCTTGACTGCCTCCAATTTGAAAATACAAATATTATTTAGGTTGGCCAGTATGCTGTTATTTTAGTTTCGATGCTCACTGCACACAAAACAATAATCACCAACCATTGAGAGTGATTGTAAAAATAAGAAAGCTGATTGACTGGAAATATTGTTGAGGGCCAATAATTAAATGTGACTTTTGCTTTAACTTGTGCATGGTGACTCACAAACGTAGGTACAGTATCCAACATGCACAAGTTAACGCCAGATCCATTAAAATAAATACCGGAATGCAAAAAAACGAATATCTGACATTTTCTTGAACACGATTCGGCAAGATCCGGCTCAAATTTAGCACTGACTATATCCCAATGTTGGGGAAGTTACTTTAAATAGTAATGCATTACTATATTGAGTTACTGCCCAAAAAAGTAACTAGTTGCGTTACTTAGTTACTTTATATAGTAAGTAATGCATTATGTAACTTTGCTTTGCTTTGCTTTGCTTTGCTTTTTCTGACCTGGCTGAGGCTTGATCTCTTTCAGAACTTACAGTTTTATTTTGTTTTTTTAGCTCTGCAATCAACAACACACTGTGTAACCTTCATTTACCTTAAAAAAACATATAAAAAATTAATATAGGATGATTTTATCTTTCTGACCCCAAAGCAATGTGTTTGCTACTTTTGTGCTTTTTGTCTAATTTAAGTCACTGTCCATTCAGATAATCCACTTTTCCTTTTCTTCTATGTGTTCAAAATAAAGAAAATATTTCTAGCGCAGAAATGTAAGGCTCTGCCATCTTCCTTTCTGCTTGTTCCTGCATTCTCTCATTGTGTGCAGGATTCAACATGACTACGATTATTTTAATTCAGCTATTTATTTTTTAAAGCGAATTAACTCGCATCACATTTTTAAAAAAAGTAACTCGAATATTATTACTTAATTTTGAAAAGTAATGCGTTACTTTACTTTTTACTTAGGAAAATAATTGTAATTTATTACCCCCAACACTGCCGTATCCATATTGACCATGTGATCTCTCACTGCAGTATTATAATTGCAGGTTAAGACTTAAATAAACCATCACAGAGAAGCTATGAGTTAAGTCATGAGATAAGAACACTCATCTTCCTAATCAATAAATCATGCACACACTCCCTGTGATCTCATTCTGCCTTGTTTTCCTGACACAGACAGTTTTACTCACATAATTAATGACAACACACTCAGTGCTTTTGTTTGAGTGCCAGAAAGAGTAATCCTCATTCTCAGACAGCTAGAGTGTGAAAGTGTGATCAGTGACTCATTGTCGTCATTCAGAATGAAACTCCTGACTGAGAAATGAAGGGATGAAAGGTATACTGCATCCATTTTTGCCAGTTCGTCAGCATTTTATCACACACTGAGGAGGATATTTGGGTCCATTTACTGCAATGACTCCCTCTCTGTTGCTCCATTGACTTTATTATTATTGCAAATGCGTCATTCATGACCAAATGCTATTTCTCCAGATTTTGGGCACCAGTGGGACTTTTTAGGCCACCAGTGAACGGCGTAATTCAATTTATTATGTCTTAAACTGATTCTTTTGGGTGGTGCTTGCACATTAAGCTGATGAGGATAGTGAACAATGTCAAACGCGACTGACAGCTAATTTTTTGAAAAGACATATGTTCTTTGATGAAGATTGGAACATACATACATTTAGATATGCAGAATTTAGTATTTAGTATGTTGCATTTGTCTAATAACAGCTAAAAATAAATATAAAACTTACTGGGACATGGATACTTAAAATATGGATGCATGCTTCAGAAGATGTGAAGGCATCTTTGACATGTTTTCGGTTAACTATGATTTAGGACACACTAATCCTAATCCCCAAAACTGTATAGGATGGATAGCATGCGAATTGGGATTTAGCCTGCTGGTATGGAGTATTATTTCATGCTAGATAGCAGATGACTTTGTAGTGTCTTCATGTGCAAAATTTTGAACCGCAGGCGACAACACAAGGCAACAATGATGCACTAAACATTTATAGGCTTTTTTATCTTAAGTTTTAAGATAAGTAAGATCAATTTAATTCATGTAGATTTGCAAAACTGAATAAAAACCAGGCCACTAGTTGACAATGTCACAATATTTCACATAATCAAAATACTTCACAAAATCATTTACATGAAGAAAAGAAACAGATTAGTTTTTTTCAGGGCACCAAAATGCAGTTTTCATGCCCAATTAATAGCAAAATAAAAAAAGTTTCTTCTTTTTTTTTTGCTGTAAACTGTCATAAAATAGACAGTGGTGTAAAGTAACAAATTACAAATACTCAAATTACTGTAATAAAACCTGCTGTCACTACTTTATTTTTTCCATGGGGATTGGCTAAAGTAGAAATGTCAGTTCTGTGATTTATGTCCAATCGAATCACACATAGAAACTAAATCACATCATACCGAACAACCTCAAGACATGGACACTTTATAAATGCAGCTAACTATTTTTAAAGCATTAAAAGTGTGCAAGAAGATGCCCAAAATCACGTTCAATGACCCATAGACTGTTTAGACTGCATGTCACTGATGAGAAGATGATGGATGTCTACTGTATTGTGACTGAAATGGCCTCAATAACTAAATGCACTACTGAATGTTATGTTTTCACACACACACACACACACACAAATTACATGTAAACACATCAAACTTTCACTGTCTAATACTCGCTACTTTTGAGTACTTTTAGAAGGGCTAGTTTTTACTCCTACTTTGAGTAGTATTTACTTTTACTGTACCTGCACTACATTTTCAATGGTAAAAGTAGTGGAACCTTTACTTAAGTAAGATTTTACAGTACTCTTTCCACCACCGAAACTATTCAAACAGTGAGACCTTTATTTTCATGGCTTTAGGGCAGTGAGTTGATCAAAGAATAAATTGACTTTCCAAATCTATTGTTCTGCGTTGAAATGTGTGGGGATCACCAGAGTTCCCTGATATGCTGTTTTCCCATACATCCCTGATACACTGGTTTTGTGATTTTGAATATATTGAGGTATTCTTTGCTAGATTGCAATTTATTACCTTTTACCAACTTCAAATTCAAAGTTTTAACTAAACAAAAAAGTAACTCAGTTTGTGTATCTCACCATTGTCAAGCAGATAAACTGACCAACACTGTAATGAAAACCTGTCATAAATGTTCTGTGCACCTTTCCGTGATGCCGCCTTTTTATTTGATTAACTTTCTGCATGCTGAAAGGGACTCAGCTCAGCAGAAAAAAAGCATAATCTAGTGGTCTATAAAGAAATTGATTTTACTATTTAGCCAAGTAGTATAATAAAATATTGGTAATATATAGATGGGCTTCTGTGTGTACCCTGGTAATGCTTCATGGTCTTTATCAATCTCTTTATTTCATTTAAAATATTATATTATTATATTGAATAATAAAATGGCAGAAACCTAAACACTCAAGCCTAACGCCATTTTGGCTCATTGTAGTAAATGTAAATCGCTAATTTCCTTCACTCTAAAGCTTTTCGGCCCATAGACTTCCATTCATATGCATGCGACTGCAACAGACCGGAATCGCAAGCTCATGCAAAATGTTTGGCAGTTCACTGCATTGCAAAGTTTAAGCTTGGTAAACTCTGGTCTGAGAAATTATATTACATGGCTGCATGAGGCCAATCGAAGCCCAAAACATGACCTCTCTGTTCAGAAATTTAAAAACTGGACCAATCACTTGCTTTTTTTTAATGTAATCATCTTGTTTAATCCTGCCCCTTTTCACAGCACCATACAACAGAACTTCGCAAGCTTAAACTCTAGTGTGACCGTGGCATAACAAAGACTGTTAATTAGGCCTAATTACTGCTACAATTAGTCTCCATGGCACATATGAATGATTAATGATTAAATGCACACCTTGTAATTGTAGCAACCTAATCAGAGTGGTTTTGTGTTTTTCAGAGTAGGTCCTTCAGATCACTAACAGCGTGTTTACTTTTCTACTTCAATCACGTGATCATGATTTTTTTTCTCCATGTATTTGTGAATATAGCCATGAGGGCTTTCGTACTGTGTATGTTATCTGATGAAGGGACAACAACAGTGCAGCTGGCAGGAAGTGTCGGAGCGGAGCCGCAGGTTGTCGAGCGGCTGGTCAGAGATCTCTGGGGTGGTTCAGATGTGTGACTGAAGCAGGACACTGATTCATATCTGCAGTATAAACATCACTGATATACTTCTTACTGGTGTTTTAATAAAGGAGAAATGCAAGACATTAAGTGGAATAGAGATCTACTGCTAGTTGAAGTAAACAGCAACAGCAAGTGTTCATATTTTTCTTAAAGCATTGTAAGTAGTTCTTTAATAAGCAGACAACGTATGGGAAACCAGAAAAAATGTTATGCTGATTGAAGACAACAGTCTGTCGATGTACAGTACACTCTCAGAAATGAAGGTACGCGAGCTGTCACTGGTGTGGTACCTTTTCAAAAGGTACACATTTGTACCTACAGTAAAGGGTCCATATTATTACCTCAAGGGTACATATTAGTACCTAAAAAGTAAAAAAGAGTTCCTGTTAAAATTGTTATGTACTAATATATACTTTTTAGGTACCAAATATGGACCCTTTAAGTACAAATGTGTACCTTTTGAAAAGGTACCACCCCAGTGACAGCTTGTGTACCTTTATTTCTGAGAGTGTACCTGCAGTTTCAAGCAAAGCAACTTACTTTACCTGGCAGAGACACTGTGTGAATGTGTCCAAGTTTAGAAGCAGCATTATATAACAAATGCTGTATAGATAAGCTGTAATGAACCCAGGATGTTCCTTTAAGGAATGAAAATGAGCAACTCGAAGGAGAGTAGGAAGGGAACAGCATGATTAAAAGAAACGAAAGGATAGAGTGACTAATGAGAAAGACTAGAAGGTCATCAGGGCACAGAGATCCCTGAAGAATGTAAATAAACAGCTGACCACTTCAGTCAGATGCTCCGTTGGAGGCTTCATAATCGGTAAACCCAGTATCATAAGTTTCACTGATCTTTCTTACTTGAGCACGCTGAGACTATGCAGCTCCTTATTTAGAGTACAAGGAGCCATTCCTGTGGATTAATTGTCTGCTTTCCATGGGCTGTATTTACCCAAGCATGTACTTTTGTCCTCTCTATTTTTGGGAAGCACAAACAGTGTTAATGAGGATGTGTGGTTGCATTTGCAACAGTGAGATGAGGCAGTGGATGAGGTCAGCATTTCCTTTGTGCTGCCTCCACTTCTCTCTAGTTTCCTGTGTTTCTGTGACTGTGAGGGTTGTGTAACACTGTTTATCAGACTTTGTCTTGGGTATCCTGAAAACAAAATTGACATCTGCATGACCTAAAAAAGTTAACATATTATTATACATTAGTGTGTAATCATAGGTGTAATCCTGGGGGGTAGGGGGTTAAAGGGATTTTTCTCTGTATACAGTACTGTACATATCTTTGCAAGTACAATTTTAGTGTGCAACACTGTGTCCTAACACCACGCAATACAACAAGATGATTTTTAATGGCAAGCAATTTGTCAGACTGCACTAGTGATGACATGACAGAAAAATTTAAATACCAGATGTTTATAAGTGCAAAATAGTGCACTGCACTCCCAATAAAGTGGTAAACTATAAACAACACATCATAAATCTCTTTAGCATTATTAGGCTGCTATTTCAGAATAAACCCAGACTGGCTTATCTGCAACCTGACGTGAAGTGGAGGACTTTCATATAAGACTGAATGGCTTTATTCTGCAAAACATCTGTCTCAGATCTATTTTATCTTGCTTATTACTAAAAATTAGATGCAAAACATTGTTTTGAGCTATAATAGTTCATTCATAAATTAAACACAGAGCTCACAGAAACCAAAACAGCTGAGTGAAATTGATGAAGCATACAAGAAACAGTGCATTATTGGTTAGATGCTAGCAAATTTCAGTGAATCAAACTATCCTATGCACAAGACAGCGCCAAACAGTCAAAAACAGGGGTGACAGACAAGCAGATACATGTGAATGTGGATGCAGACATGTGGATGGGAACATATTCATTGACTGTTAAGTTGTTTAGAAGTTCCCAGATGAACCTGCATTATTAGCAGTTGCTATTTGAGAATAACTTGGAATGACATGACTGACGAATCAGAATTGAGTATTGCAGACAGGCATGCGATAACACTGAATGAAGTACATAATCCAACATAGGCTTATTCTGAAAACGTAGCCCTGTATACGTTTCCGGCATTTCATCTCTAAAATGAAAGCTACAGGGCGGTATGATGCCGTTCCTTTTCTCGCTTACCTCCATCTGTTACCAGTTTGTCCGTTAGCTCGACACGTATGTTGGCTGACTTGAGATGCAGAGCGGAATTAACCGCAATGACAGGGTTCGAGTCTGGTGAAGAACAGTTCCAGTAGGCAGGTAAGACAAAAACAGAAGCCAAAAGATAAAATAAACAAGTAAAAAAACAGAGTGACAATGTGGTAAAGCCTGAAAATGTGGTAAAAATCAGGCGAGGGCTTTTCTTTTTCTGGATTGCTTTTGAAAACACTGTTGGTTGGGTTTAGGAACAGGGTGGGCAGGTCTATAGGTGCTTTTCAAAATATTATTGGTTTGGTTTAGGGAAGGGACAGGGTGGGGTGAATCGGTCGTTGGTCAGTCAGTCAGTCAGTTAACAGTGACCTCTGGTGGATTCAAGATCTGAAAAAGCATACACAGTGGCCTCTGGTGGATTCGCGAAAACAAAAATCGCCTTACCTCCTGGGACATATTTTGCTCTCTATAGAAATGTATATAAGGGTACATAATCAGAATGAACCTGGGTTGACATAACCTGAGGTGACTGTTGAGATCCGTCATTGTTTCATCAAACACTACATTTTCTCAGGAGGACTTAGCGTGGTGTACAACTGAATAAACAAATACGATACAAAAAAGAACTGTGATTGCAGTCATCAGTGTGTTATAAGGCAGTTCATATGAACATCATGTTTGTGTGCACTTTCTCATCTCATAATAATCACGTCTGGACAATTGGTGGTCTTTTGTAGCTAATTCAAACACACATATGTTTTCACTATGAAAACAATCAGATGTAATGTGTTTTCTTCTGCCTCTGGAAATGGCCCAAAGGCGTTAAGTTTAATATGTTTTAGATGCTACACACTTGAATTTAGAGTAGCATCATCCGTAAAAGAATATCTGAATAGCAGAAGTAAAGGGATTTAAAACACAGTGTACGCAGTAGAGCAGTAACAACAAACTAAAGCATCTGTCCAATCAGAACAACTTTAACTTTAAAATAAGTTGATTCGTTTGAAGCCTCCTAATCAAGTTAGGAGGAAATGATAATGAGTTGTACACAGTTAGGGGACAAAGCCTGACGTTAGCAGAACAAAGACTTTGGTGTTGGACGTCACAATGTCAACATCTCCATGGGAAGAGGCTTTGATCGGGATCTTCACACACATCAAATATCCTGCCCCTGCAACTACACTTGAACCAAACAGTGACCAAATGTGATTAAGGGTTTAGGGATTTCTGCCCGGAGATTTGGAGCTCTGCTGGGTTCCATGCTCAATGCTGGCATTCCATCCTATTCTGCTCCAGAAGCTCTGTGATTCCCAAAGGATTCACACCTCAGCGCTAATCCTTTCCGGTGCAGCGGCACTATTAGGACTTATCATAACGAGATTTCAGCCACCAGCCACCTCACTGTGGAATTTGATTAGAAACACCTGCAGCAGAGAGATGCTCTATCCTCTCACTGTCGAGACAGAAAAGATCAAAGACTGAGCAGGAGTGAGAGAGATCGTGTTAGTTAACCATCATTTAGTGCAGGGAGGTAAGTCATGACATATGTAAAACATGTAATGTGGGGACCTGGGAGTGCAAAAAGGTTTAAAAATGATGTGTGAAAAGGTGCAACATCTAATTAACACGGTATGTGACTCTGAAGCACAAAGCCAGTGATAAATTTGTTGAAACAGCCAACAATATATCATACCAAAATTATATTTATTTAATTATTTTATATGTATTTAATGCCAAAAATCATAAGGATATAAAAAAAAGGTCATGTTCTATGAGGATATTTTGTAAAAACTACGCCATAAAGAACCATCAGTGCCAATAAAGAACTTTTGAGACTAAAGGGAGAGTTTTAATGCAAGAAATTCAATAATATAAGCAGTAACATTAGCCAAATGAGATCTCAGACTGTATGAAGAGAGATTTGTGGCTCATTTCACCAGCATGGACCACGCAACACTTTGAGCTAGACTTTACTGTAGGGATGTAGGGATGAAAGGGATGGTAAGAGAAAAGTGGGATGAAGGGGAAGGGGAGTGAGAGGATGACTGCTGAACAGGTGGGTAGGTTGATCAGGTGTCCTACTATGCCTAGAGACTCAGAATGGGGGTATTGTCTCTGTGATATTTTGGCAGAGCGATTGTACCCCCCGATTCAACCTACATGGAGGAGTGAAGAGGGTTATAGGATTGTGAATGGGAAGCGAGGAAATAGAGAGAGAGAGAGGGTGGGTTCAAAGAGAATGAGTAGAACAGTGCTAGAGGAATGGTCATCCTCAAATAAGTTTTAGGGAGTTGGTGATTGGTTAAAGAGACAAAGTGAGGCGTGGTTCCGCTGCTGAACCTTTAATAACAAGTTAACTCCATTTCAGCAGGGTGCAGGTTTCTGACAGGATGGTTTGGGGTTCACAGTTGAGAGGGACTAATGCTGGGGGATCATCTCATCATATTATCACAGACTTTGAGCAAATGTTTATGGTTATATTTTGTTTAGTTGGTATAATGTGCAGCATTTTATGAGGTTCTCGAAGTGGTTTGGAAGGCATGCAGCGCATTTAAGGGCAACTTTAGGGTAACATTTGGAATCTGGTAGGGAATGGTGCAGGTTGGCTTTAACAAAGAGTAAGAACCGGCTTTTAGGAAGGGCTGGAATTAGTTGAAGCAAGTTCAAAATGAGTTAAGTGACCCATGATGATTTCAACATGATATGACCTCGTTTTTTTCTGGTCTTGGACATGCTCTGAGATTCTGATAGGGAATTTTCTCTAGTGTTACTAAGCTTTTATGTGTGTGAGCTAAAATAATGAAACATTTTCAGTTGTCATAAAGTTCTGTCACTTTTAAAGAAGTCTTCAGTGCAGAACTGAATAAACAATGTGCGGCTTTAGTGAGAGAGTGAGACTATCAACATAAATGACTTTCACAAAACATAGCTAACTTATGGAAATCAAAACAAGCCCTCAATACTGATTTAGTCTTAGATAAACACTACAGTCATCACATTTTTATCGGCCTACTTTTCAACTAACAATGATATTGATTTTAGCTAAAGCTGAATGCTAACTTTACCATGTGTTGACTGTGGACATGTTGCATGCTTTGTTTTGATGTTAAAGCATCTGACTCATACTGTTGTGGTACATTACATAAGTTCAGTCTCACAGTAAACAAACTGTATGTAGTTTGCATTCAGTTTTAGTTGATGCTTTGGTCTGAATTTTCTCCTCTGCTGTTTTCAATCTGCTTCATTTGTCCCGAGTTTAGTGGGTTGTGCATCCCTAATAATGGTTGATGTGAAAACAGCACTCTGTATGTTGTGTAGTTAAATGGACTAAGGAAAGCCTTGGTTTTTAATGTATTTTTTTATCTAAGTTACTTAAATTACTCAAGGAATTGTTTTTAGTTCTACAGTGGATGTCAATAAGTAACAGAGCCTGAACTGTACACACACACTCCCTGTCCAGTATAAACCTTTTTGTAAGTTTTGTAAGATATTTGCATTAAGGACTAAGTGTTTGAGTCTCAGTGCTGGATTGGCTGCAGGAGCTTACTTTATAAGAAGCGCTGATGTAGAAATACCTGATAGTCATGTTAGTGGAACCATGTGCGTGAGCACTCAAAGAAAGCCGCCCTGGAAACTGTTACTCTCAGCGAGTCACGCTATTCCTCTTTCTTCTCTCTCTCAAACTTTCAGTTTAACCTCATTCATTGCACTGTTTTGTCCAAGTATTTTCTTTTTTTAAATAATTAATATTCTCCTCCTCAGCTGTGACAGACGGATTGCTATTGCCATGTCAGTGCGCATCTCAATTTATTTAAAAGGTACACAGAGGAAGAATCTACCCTCCAAACCTCTACAGGTGTCTATCCTCTCGAGCAGGGGTGCCCAGACACAGTCCTGGAGGGCCGGTGTCCTGTGGAGTTTAGCTCCAACCTCAATTAAACATATTTAAAATAGCTAATTGAGCTCTGTATCTGAAATCACCCTTATACCCTCGTTCACTATTCCCTACAGTACATCAGTCCGCTAATATAGTCCACTTGAAGGAGTAAATTCAAATGATTTAGGTAGTTTGAGCACTATTGTTGGAACCGGAAGGAATGATGTTTTGCTGGTTGATGAACCACTCAGACAGATTAGATATTAAACATCTCTGTCAGACCCTGGGATAGATATTTAACACTGTGAGCTGTCTATTAGTAATAAAACAAAGTATGCTGTTGTCTGTCATGTATACTAACGTTACTTTAATTAAATAGTATGTTATTTTGAAACGTTTCCTTTGTGGTTAGATGCTGGATTTAATTCTATGAGCAAACTCTCACAGTGCATTTTGGGTAATTTCTTGCTGTTGAGTGTGCATGGGTTGTATATCCATTACTGGATTGCATTGTTGGATAGATTGAGTTCATTTCAGAATGTCCATCACGCTTGCAGACCCTTCTAAAAAAGGCTGCTCCTGCGGGGCAATTTGAAGCAAGCTGGAGCTACACTCTGCTGGACACCAGCCCTCCAGGACCAAGTTTGGGCAACCTTGCTCTAGAGCCAGAATTTTTGCTGAAGATAACTCATGGGTCTGTTGTGATTAACATAACAAAATCAAGATGGTGACTTTTGGCATTAATTTCAACTATTAATGATTTTTTTCTTCATAAATTAAAAGATCTGTTGGACATTTGCAATGGTTTTGCAGCACTACCTGTTTTCACATCTTCTGCTTATTAATTGATTTTGCTCTCAATATTCTTACTAATAAATCACTTTGGATAAGAACATATTTTGTGTCAAATTCTGACACTTTTGGCTTTGGCTACTGACCCAATTCTTGTACATTGAGGCACATTTGAAACAAATTTGAAAAAAAAATTGTTTATGTGACTTGAAGGCAAATGGCTGTTGTTCTCTGTATTGTTTTCTTTGTATATTTTCTTTTTCATATGAAAATTGCAATGGATTTTAGTAAAACTTTATTTCAATGGTCCATTTGAGTATTAGTAGACTGTCTACTTAATATCTGTTAATACAGACATTCAACAGACATTTAACTGACTAAAAGAAACTTTGCAAGTACATGTCAACTTACACTAACCCTACCCCTAACGCCAACCTAACAGTCTACTTATAATCTAATGAGAATTACTTGCAATGTAACTTAAATTCAACAAACGAACCATCAAAATAAAGTGTGAACTGGATTTTTATCACATTATTGGTTTTTTTATAGAGCCCATATGTTGGATTGAGAACGGTTAAATTTCACTTTTTGTCCCAAACAAGTCCCAAACAACAGGATGATATGTATGCAAGGTAAAAAAACACTTTCATTGTCTTATAATATCTATTTATTTTTACCTCATTTTCCCACTGACTCCCATATGAATTGTCTTAGCGAGTCTTTTTCCCAAGCACCTCCTTTACGTGACGCTACCACGTCACGCTACTACGTCACATCCTTTACGTGTCAGCAACCCAATGCCAGAACATATTGAAAAAAATCACTGCGGTTGTACAACAGCGTATTGCTATATTCTTCATCATAACAACAAATTTCAGTAATAATTAACACTTCATGGACTATTGTAAGCCAACAAATAGTTACATTCGGCAGTAAGCTAAATGGCTACCGCTACATGCTGCACGGAGCAAACACAATACAGACAACTACATCCATATTTACCTTGTTACAGTGAACAAGATGATAGTTATTTTAATCATACTTACAGGTTGTTATTCGGTGGAAGAACATGCTGGTCCAAATAAACTGGGTATTGATCCATCCTTTAACAACAACCGTGCAACAAATCCCGCGTTGTAAGCGTGTAGATTGGTGTAGCTCTCTTCAGAGAAATGACGCGAACACAGCACCATGTTGGGGCTATAATTCTCAGGTATTTTACCAAAAATAAACCTCAAATAAACCTGACTCTTCACAGCTTCATCTTTAGGTTGGGAAAAGAACACAGCTTTTCCCTCGCACTTCAGAGCACAGCGTCTACGGGACATAATTTAACCGGAATACAGTGCTTGTCGTCCTCCACTTTTTCTTCCTGTCTGTGGGCGGGGCCGGGGAGTTCAATTTTTCCGGGGTCTGTGCGCGCAACTAGTGGGCTGGGCTTTGTTTCACATTGACGTCAAGCCGAAACGGCTAAACACTCATTATAATGATTCATTTAAACAACGATGAGTCGACTCTTTTATAGATGTATCAATAGTTTTGAAAGTTGCACTTTCAGATTTAAGCCTTAGCTGGACATTTCACTTCACTTAGAGCTGTGTTACACACTGCATGGAAGTTCATTTTTCAAAAATCCATAATAGGGGCTCTTTAAGCTAATACATCAGAAAAGACCGTTAAAAGGACTAAGGACATTAAAATGTAAGGTTTAAATAGGAATGTGTGTCTTTGGTCTAGTTGTGATCGTAATACCAGATGTAAACAGGTCCTAAGTTTATTAGTTCAACAGTGTAAGGTGATTAAGAACTTGCAAAAGAGGCATGTCTTCACAGCTTCTTTAAAGTCTTGGAGAGTGACACTGTGCCTCATCGTGAAGATAGAACAAGTCAATGCCTGCTGTTGACTGGATTGAAAGCATGTATTTGTAGGAATGAACTGAGTTTGGGAGGTGCTGTTCATGTGGTTAAAATGTGGAAAATGATAATATTTTATCTTAAATGAATCCAAACTTTGAACTGGTTTTAAACATGAGGATGACAAATCAAGATCTTAAGACCATCAGGTATGCAGTTTTACCCCACAAACGGAAACAGGCCTCTGCAAAATCACAATGTGATGGATGATGCGGGAAGGCTGGGACAACAGAAATGCTGTCCTCCCATGCCGAAGTATGCTACTTTGACTTCATCAGAATTCAAACCTCAGCTAAAACGGCATGTGGGGGGGTGGCATGTGGATGAGTGAACAGAACAGGAATGTCCTATGAGAAGTTTGAGTTACACTGGTCTTCTCTTTACCGGATTGTCCCTGTGGCAGAGAGGTCATTGAGATGCCAATGCAGACAGGACGGTCTGATCTCTCATGGCAACTCAGTCTGTTTCTCCTGCATGTGGCTCTTTGAAGTGCATCGGGAGTGTTTTTTGAAGTGCACTGAGGGTGTGTGTAATTGATTGGACTGGCAGGCTCTTTGCAGATTATTCCACATGGCGAGACGGCTCTTAGCACACAAAAGCAGACTAAATATATACCCTTCAATGCCCATCTGTGAATTAAACTCTAATACATCGATTCGCAGATATGCAATGTACTGCTAATGCTTGTTTGCCCTTTTTTGAAACTTTCGTTTTATGTTGTGGCCTATAAAGTTACAGTATGTAATAACAGAACAATAATCATCTTGGTGATGTGGATGACTTAAAGAGCTAGAAACCTAAAAGTTTTTTTGTTTGATCCCTGCAAAGGGTGTTATCGTTTGTTTCTTAACTTGTGTGAATTTGAGTGTGTATTGTAGATTAAATCAATAAAACAGTCTAAATGCCACAAGCATTTCATTATGCGGCTTTGGTAAGTTCTCCAGAAATTGGATTATATGTGAAAATACCCCTAGAATCAAAAGGTCCTTATTGACCATATTTGGAACAATCATGAATATTAATTAGCTCAGCTCTAATGCAGCTCTCGGTGATCTCACTCTCCCATACACACACAAACAGGAGTGAAAGAGCCTTCTAATACAAACCACCATACAGAGTAACCTATTTTGTGACATTTTGTCGTGACAGTGGTGTATTGTTATTTTTTGAAGCTTCTAATGTAAAGCCAAGAATTAATATCGACCTCTGCATAAACATAACAATACTTAAAGTGTTGCTATTCTTTTACTTTTTTACTAGCTGGTGAATAGGACAAGATACCTTATGTTACAAACTTATCAGGAACATGTCAGCATAAACACCATAAATTGACAAAAAAATACAATTAAACATACCTTATGACTCTTTGATGTAGCACTGAATAAATGTATAATCCATAGACTGTATAAAGTACTGTGCATTCATTCTGCATTCTGATGAGCTGAAGTTGTTGCCTGGTAACATGGAAAACAAACTATGGCTGCCGTGGCTTTGTTGTGTCTCCTGTTTTCAAAAGAAGAGTCCTTCATTCATGGCATAGTTTGTAAATGTAATATAAACTTTACTACAGTTAAAGATAAGAGAGGAAGTTATCATTGTTGGAATCTCAAAACGCAGCCTAGGGCATGCACATTAATGATCCTGTTTGCAACATATCAATCTGTGTTTTTAATGGTAATCTCTTGATGACACGGCACAATGGTTTCGGAGGCGCACGATATGGCCATTTCCACATACTGATATGGGTATACCAAGATTTTCTTTATAGAGCACATTTAATAACAATGACCTCATTCTGTGGCAACATTAGAGTATGGTCTAATCCAATGTAAGTGTATGTTGGCTGATCACAATCCATGTGAACACTGACTCCTACATTTAAAAAAAAACAACAACACGTAAACAGTTTAAGCACACTTGATCAACAGTGCCCTCCATCCTGTGGTTGATGGCATTGTTGAATGCTACACAAAAAAAAGTTTCGACCCTTTGACCGTCTTGTCACTAGCTATGTTTCCATTCACCTATTTCCCCCACAAGTCCAAAGACATGCGGTACAGGTGAATTAGGTAAGTTAAATTGTCTGTAGTGTATGAGTGTGAATGAGAGTGTATGGATGTTTCCCAGAGATGGGTTGTGGCTGGAAGGGCATCTGCTGCGTAAAACAAATGCTGGATAAGTTGGCGGTTCATTCCGCTGTGGCAACCCTGGATTAATAAAGGGGCTAAGCCAAAAAGAAAATGAATGAATTAATAAAGACGCGCATAAACTATGATGGAAACACTTTTACCGAACAAATTCCAGTATGCACATCAAAAAAGTCACGTGATTGTGTTATCAGAGATCATGTGATGATAAAATGTGTGTGAATAGATATGCCAGCTTGTAAAACATCTGAAACATTGTTTTGGTCATGCTAAACGCCTTAACCATTTTAGTATGTGTTATTATATTGTTAACTACCTCCAGAATTGTCAAGAGTGTCTGTGCTCCACATCTCACACCTTCAAATGCAAATTCACGTTCATTGCATGTCGAAATTTATTAAATAAGGAAAAGATTAATGCAGCTTCTCCTACCACAGAAAACTTCGTTGTACTTTTGATAATTGGCGCCAGTTAATCGGAAAGTGACAATTTTGTTTTCTTTGACTCATTGGATGGAAACGCTGCTTTATTCAACATGTCTTTTATGCAATATTCCAGTTTTGCAGATAAATTTTATTCACAGTTTGGGATGGAAACATTGCTACTGTAAGGCAGTGAAAATTGCATTAGGTGAAGGGATAACTGAGTTGACAACCTTGTACTGAGTTCTGTAACTACTGTGCCTGTTGAGAAAGCCCATCAAGATACAAAGGTGTATTTTTTATTGAAAAGCAAACAGTGGCAGTACTCTGAGCACAGTGAGAAAAATAAGCTGTGACGTCAATGTTCTCATGTGTTTATTAATTATGAAACTGGTGTAATTATATGACCAATAAAATAATCTATTTTACAGGATAAATGACATTCAGACCACTTACAAAATCTTTATTCTTTGTCTACTGTTTTTCTCTCTACAGAGTGTGTGTCCTGGGTGCGTGTTCACCATGGCTCTAGTTCAGGCACTGCCTGTACCCACTGATCACCCAAAGCCCAGTACTGACGTCCAGCAGTGCTGCTCAGTGTCTCACTCCCCCACCGTTGATGCCACAGTCACCATGGGTTCTGTCAGCAGCCTCATTTCTGGACGTACTTACCAGGAGCGCCACTGTCGAGCCGCCAGTGACTTTGGTGCCAGGTATCGCAAACCCACACCAGCTACAAGCTGTTTTCGACAACAAGAGGGCACGCTGCGCAGCTCCAGCTCACAGGAGCAGCTTCTGACCAGTCAGCCTCCTCTACCCGCTAAGAACAAGTCTTCTGCCCTCATCTCGGCTGGCAATGGCAACTATGGCTATTTGAGTGATGAGCCAGTGGGTGATTGGAATGATAATCACGTGAGCACATGCAGCCCATCCAGTGATACCGAAGAGCCTCCTGATAACAGAGGCCTGAATGGTAACATCGGTGGACCTCCACCCAAACTCGTCCCAGTGTCAGGCAGGCTGGAAAAGGTAAGTCTAGGAGGTGATAGGTTAACATTTGAAAAAAAAAAATAATAATAAAACAATGAATTGTAAATTAGTGACAATTTATTTTTAAATATTTAGGTATAACGTGAAACTAAAATGCAATTACCAAGAATGCAATCAGGCAGGGTTTGTTACAAGGACCTGGCCTCCCTGATTATACAATAATACATTTCCTCATCTGACAAAATCACTTACTACTGCTTACCTAGATGTTCTTATGTATTAAGCTCTCTTTGCATGACACAAGAAAGATACTAAGAACAAAACAACATTACTGTAAAAACTATAATCAGTGAATTTAACAGTGTTTATACCCAGGACATTTCTCCTTCAAGCATCTTCTTTAAAACGTGGCCCACTGTTTCATTGTTGAGGAATCATTTATTTGTTTTAGTATAAAGAACGGCGGCTTTGCTGATGCTCGTTTCACACATCTATTCGGCTTTTCATAGCCTTTAATCACTGCAATACATCAATATGCCATCACTCACTGTACACATTTAATCAATGATACCTCATCACACTTACAACACTAATAGATGGTGTTGCTGGAGGTTTTATACCTTCAATGTATACCTTTTTTATACCTTCAATTGTTTAGATACACGTAAAATGGCTTCTGAAATGGAAGCTTTACCATTTTGTTTTTCTATATTTTTGATCAATAAATGCTTGGTGAGGATTAGAGAATTTTTATGCAAAGTTAGTAATTTTGTAGCACAATTTTGGTTTTAAATAGAGGTAAGATTAACTATTTATTTTTGATGACAGAGTATGGAGAAAATACTGATCCGGCCCACTGCCTTTAAGCCTGTTGTGCCGAAGAATCGCAACTCTGTGCAGTACCTGTCTCCAAGATCAGGAGGAAGTCTGTCTGAAAGCCAGGGCAGTCTCAACCTCTTGCTACCTGGCACTGGAGCAGGATTGGGCTGTCAGGAGAAGCGCAACTCATACAGTGGGGGGCGCAATGCACGGAGTAGCCAGTCCTGCACTATGTCAGACTCAGGCCGCAACTCCCTCTCCAGCCTACCGACCTACAGCAGCACAGGGTACAGCCTGACACAGAGTGAGGTACCTAACGGGCACATGGAAACCACACGCTCTGGTGTTGGCCATGGACACTCTAACTCTGACAGTGGACGATCCTCATCCAGTAAGAGTACAGGGTCTTTAAGTGGCCGTGGCCAGCCCCTCTCAGACAGCGGTTCATGCGGCCGCTCCCCTGCTCCAGGAGAAGGATATGAAGGTGTCATTCGGGAACTTGAGGAGAAGCTGAGGGAAAGAGACTTGGAGCTGCAGCAACTCAGGGACAACCTGGATGAAAACGAGGCAGCCATATGTCAGGTAATGATCCCATGCATATAACAGCTATTAGTACAGTTTGACAGGAAATAATCATATACAACACAACTCAAATCATCTGTATTCTCAATGCAGGTGTATGAGGAGAAACAGAAGCGCTGCGAGCAAGAGATGGAGGATCTTCGGCAGAGCTGTGCATCAAAAATGAAGCAGGTGCAGCTGAAGGCACAACGTGCTCAGCAGGTTCTACAGTTGCAGGTGTTTCAGCTGCAGCAGGAGAAGAAGAAATTACAGGAGGACTTCTCCCAACTGCTGCAGGAACGGGAGGCATTGGAAAAGAGATGTGCCTCATTTGAGAGGGAGCAGACTCAACTTGGCCCTCGTCTAGAGGAGACTAAGTGGGAGGTGAGAGCTTTTGCTGTGTGGACATATAAAAGACTATTGCTTTCAGCTTATTTCTAAATGAATGTGTCTGTGTTGCAGGTGTGTCAGAAATCAGGGGAGATCTCTTTGCTGAAACAGCAGCTAAAGGATGTGCAGGCAGATCTTGGCCAGAAAGCCACTGAAATTGTTGCTTTGAAGGCCCAGTTGAGAGAGGCTCGTTCTGAGCTTCAAGCTAGCCAGGCTCGCTCTCAGGAAGCCCACGCCACAGCTCGCACGCGCACGCTTGAACTGGAGGTTTGTGAAAATGAGTTGCAACGGCGTAAAAGTGAAGCTGAGCTCCTGCGGGAGAAGGTGGGTCGTTTGGAGGAAGAGTCCCTTCGTCTTAAAGAAGCTATGGCTGTGCCCACACCCCAAGCTCTTCCTTCAAAGGGTCAGTGCATGAGCTTGCCACTCCCCCAAAGCCGTGGGGGGATTGGTCATGGGATGAGCCCTGCTTTCCGGGACAACACCAGTGAAGAGCAACTTCTTGCATATGAGAGCGATGAAGCAAAGGCACAGCGCCAGAGCGTGGATGTGCTTCATGGTCTCCGTCAGCAGGTGGATCGCCTCAGGGCGGAGCTGATGTATGAGAGGAGGCGGAGTGAAGACCAGCTTGAGGGATTTGACGAGGAACGTAGGGTGTGGCAGGAAGAAAAAGACAAGGTGATTCGTTACCAGAAGCAGCTGCAGCAGAACTACATCCAGATGTACCGCAGAAACCGCGACCTTGAGCGTGTGATGAGGGAACTTAGTCTGGAGCTGGAAAACAGGGACATGGAGGAGTTTGACATGCGTAGCAACGAGATTCATTTTGAAGAGATAACTGCCACTGAAATCTAACCCACATCTCCACTGTGCTTGTAAGAAGCACTGGTCTTTTTCACTGCAGTGTCATTTGGCATGCTTCTATATACTATTTCAGAAAGACCTACAGTATGTTCAAAGCGTTATTATTGTCATGTCCACAGAGGCCAATAAAACAGGGAATGTTTGTATTTAGACATCTTTATGATCACTTCCTGCCTCAGAAACCTGTGAGGGACCTCAGATGAATGTACAATTACTGTGCCCTGCAGGTAATTGGTGCCACTGGTGAAGGGAAGGATGTACTCAAAGATGGAGCTTTGTTCCTAGTACCACTAGGGCTGTTAATTAACTCAATTAAAAAAAAAGAAAGATTTTAAGTCAACCCTTGACCAAAACAGAATTGATTTAATAGACAATTTTCTAACAGGAAATTCACAAAAGATGCATATGAACCATTTTGAACTACAAGAAGTTGAAACAAACAGCAAGATGTGACAGAGCAAGCCAAAGATGTTTGTTGCATGCTAGAATGCATCTTTTGTGAACTACCTGGAACTGCTTGTCAAGCCTAACTTCTAAAGTAAACTGGCTACTGTGGGCTGCAGACAATGAAAGGCTTATGTTCAATTATATAGAACTAACAAGAGAATAGATAATACTTTTGTCTTTTCAATGCTGCAACAATGATGTAACATTTTATTTCCAATTAATATTGATTGGCAGCCTTAATTACAATGCAATAACTTGTGCACAAAAAGCGTTAAATTAAAATGACTATAACCCCTTTTCCACCAAGGCAGTTCCAGTGCTGGTTCGGAGCCAGAGTCTAGATCCAAATCAGTTCTTTATCTTTTGCCAACCATATCACCAGCTCTGAACCAAGACAATGGTACACAAAAATATCGTTGGGCTAAAAGAAACAACCAGTTGCATAAAGGGCTGAGGGCAGGGTTACCAGGACAAACGAGATGAAAATAAAAAGTTTTGTGCGCCATATTTGTAGTAGCACAACGTAAGGTCACACTTTAATTTGATGGTCCGTTTGTTGAATTTAAGTTACATTGCAACTAATTCTCATTAGATTATAAGTAGACTGTTAGGTTGGGGTTAGGGGTAGGGTTAGAGTAAGTTGACATGTACTTGCAAAGCTTCTTATAGTCAGTTAAATGTCTGTTGAATGTCAATATCAACAGATATTAAGCAGACAGTCTACTAACACTCAAATGGACCATCGAAATAAAGTGTTACCCAATATAATACTGAACACATTATCGCATCTATGTCTGTTTATTCAAATTGCAGCACAATGTGTATCTATTGAAATTACAGTGCTCATCACTTGTACTGTCCATCTATAAATCTACAGCACACTGTATCAACAGGTTGGATTTGCTGTGTTTGGATGCTGATATAGTTTTGTTATTTATTAGCATCACATCATAGATGCCGTATTCGTCTCTTTCCCATTTCTGTTGATGGGAAAGATGAAACATTTGCAGTGACATCAGACCTGGCTCTATGGTGGTTCTAGTGCAAAAGCAAATCAGTTCTTAGTAGGCTCACCAGACGAACCAGCTTCAAACTGCATTAATCTGTTGAAAAAGTCAGTGCTGCATGAACACATTATCATCACTTGTAATCTCCATCTATAAAATCTACAGCACACTGTATCAATTGGTTGGATTTGCTGTGTTTGGATGCTGATATAGTTTTGTTATTTATTAGCATCACATCACAGATGCCATATTTGGCTCTTTCCCATTTCTGTTGATGGGAAAGATGAAACATTTGGAGTGGCGTCAGATCTGGCTCTATGGTTGCTCTCTAGTGCGAAAGCAAATCAGTTCTTTGAACGTTCACCAGACGATCCAGCTCCAAACAGACAGTTGCACTGACTCTAAACTAGCACCTGGTTTGCGATGGTGGGAAAAAAAATATATATATATATATATATATATATGAGACTTAAAAACTGATCCAGCACACGGGCCAAGGGTTTCATGCAGTTCCTCACACCTTGCAATGAGCACACTACTCACCTCGCCCATTGAACCAGCATTAACACTGATGGGAAGAATTTATATGTCACTAAAACTGCAGTTTGTTGCATTCATTTGTGCTGTTGTAGCTGTGCTGGTGTCCAGTCCTCAGTAACATTGTTTCATTTCTTCTCAGCCGTTTACGGCACTATGCAGCAAGAACTGTTCCCCAGCGGGAGGGGAACTTCAATGCTATGTGGAAACTTCCACTATGGGGATTTCGTCAGAAGCCAATCGTCTGAAAGAGTATATAAACGGGCCAATGAAATGCCAATGAGTTGGCGGCATCAGCAAGCCCAGCTGATACCCATCTGTAATCAAATCGATTTAAAAGGGGATCAGATGGCTTGGCTGATTACCTTTTTTCGCTTCAGAGTCTAAACACTGCTGAGAGAGTCGGGTTCCTCTGAGCGTCTTCCTTCGTTGAGAAGAGAAAGATAGAGAGAGAACGAGAGAGCTGCCGGCGCTGCAAGCAGGCTGTTTTCTCCCGGTCACAGAGCGTGTGATACGCATTGGCGGACGGTGAGCTGGGTCCATCCTCCCTCGCCTGGGCGTTCTCTGGGTCCGGTCCTTCTAAAGAGCGGTTTGTATAACACTTTACACAAACAATCTAAAAGAGCAACACAGTCGTGCAGGGCGTCTTTTTCAAGACGTCGCTCCGACCGTGCGTTTCTGGATGTGGTGGTTTCCTGACCTCGGATGATGGGCACGAGCACTGCGCTTCATGCTGGGGGTCCAGCGTGTTGATGCGGTGCTCGCGGACAGTGCATGCCATCACTGCGGTGGCATGTCTGTTGCGCAGTCAAGATCGCGGCTCGCTTTTGCAAAAGGGCGACCCACCCCAGTTGTCCCCCGCACTGCGGTTGACACTCGGGCAGATCTGAGGGTTACAGTGGGAGTAACTCCGCCGCTCTCGGGCTTGCGGACCTCTCGCTCCTCCACGCGCTCCATCCAAGCTTCAGGTGAGAGAAGCGCTCCGTCCTCGGATGGTCGCTCTCTCACGTGATGACACCGAGGATCAGATGTCCATCGCTGCATCGGAGGATGGGCTGTCATTGTCTGATGAGGATTCGAACCCGCTTATTCCCTTCGGGGGGTGAGCGCGGCGTCGGATCTAAAGCAGACGTGATGGTCGTGCTTTCCTGGGCTGCTTCGGCCGTGGGTCTGGTGATGGTTTATCCCCCAGCACCGCGGCCGGACCGACTAGATGTGTGTTATGTGAAGGATATTCTAAGCCTTCCGTCCCCTTCTTCCCGGAACGGCACAGTAAGCCCATGCAGTCTTGGAGGGCACCTTTTTCTGCCCGATCTGCATGCGCTTCCATCCTCACCATCCTTGAAGGGTGGGCTGTCAATGTCTGATGAGGATTTGGACCCGATCTTTCCCTCCGGGGTAATGAGCGCCGTGTCGAATCCAGAAGCAGGCTTTGTAGCCGTGCTTTCCCAGGCTGCTTCGGCCGTGGGTCTGGAGATGGTTTATCCCCCAGCCCTGCGGCCGGACCGACTAGAAAGGTGTTATGTGGAGGATATAAGAAGGGAAAGCCTTCTAAGCCCCCCATCCCTTTCTTCCTGGAAGTGCACAGTGGGCTCACGCACTGCGTGCGCCTTCACCCTCAATATGCATGCTAAAGCCACCGACCAGCGCTACCAAGCGCAGGCGCTGGCCCAGCTGCACAAGGATGGTTCCGACCCGGGACTGAGCAGGAGCTCCGCACCGCAACCGACTATGCTCTGCGTTTAAATACGAAGTCGGCTGCGTGTGCCCTGGGAAGGACGATGGCCACATTAGTGGTCCAGGAATGCCTCCTCTGGCTAAACCTGGTGATTATGCGCGATGTTGACAAGGTTCGCTTTCTTAACACGCCCATATCCCAGGCTGGCCTGTACGGCGACACCGTCAGTGAATTCGCCCAGGAATTCACGCCGGTGACGGAGCAGTTGGAGGAGATGGGTGAAGTTATCTGTCGGCGGGGTCGTAAGACCGCTCCCCCTCCGCCGAGCCATCCAAATCCACTGCTTTTTCGCCAAGCGCGCTCGCCTTTTGCTCCGCCGCTCCCGCCTGCGCCTCTGGCCGGGTGGCTGCGCCGAGCATCTCGTGGGCAAACCGCGCCCCCGTCACAGGGCGCCGCTAAGTTCAGTAAATGGACCGCGAAGCTTCCCTGAGACAGGCCATCTGGAGAAGAGGGAATTTGCTCTTTCCCCCGTGGAGGACGGGGCTCTTTATTTAAACGGCGTAAAAAAAAAAAAAAACGCCATCAAATTACTCAGAGAGAGCATTTTTCCCCTTCCCCGGATGTGACAGCCCGAACACTGCCGGTCTGGGACGCTATGCCTTCCAGCTCGCAGGATCGGTGCACCTCGCCAGTAGCTCGCGGAGTGCGAGAGAGCGGTCTCCGTTCTCTCGCACTCCCGGCCCCTCCTCCGGAGTCTGGGTGCGGGGTGAGAGTGAATCTCTCGCCTGCTGCTCTCCCGTGGGACCCCTGAGCTCCCCGGTGGAGACCGCCCTCTCCGTGCTGCCCCACCGCTGGTACGCTAACGATCGTGCGGATGTAGCCACTTGCGGGGGCTCTGCCTGCCTGGTTAGCGCGGGCTGGCCCATCGCAGTGGCTCGTTTGCGCGATCAGGCTCGGCTATGCGATTAATTCGCTAAACGGTCTCCCAAGTTTACGGGCGTGTATTTCACCTGGGTCAGCCCTGTCCGCCCTTGTCTTGCGAGAGGAGATTGCTGTCCTCCTGGCGAAGGATGCAATCGACCCGTTTCCTCCAGCCGAGATGGAGAGCGGGTTTTACAGCCCGTACTTCATCGTACCCAAAGAGAGCGGTGAGCTATGGCCAATCCTTGATCTGCACGTTCTGGACCGCTGTCTTCACAAGCTGCTGTTCAGAATGTTTATGCAGAAGCGCATCCTCTGGTGCGTTCGTCCTCAGGATTGGTCTGCAGCAGTAGACCTGAAGGATGTGTACTTTCATGTCTCTATACTTCCACGTCACCGTCAGATCTGCGGTGTGTTTGAAGTCGAGCCTGGCAGTACAAATCCTCCCCTTGGGGCTCTCTCTGTCTCCGCGGGCTTCACCAGGCTTACGGAGGATGCCCCGGCGCCTTTTCGCCTCGCGGGCATCCGCATGCTCAATTGTCTCAGTGACTGGCTTATTTCAGCACTCACGCGGGGTCAATTGATTATGCACAGAGACAGGGTGCTCCGGCACTTCGACCTATTGGGGCTTCAGGTCAACCGAGAAAAGAGATAGCTCGCCCCCGTGCAGAGCAACTTTTTTCTCGGGTTGGAGCGGACTCGATCACCATAAAGGCGCTCCTCTCCCGAGAGCGCGCCGATCTAGTGCTGACCTGTCTGAGAGAGCTCGACAGGGAAACCGTGGTCCCACTGATATTAATTCAGAGGCTCCTGGAGCATATGGCACCCGCAGCCGCTGTCTAGCCGTTCGGGTGCTCCATATGAGACCGCTTCAGCATTAGCTTTACGATCGGGTCCCAAGACGCGCATGGCACGCAGGCGCGCGCCGGGTGACTGTCACTCCGCTGTGTCGCCGCACCCTCAGCCTCTGGACGGACCCTGTGCTTCTACAGGCTTGCGGGCCTCTAGAACTAAGTGTCCAGGCATGTCGTCATGTGACGGATGCTTCCAGTACGTGCTGGGGGGCTGTGTGTTGCGGGCATGCAGCTCTGGCTCCGTGGAAGGAACCTGGTTGCATTGGCATTTTAACTGCCTGGAGCTGTTGGCAGTGTGTCTCACGCTGCGCCGTTTTTTACCGGTGTTAGAAGAGAAACACGTGCTGGTCAGGACGGACAGCACGGCGGCGGTGGTGTATGTCCTCCGCTTCGGGGGTGTCCGCTTTCGCCGCATGTCTCAGCTCGCTCGCTGTCTGCTCCCCCGGAGTCATACGCGGCGAATCGCTGCATCTCATGTTTCCCCGCCGAGCGCCTCCGTGCAGCCGATGTGCTTCACGGCAGTTCGCCTGGGAAAATGGAGACTCCACCCCTGGCTGTCCAGCTGTTGTTGTAATACACAGCTGGCCCCCGGGCGTGCGTAATACGCATTCTCCAGTGAGCCTACTCTCAGTAATGTGTAAAGTCAGGGAGGACGAGGAGCAGGTCTATGTATTACGCCCCTCTGGCTCAATCGGACCTGTACTTTAGCTCTTTCCTCGTGATGGCCCCTCCCTGGCACATCCCCTGGAGGGGATTGGCACCGTTTGGCACCCGCGCCCAGATCTATGTAACCTCTCATGTGGTCCATAGATGGAGCGCGGCGGACTTAGGTGACCTACCGATTAGGTGGTTAACGCCGTCACTCAGGCTAGAGCACCCTCTACGAGGCATGTCTATGTCTTGAAGTGGAGTCTATTCGCTGTGTGGTTACTTTTTCCCCCCAAGAAGGACCCCGAGCTTGCCAGATCAGTGTGATGCTATCTTCCTTCAGTTGTTGGAGCTAAGGCTGTCCCCTCCACTCTGAAGGGTTGGCGTTACGATCATCTCCGCTCTGAGGACGCGGCGGTGACGGCGCGCTGGGTAAGCATCACCTCATCATCCAGTTCCCAGAGGCAAGAGACGTGGATATTAAGTCTATCCTGTTCCTCTCTCATACCCATTTGGAGATCTCTCTTAGGAGAGATCTGCTCGATCACTTGACTCAGTATCTTTATGATTTCTGTCCAGGTAGACAGCTCTGCTGGTCGCGTTCGCATCGTTCAAATGGGTGGGTATCTGGAGGCATTTTCGGTCGGCGAAATGTGCCAACGTTTGGGCCGGCCCACTCTCACGTTTTCCTGAGACCCCGGCCCACCTATGTGCCCTAGGTTCCTACGGCGTTCATTCTAGACTACGTGGTGAACCTGCAGGCGCTGCCCACGGAGGAGGCAGACCCAGCCCCTTTATTGCCGTGTCCTGTTCGCGCTTTGCATATCATATGGACAGTACTCAGAGTTAAGATCCTCTGAGCAGCTCTTTTATCTGTTATGATGATCGGCAGAAGGGAAGTGCCGTATCCAAACAGAGGTTGGTACTACCCACTGATCAGTGGATGCCATCTCCCTCGCTTATTAGAGCTGGGGTGAGCCGTGTCCCCCGAGTGAGAACGCGCGCTCCACTCGAAGCGCGCATCCTCTTGGGCGTTAGCCGCGGCGCCTCTCTAAAACAGACATTATAGAGCTGCGGGCTGGGCGACACCGAATACATTACGAGATTTTATCTTGAGGGGAGCCGATTTCCTCACGTGTTCTGGGATATCCCGGTGAATGAGGAAATCCGGTTAGGTGTTGTAAACGCTTGCTGCGCCTTTCTCTCTAACACAGAGATACGTGCGCTATCTTCATTCTGTTAGTTGAGTTCCCCCATTTGGCGAACCCTACAGAGTTCCTCCGAGGCCCCAGCATCTGACTCAGCGGAGGAGTCAGCTGATTGGCTCATTACGTTGTTAGCATGCCCACTCGGTCAGCCGCGTTCTGGGTATAGGTGCCTGCTATGCGGATCCCCACTGGCGATCTCATATGCTTCACTCAGCCACGGTATAGTTCCCTTCTCTTAGACGGGCCCGTGTCTTCCCTCCCCGCTAACCTTCATTCATATGTGTACCCCCCTTTTAGGGTTAGGTCATATGTCTTTGCCACTAAGTCTCCCCATTATTGGGTAGCAGGTGGCCTCCGCAGCGTCCTCCCTATCGGGACTGCACGCTTCCCAACGTACTGTCGTATTCTAAATTCCTAGAAGTTATCTAGGTTCATTTTTTACGACTCCCCAAAAAATATAAATAAACCTTTGATCTTCACAGGTAAGTAAAGGTAAGTAAGGGCCAGGGGACACGTTGGAAGACTGCGTCTCTGGTGATGACGGTGCGCTCACGCCGAGAGCCTGGCTAACCTCTCACCAGTGACGTGGTAAGGTTCAATCACTGTGGCGTTTTCCATAGATTTCCCCATAGTGGAAGTTTCCACATAGCATTGAAGTTCCCCTCCCGCTGGGGAACGGAACGATTACTAAAGTAACCCTCGTTCCCCGAGGGGGGGAACGGAAATGCTATGTTCCTTCGCCACAGTGGTTGCCCCTTTTTGCTGACAGCTGTTTAGCCTCTTCAGCGAAAGAAAAAAAGGTAATCAGCCAAGCCATCTGATCCCCTTTTAAATCGATTTGATTACAGATGGGTATCAGCTGGGCTTGCTGATGCCGCCAACTCATTGGCATTTCATTGGCCCGTTTATATACTCTTTCAGACGATTGGCTTCTGACGAAATCCCCATAGTGGAAGTTTCCACATAGCATTTCCGTTCCCCCCCTCGGGGAACGAGGGTTACTTTAGTAACCGTTCCGTTTCCTCTCATCTCACAGCCCTGCTGCTTATACTACATTTGATACTAATCATTGATGTAGAAGTGTTATTTTTTTAATTAGATGATATATTAGCAGATGTAACTAGCAAATATAGAGGCGAATATCTATTTTTTCTTTTCTGTTTGAGTATTGCCATGCACACTGTACAGTGTGAACAGCATGTGCGCATGACACCGTAGCATTTCTGTGGCCAGACAGTCTGACATTGAGTTGTGTCACACAGGTCAACTAGTTGGATTTTCCAACCAATTCTGCTCAGTAAACGACATAGTTGATGAATGCATAGATATTAGGTTTGCATACAATCTGAGAAATACTAATCAAACCTTTGTGCTCACTTTGTTAAAGGGATATATACACTATATAAACTATGTTTTTACAAGAACAGATTCTTTAAAGCAAAATATAAATAAATGAAGATATGATGTCTATTTTTTATATGTAGCACCTCAACTTATTTTGTGGTAACACAAGTAAATCGGTGGGTTTAACAAATATCAATTTGTCCAGAGGGATCATTTGCCATCAACACTTCATAAGGAGATCTGACAGTATTTCATACAGTAGCTTGCATTTGCATTTGCATGGAGCGTTCTTTGTTAGCAATATACAGCACTGTTACATAGGGAGTTTAGCCTGACCACCTGTTTACACCTGGTATATGCATTTTCACAAGTAACCAAAGGAGATCCTATTCACATCTGGTGTTTTAAAGCTGCGCTGAAACTGTGGGTTTGTTACTTCTTTTCAACTTTAAACCAAACTTGATGTCAGACAGCGATTTAAAACCCTGTCTGGCATCATGCTTAAACAATGTCCTCTAATGTTTAAGAATTAGGTCAGAGAGTAGGTGGTCTTTTGTGCTTACTTAAACACATTCAAGCAAACGAGTGCTTACACTAAGTAGTCTGATTGAACGCATTTGACAGCCTTTGAAAAAGCCAAAAACGGACAAGCTCAAAACACTTCAGCTCCTATTTTTATACTTGTATTTATCATCGTCAGCTTGTGATCAGATGATGCTTTGTAATACCAGGTGTAAACATGGGTTTGTAATCAGGGAAGACCTAATCCAAAACTAAAACTTTGACTTCAGAAGTAGCCGTTTCAGCCAAAGATAATCTGTTATGCTTTTTTCAGATTCTCTTGACCAGCCACTAGTCAATACAGGTTCACATTCTTTACTCAGTGCTTCCTTTTATATAAAGCAATATAATACAATATAAAACAAACACTGTTTACTGTATGTGATGATCACTGTTGTGTTCATTTCATTCAAATGCCAAATGATTCCTTTCAGTAGTTGTCAGAATGGCTCACTGTGATTGATCTTGTATTGACTTGTATGTAGACTCACCACGTTTTTTTCATCCTGCTCAGATTATCACCCCTTTCTTTGTCAGAATCAGTGTTGCCAGATTGGGTGTTTTTAATTTGATTGTGTGGGTAGAAAATGGCATAGGCGGGTTGACAGAATTTGAGTGGTTTTGAAATGTACATTTTACATGCAACTTAATTAACAAAACATAACTGTGTGCTCCCACAGCATTTACTTACTTGTGACCAGTGCATAGTGCAAACCACGTGCGCCCACCCACGTTGAAGGAAAGTTGTATCTGTAGTCTGACTCTCTGTACAAATCTGACTCCCCTTTGCATGCACGCGCATCTGCTGTTAAACTCACAGTGGTTTATCATAACACATTTGTCAGTCATTTTTTTTCCGCAATGGGCTATATGCACAGCTAGTGTTTTTCAGCTGATGATGAACGCTTTATGTGACTATTTTCAATTTCATAAGGTTCCTTTTACAGCATCGATGTAATGTAATTCAAATTTCCCCAGTTAAACTTAAGCATACATTTGGATGTTAAAGTGTAAAAAGAGACGAAAAAACGTTTAAACGCAGGCGCCGTCATGTTAGCGCAGAAACTCCATTGAAAATACTGGGGTAAAATTAACTTCCATATTTTAAAGACATGGGGGTAAAAATATAATATAATTTAATGCAGTGCTTCTTGTTTGGTCTGATATCCACTTTATATCGTAACTCAGCCAGGCAGTAAAGATCGCTGTTTTTTTTTTTATTAAATCAGATCTTAAACTTGGCAATTTTGTATGGGATGACAATTAACCAGAGCCCTGGGACTGGCGGACTGAAATTAAGGGTGCTTTCACACCTAGACATTTGTTTCACACCTACTGTAGACTTTTGTTTCCCCAGGTAGCACGGTTCACTTGGCATATATGAATTCTGCTATCGCGCTCGGATCCTCACAGAAATAATTGGTCTGAGATCGCCTGAATAAGGCATATATAGCTATATGATGAGAGAATTTTGAGTAGGGTGGAATGTCATTCCTACCGGTAAATGAGCTTTTCATGATAAATACAAGAGTGAAAGCATGTTAGCTATTAACGAGAGCTGTTTATCGGTTTGGAAATTTGACCAAACAGCTGTCTTGGTTTATCTGTTATGTTTTTCTATGTAAAACCTATTATGTAAAACCATAAGCCACCTGCTATGAGAAACTCTTACCTCTGATTTATATTTGGTGACAACGTCTGTGGGTGTCACCACTCAAAATGAAAGTACAGCATTTCGCTTATAATGGTTTATTGCTCATCATCATAAATTAAAATAAGGACGCATGACAGCTGAGCGGGACTCCAATGTGAGGAGAGTTCTCTCGCACGTGACTTGTTTTAGCTCTTTTGGTCCGTTTAGAAACTTTGTTCTTCTGGTTCCCTTTCACATGACAAAGTGCAAAAATTTGGTCAATTTTAATTTTAATTTTAATTTTAATTTTGGAACAAGAGAATCGATCCACAGGTGTGAAAGCACCCTAAAAGTCAGTGTGCATATACCCCATTGACAGCAAGAATAAACATAGAAGCATTGTCTGATTGACAAGCACATAATTATGTTCAAAAGAATTTAAAACGGCAAATTTATACCCAATTTTTCGAATAGGTAGTGAAATCAACACATCATTACATGCAGTGTGTGGGTGAGAGGGTGCATTGTTTTGATGTGATCCGGTTATGTTGTGGTTCAGTGACTGCTGGTGTTGGTTGCTGTATGGTTAAGAAATGATGACAGTCAAAGCAACCAGGTATTAAGTAACCAGTATTAATCTACTATTTTGGGCTTTTTTGAGTGCGTTTGGGCAGGTTTTGGAAAGCTTTTGGGCTGGAAAAAGTCAGCTATATCTGGCAACACCGGTCAGAATCATCTCTGTAGCACAGATACGAGATATGAGTGTACAAAAAGAGCTCGCTCACTCCTGGACAATGTCCTGAGCATCCCTCCTTGACATGTCAGTCATAGCCCTGATGGAAACACACGTGTAAATAGTCATCATGTAATATTATTGACATATTCGAAATATTTGTTTTTACACATGAAAAATATCTATTTTGAAGGTGTAACCACTGTGAATAGACCAAAGCGAATTAACGTTTAATCTCTGCCCTCATGTAAGTGCTTGTGTACGTTTCCTCTGTCAGTCTGTAGTGTTTGTAGTCATGTTTGTATATTTTTCTGTTGTATATTTCTTGTAAAAATGTGTTTTTAATTAAAGTCACTTCATGCTAAGTCTGGTGGAGTTTTTTTGTAATGTTTCAAGTCAACTTGTTTACATTAAAAAAGAATATTATAAGGGATTTCATTAAACTGATTATATTGACATCCTCATTTAAAGGTGACCTACTGTGTCTTCTTTTTACAAGATAAGTAAAATAAGTCCCTGATGTCCCTAGAGTGTATGTGAAGTTTCAGCTCAAAATCCCCAACAAATTATTTTTATAACTCTTCAAAACTAACTCTTTTAGGCTGTTATCTAAATCAGGGGTCTCAAACTGAAATTTGCATAGAGGCATATTAGTGACTGACAATTCAGAGGAGGGCCAATTTTACATTCAAGCACAACAAAAAAAGTGGAAACCTGATACAATTGATGCAGTCAGACATTCCTCCCCAGAGTATCAAAGCTCCTACTTTTTGTTTCTTGTTGTACATATTGAAGGTGTAGTTTAAACTGCTATGAAAATACTATGGTTTAATAAAAGGCATAATAATTATTAATTTTATGCCCCAATCAATTGTTGCTAAATCAAAAGTTTAACAGATATCACAAATCTTAATATGCATTGGAGGAAAATCTACTAAAAAGACCATATGAATCGTATATTAGCAAAATGACCATAATTACACCACCATCATAACGTGTGAGCCATGAAGAGGTATTTGTAGCCTACAAACAATACAGGCTGTATAAAACGAATTATAATCAAATGAAATGACCATTGAATATTTACATATTGAATATTTATATAGCTTTAGTAAAAATAGAGCAATTACGGACATATATTTACGTCTAAATCTGCCCCAAAAATAATGCATGTGCCTTACTCTCGACCGCACGCTGAGAGAAACCGAAAGTAACCTGAAAATATAATACAGTAGCTTAAGGCCCAATCCCAATTCTACCCCTTAGCCCTTCCCCTTATCCCTACCCCTCGTTTTGCGCGTTCACGTCAAGGGGTAGGGGTGTCCCAATTCTTTTTAGCTTGAAGGGGTAGGGCTAAGGGCAAGGGGTATACACCCCTTCAAGCAAAGATTTTTCAGGACCACACTTAAAACGGAGGGGTAAGACATTTCCCCAGGATGCACCTGCCTCAGCGGCAGGAAAGCTGAACCCGGAAGTAAGGAGATCCACAAATTAGTATTTTTTTGTCATTATTACGAACCGCGTTCGTCTTTTACCTTCATGCTTTAAAAAAAAACCCGCAAACCC
>CAIGQQ010039955.1:2692444-2706801 GCA_903798035.1 Danio albolineatus
ATGCCATTTAATTAGAAAAGTGGCAGTTTTATTTATTAAATACATGGAAAAAAATTGTACTTCAACATATAAAGTGGCTTTTAGCATACAACCCTATCATATTAGTCAAACATTGTTACGTGTATTACTATTATATATATATATTTCTATATTTTTTATTTTAATTTTTTCCTCATAAGGTGCTGAGTCCCCCTAAAATCCTAAAATCACCCCTGGCCGCTGCCCTACACAGTTTAGTTTCAACCCTACTTCAACACACTTAGCTGTAGGTTTCAAACAAACCTGAAGTACTCAATCAGTACGATCAGGTTTGTTTAATTAGGGTTGGAACTAAACTGTGCAGGGCTGCGGCCCTCCAGGAACTGAGTTTGACACCCCTGCTGAAGAGGGTTAAACTACAATAAATGATTTTCAACTTTTTGGAAATACAGGTTAGTTTGCACAGAGTCACAACAATACTAGTCTCTGCAGTCTCTGATATGAATCGATTGTTCAAATTTCAAGCATAAATCAAGCGTTTGTAATTCAAAACACGTTTTTAACAAGTGAAAAAACAACAACAGTGGCATAAGTTACTTGCCTGCTCATTGTTCTCAGTTTATCTGTCTTTTCGTTCATTTTCAGTTAGTTCAAAGGCGCAATAATGTGCTTCATTAAACCATGTCCCTCCTAGAAAGTATAGCAGAGCCACATCACTACTGGTGTACTTACCAAAACCATGTTCCTCCTCCTCCACAAGTAGATCTCTACCTGTTTCAACCTCAGGAGGGTTAAATACATCATAGTTATAATTTAAATAGTCAAAAGAGCACAAGCACAATATTTAACCGTTTTATTCAGAATCACACAATGCCTTTGTAATAAAACAAATTGCAAAAAAGAAACAAAAATGTTTGCTTTAAATGCTTACAGAGGAAAAAGCTCAGTATATAACACTGATCCCAGAATGATCACAATGCTTAGATCTGAATTGCACAGTCCATATGTGTAGTTTTAAGGCACAAATATAAAACATCCAGTATAAATAGAGATTCAGTTAGAGCACAGGATGTGAAGTGAGACAGGGATCTTCATTTGTAATAATCCCCTAGACATTCACTAAACCAAACCAGCAATTTAAAAGAAAAGTTAAAAAGACGTAATCTCAATCCATACTGTGGTGGAGTATAATCTCTCTCAGGCATAACTCTGGAGACTGTAGCCTGGACGGGTAGCGTTCTGACTTATGATTATCATCATGTCACGCCAGTGCGTTCTTATCTAGCTCCAGGCTTAAACCGTGCCTAAAAATAGACAGCCAAAACATCTCATTTATGCAGGGTTTCAGATCCTTTAGTCCCAGATAGTGACAAGTTATGAGTGTTTTACAAGATTTCATGTAAACGGTAGATTTGAAATAATGGAAAAGATTTTGAAAGAAGAATGGGAAAATGTCGGCATCTGTGAATGGCCAGTAGCACTCTGTGGAAGCCCATTGTTGAATTATCGCTCTATGGTCTGTCTCAACCCCCACATGACGTGATGGCATGATTTCTCTCCCACATCAAACATGCAATCTCTGTTTATAACCAGCAGCATTAAGGCCCCAATTTACTTTAAAAAAAATCAGTGTGTTATCATTTGGAGCAACAAGTGTGTTATCATTTGGAGCAAAATTAGACAAAAACAAAGCTAATTTCTTTATTGTATGCGTTATTTTTTTACATTATTGCACTGTATTCATGTGTTTTTTCTGATCTTTTAATGTAATATACTGTGGCCCTGTCCCAAATAGCAAATTTCATATTGATGATGTTCTCATGGCCTCTCATATTTGGTCTTATGGCCTTAAATGGTGAATTTTTGCTAAGTTTACGAGTCCATATACTCTCAAAAATAAAGATACGAGAGCTGTCACTGGGTTGGTACCTTTTTAAAAGGTGCACATTTGTCAATTTCCAGCTAATATTTGAGTGCTGTTAGGCATGTTTTAAAAAAAGATCAACAAATATGACTGTGATTTGCGGTTCACCAAGTGTGAACAAAGACGCAAAGACTGGAGTGCTTTAAAGCCACATCTATCAGCTGATCTGTCTGTGAGCAAGATATATGAGGGATCAACTGATAGACAATGTATCTGTGTTTTCACTTGGTGAAGATAACCTCTCCTAGTTCCAGGAGATGATCGAGTCTGTCCCTAAATACAACTCCAGTGCACACTTGCGGATTCGTGCCCCTAAGTTCTGCACTAAATGATGTCATCAAAAGTGCAGACTTCGAGGAAGTCCACATGTCTGGAGTGTGCCATTTGGTACAGGGCCTTAGAAATAAGTATATTAGCTTGCATAATTGGACATACACAGCAGTAGCTTTTGTTTCTTCTCCATCCCGAAATCTGTTGATTTGTTACAATCTAGACGGGTAGGAGAACATTTTTCGCATTCAAATTAAGTTTAGAATTTTGGATGGCAGAGTTTTATTCCTGTCTGGATAGCTCACCACAACTTTACAACCAGTAGGTGAAGAGTATATGCACTCTTTGAAAATGCATTTGATCACATATGTGTTTTCACTAAACAAGTGGACAAGCTCCAAATGTTTAAGATTCTGTTTACACCTTTATTTAACATCAGCTTAGGATCAGATCTATAAAACACAGTTGAATACTGGATTTGGGATTATGAAAAGATAATGAATTACCATTTGTCAATGTCGATTATTTAAGATGTAACGGCGTAGTAGCAGGTCTGGTTCATTTGTTCAGTACATTGAGGTCAGATGTGAGTAATAACATGAATATAATGCTAATTGAAAGCAACACTGATATTGTTTTTCCATGTTTAATACTGCAAAGCTGCATTCTTTAGAGAATTCAATTGTACTGAAGTACTCTATGAATAAATGAGCTGAACTGCTTGTGCAAACATATCAACATTGCTATTACCAGATGCTTTAGTTGCTGCTTATGTTTTCTCACCACCGTAATTTTCGTCATATGTTTAAGTGTGATGTGCAGCACACATTTAAATATTCGGTAACACTTTATAATAACTGCACACTATGAATCATCTTAATGATTAGCAAATAGTTCACTCATAATCTTTTAGGCATTAACTCTATATTAATAGACGTTATTAACCAGTTTATAAATACATCTACAAATGCTGTATCATTGACTTTTACACGTTTACACTGCTTAATAATTGTATTTTCATACTTTATTACTTATTAATTGTTCATTACTAAATTCAGTATTGCATCCTTTGTATTTAAGAGTAGTTGGTGGCTTTTAGAATCATCAAAATCATAATTAGTTAGTAAAAGATTAATAAACTATTTAAAAAACACTTGTATAGTTTATTACTCAGGCATATAGTAATAGTTACTATGTATGTTAATAAATGCTTTATGAACTCAACTTCATGCAGTTTTGTGACCTGATCTAAAGTGAGGACTATTTATGCTTTGTAAATTCTTTATAACTGACAAAAGGCTTAGTATCAAATGAACAATAAATGTGTTCAATCTGAAAAACATTGCCCACTAACAGAAGTGTCAAAATACAATTAGGAATAAATACAATTAAATAAATTGAATAAAACAACATCAGTATATTCATTTAACAATATATTATGATACAGATGGTAACAGATTAAATTATCAGATTGTATAGCTGATATTAAAAATTGGATGACTTATAACTTCTTATTACTAAATTCAGACAAAACTGAGGTCTTGCTTATTGGACCCAAAAACCTCACAAGCAAAAACCTAGAACATTGTCTAACCCTTGATGGATTCTAAGTCAAGTCCTCATAATTAGCAAAAAAAATTGGGGGTTACTTTTGAAAGCAACCTGTCATTTGAAAGCCAGATTTCAAGCATCTGTAAAACTTCAAACTGCCGAACTTCAACATATGCTATGAATGTCTGATGCGGAAAAGCTTACTTATGCTTTCATGACCTTTCGATTAGATTACTGTGATGCATTACTATGCGGCTGCCCTGTTGGCCTAATTAACTTCAGCTAGTTCAAAATGCAGCTGCTAGAGTGCTTTCTGGAATACAGAAATATGATCATGTTTCTCCAGTTCTTTCAGCATTGCATTGGCTCCCTATTACACTTCGTATAAATAAAAAAATTTTACCGACTACCTACAAAGCCCTGAATGGCTTGGCTCCCCAGTATTTGAGGGAGCTCCTGGTGTATTATAGCCCATCACGTCCTCTATGCTCAATTAATTCTGAACTATTGATTATTCACAGAATATCAAAATCAACTGTAGGCGGTAGGTCTTTCTCATATCTGGCACCTAAACTCTGGAACAGCCTTCCTAGCACAGTTCGGGAAGCAGACACACTCTGTCAGTTTAAAACCAGATTAAAGACACATCGCTTTGCATTGGCATACACATAAAACACAAATGCTCCTGAAATCCAAATCCTCCAAAGGACTGTTAATCTGCATTATTTAGGGCAACCGGAGCCGGGAACACTTCCCAAAAGACATTATAATTTGAACAGCATCTGCACTTATGTTAGTCTGTTTTTTATTATTCCCTAGGTTTCCATAACCCTCGACCAGGACTGTATCCTGAGCAGCTCTCCGGCGCCTAGACTGCCAGACGTTTGGCCACAGGAGATATGGTCGTGCCCAACTGAGCCTGGTTTCTCTTAAGGTTTTTTTAATCCTTTACTTTCGCCAATTGGTAAAGTTTTTTTCTCGTCGCTGTCGCCACTGGCTTGCATGGTCAGGGACTTGTAGGGCTGCGCATCAATGGATTACTCTTCAGTGTTTGAACTCTCAGCAGTGAATATTAAACCACACTGAACTGAGCTAAAATTAACTTCAAAACTTAAAGAGCCCATATTATGGATTTTTGAAAATGACCTTCCATGCAGTGTGTTACACAGCTCTAAGTAAAGTGAAATGTCCAGCTAAGGCTTAAATCTGAAAGTGCAAAGTGTTTAAAACTATTGATTCATATAAAAAAGAGTCGACTCATTGTTGTTTAAATGAATCGTTATTAGAACGAGTCTTTAGCCGTTTCGGCTTGACGTCAACGCGAAACATAATAGTTGCGCGCGCAGACCCCGCTAAAATTTGAACTGCCCGGCCCCGCCCACAGACAGGAAGGAAAAGTGGAAGACAACAAGCCCTGTATCGCAGTAAGTGTTGTAGCATAACCGGCTAGAATAATCGCATGACCAGCGGGACAGCAGTGACGTGTGATCTGAGTAATATCTAAGCAAATCTTTATTCTGTTTGATGGCAGTATAAAGATTTAGAGAGAAGTTATTGACAGCTTATGTAGTATTGTTTTTCGCGTTCTGCTCTTTGTAGACGGTCCCTAAGGACTGGTCTCTCTGCCGGCTGCGCACAGAGTTTAATATGATGCGTCCAGCGCGTAGGAAAGCTCATTTTTAGGAAAATAAGGTTGTAGGTGATTGTATACATTGCGACGGTTGAAAAGAGGTGCTATTTGTGTAGGAACAATGTTTCGGTCATGAGTTATTGATCCGGAAAACAACGACTGCTGCTAACTTTTCTAAACTCATCGGCATTCTGGTTAAATCATGACCCGCGGACGCTGTGCTCTGAGCGAGGGAAAAGCTGTGTCATTTTCCCTACCTGGAAATCTCTTTTTCCTACCTGGAGTGGTTGAGGTTTATTTTTGGTAAAATGCCTGAGAATTACATCCTCAACACGGTGCTGTGATCACGTCATTTCTCTGAAGAGAGCTACACAAATCTACACGCTTACAACGCGGGATTTGCTGCACGGTTGTTGTTTAAGGATGGATCAACACCCAGTTTATTTGGACCTGCGTGTTCTTCCAGTCGTGTTGACCGTAACAAGGTAAATATGGATGTAGTTGTCTGTATTGTGTTTGCTCCGTGCAGCATGTAGCGGTAGCCATTTAGCTTACTGCCGAATGTAACTATTTGTTGGCTTACAATAGTCCATGAAGTGTTAATTATTACTGAATGTTTGTTGTTATGATGAAGAATTTAGCAATACGCTGTTGTACAAAAGCAGTGACTTGTTTTCAATATGTTCTGGCATCGGGCTGCTGTGCTGACACGGACGTGACGTGGTGACGTGACGTGGTAGCGTCACGTAAAGGAGGTGCTTGGGGAAAAAGACTCGCTCAGACGATTCATATGGGAGTCGGTGGGAAAATGAGGTAAAAATAAATAGATATTATAAGACATCGAAAGTGTTTTTTAACCTTGCATACATATCATCCTGTTGTTTGGGACTTCAAAAAGTGAAATTTAACCGTTCTCAACCCACCATATGGGCTCTTTAAAACTGCTTTGACACACAATCTACATTGTAAAAGTGCAATACAAGTAAAGATGAATTGAATTGTATTGAACATCATTTCAAAGCTATTTACCGAAGTTTGTTTAGCATTATATTTCTAATATTTATTTTTCATTTCATACGGTTTTATGTGTGTATCTTTAAATGAATAGAATTCTTTTCTTTTTTCCCTGTTTATAATATAACTGAACCTTTAATTATAATTTATAAGAAATTTGAAAAGCATAAATAGTCCTCACTTTAAATCAGGTCAAAAAACTGGATGAAGTTGAGTTAATAAATCATTTAGTAACGTATAAATTAACTATTACTATATGCCTGAATAATAAGATATATAAATGTTGATTTGAATAGTTTATTAAATCATTTACTAAAGCATTCTGAATGATCTTAAAATACCACAAACTATTCCTAAGAAACTAGTTTGAAAATAATGCAATACCTAATTTACTGAATGAGCAGTGTGCTACGTCTGACAGATCGCACTATTGTGTCTTTTCTTTTTCATTCTTTTATAACTTGTTTTAACACATTTTAATCTGTTTTTTTTATTTGTTTTTATTTTCTTATACTTTAAATTTTATTTCTGTTTATGTAAAGCACTTTGAATTGCCACTGTGTGTGAAATGTGCTATATAAATAAACTTGCCTTGCCTTAATTAAGTAATGAAAAAATAAACATGAACAAAGTATGAAAACACAATCATTAAGCACATTATAAATGTGTTTAGAAGTCAAGAATACAGCCTTTGTAGCTGTATTTATAAACTGCTTACTAACGTGTACTAATGTAAAGTTAATACTTAAATAAATTCATTATTTGCTAATGCTTAATAAACTATTCGTAGTGTGTAGTTATTATAAAGTGCTACCAAATACTCAACAGATATAGAATAAATGTTCAGCTGATAGGATGTTCACAACCAATATGACAATACTAAGTACTTTTTCTTTTTACCTCCAAGCGAACTTCGCTGTGAGTAAATCGGGGCCTTAAGCTCAAACACCTTTGTCTTAAAGCTGCTTTCAAGTTAGTCTCTCTGGTTTTTGGGAACTTTGACGATGAACTCCATTGGGTCTTTGGCCTTGTTGCTGAAAGCCCTCCGAATGGCATCCACCGCATGCTGATGTGTGACACCTTGAAGGGACTCTCCATCTACCGACACCAGCTCGAATCCAGCCTACACACACACCAACACAAAAGACATTTCTAGAAAAGTTCAGGATTTGATCATTAACACAGATGTCTGTTTTCCTGACATATGCCTGAATATTTCTGGCAGAGCACCGACAGCCGTGCGCTCTCTGAATGGCAGGAAAAAGCAGATGCTGCAGGCACAGGATGCCACTCGTTTCCTTTGTTCTCCTTCGTTAATACCTGTGAATGATCTCATCTGGCTCTGTGTGTGTGTCAGAGCTCTGCCAGTGGATGACATCAGCTTATTATACCTCAGAAATGGATGTTTTTCTCTGATTGTAACCACTGGCAGAAAAGAGGCACAGATGTTTGGGTCTCTCTGGTCAAAACGCATGGCATATCCATCAGATCTGGTCTAAACTCATTCTCCTATCTCTGACACCGCTAACTTCATAAACTAAATCAGAGTAAAATTAAGCCACATCAGAGTAAGCAGGTCCAAATGATATACAGACGTCTCTAAATGTGCATAAACTGTGTCTTTGGTATTATGTCCTTCCTGCCAGGAAAAAAGTACAAAGTGCAGCTGAGCTCACAAGCGCATGTTTAGTTCAAAGTAGGCACGTTTCCTCAGTCATGATCTCTTACCAGGATGCACCTGCTTAGAAAACTTTCTACACCCATCCTTCGGCGGTCAGGGACTGTTTTCATGCTTTCCAATGGTCAAAACAAACACCTTTGTCCCTTAACAGAGACAACAGATTTATATTTTCATGGTCATAAAACATTTGAAAAGCTAACTGAAAAACTTTCAGCTAAAAGTGAGGTCTACAGTACATGATATTAAAAGTTACGGCTGTCAATAGATAAAAACGGGTGTATGCTTATAGGTTCAAGACACCCTCTGGAATACTTTATTTGAGATTTTAACAGATTTGTGTGTGTTGAGCACCATCTAAGACAACGTAGGCACCTGTCAGCTTTAATTGTGGGGAAAACTGGATAATTTGGAGTATTTTTCAGCTAATTTCATCTTCTAGGTTTAAAATAATTATTGGGATGAAAATCAGTGACGTGGCACGTATTTGCTAGTGGACTGATGACGCTTCTGCTTCTCATTATTATTCATAGCTGAGTTTGCTCAACCTATGAGAAGACCCTGCTTCTTAATTATTGATGAGAGCACATGCAGTTTCCGATGACAGACCAATATGGACAGACCACAGACCTGTCAAGCTGTGAGACAGCGCACGACACGCAGTATTTAGCCATTAATGAATGCTTGTATGTGTTTGTTTCCATGATCAACTGTGTTTAGCTTTCTCCATGGTGCTGTCAGAGCTGATGCAGCCAGCCTGTTTGTGTGCAGAAAGCATTTTTGTTGGGAGAGCTGAGAGAGAATTGGAGAATGGCGGACTTGTCTTTTATCAGATGAGTTCGTTACCATTCAGACACATGCGTGCTGCCGTGTTCGCACATGTTTTAAATCCTCCAGATCACCGTCAGAGCTAATGATTGGAATAGATAGGGAAAGAGACATGTATTGTCTGCATTCAGACCCGGGGATTCAGAAGGAGAGATGTCCTCCTCATTTAGAGTGTTTATATAAACATGATTGTCTTTATAATGATATAACAAATTGTGGTTATATATTATATTAAATTACAAACAGCCTATCGTTGTAACAGCATTAAAATTATTTACTGTTTATTTCTTTGCATTTTAACTATGTAAACTATCATCTATTGTGCGTCTGTTTACATATTGTGTCTTTTTTTTTATCTTGAGCTGCTGGGCCAACTGACAAAAGCCCTTCTTTCTCCCCTGCTCTGCCAGCCACGTCCACTCCTCCTTCTCACAGCGCTCCACACCTATCATGAAGCATTTTTTGAAAAAATTCTGAGGTAGACTTGAACTGAAAGAGGGGGGTTTCATTCAAAAATCTATTATCTGCAAGCTATATTTCTCAATGTGGTTATCTTTCCAAAAAAAGGGGAAACACTTACTAACCAAATTTATGAACGCTGCAGAAAAAAAGCTTTTCAGAATAAGTGCAACAACAGAGCTTGCTTTTCGATCATTAAAATTTGTTTACATTCATACTATGGGTCTGTTGAACGCTTGACTCTAATTGGCTAATGAATATTCTAAGAAAGGTCTTGACCGCATTCCATTTTCATCAGTGTGCTGAATGATTTCAGTTATTTCACAGCCTACCATAGTCAGAAATCAAATCAAAATAAAACAGAAGGCTTTGGATGAGATGCATAAGAAGCTAGTATTATACACAGCAGCTGTTTAAGGACAAAAATCTGCTAAACGTCTTGAAATACAACATGCAAACACTGTCTTTAGGTGTGGTATAATATAACTGACTCAGTGTATTATTTTTCTAATATTTCAATGGCTCATAATTCATTAGCCAATCAGAATCAACTCCAAGATAGTGTATATGTTATGCTGAGTTCAGACTGCACTATATTCAAAGTATTCGTGTCACAGATGTTTTCACACTGCATGACTATCTGGGGTAGCGTTTCGTCGCTGCTTTGTTTACATTGCAAGATGGATTGGTGACAGGGGGTTTCACTTTAAAATTGACTTTAGAATAGCAAGAATCTTCTTTGAAACAACTTTGTCTTGGTCCACAAGCTACGTCTCACAAGCAAACACATGTGAGCAGCGACATGGAAACAACATGAGGTCAGGTAGTGTGTTATTAACTACATAATGACAAATAAGCATTTAGTGGGGTAGAAAATGTACTTATTTTGCTCACCTGGCTTTTGAAGGGAATTAGCCATTTCCAACTTCAACTTCGGTTGTGGTGTTGCTCAGATGACACGTTAAACAGTCACAATTGCTCCTGCCAAATTTAAACTAGCTTTTCCTCCATTTCTTGGGTCCAAATAGACCAAAAAGCACTTTTAAATTCTCCACCATTCTCACACTGGCCTAGAGATAGCCATGCTAGTGAATGATGGATCAATCAGAAGAACACGTTTCAAACAGCATGATTTGAATCGCCGACAGGACCAGATATTTAGCATGCCAAATATCTCACGGGTGTCGGCGACTCATTGGCGATTCTCTCAGATGGTATCTTTGATAGTTCACACTGTGTGATGGTTACTCAAGTGAACGAGCAAAAGTTAAAGAGTTAAAATCATGCAGTCTGAAGTCGGCATTTGGGACAATCAATGGATTGCCGTCTGTTAAATGATTTTAAATGCACAATGAAGAGGCAAAGAGCTGCCCAACGTTAAGCGCAGTTTATGTAAAATCGTTTAATGTTGATTATCCTGCTTAATTCGTGGCGATATGATAAGTACATGGTTTGGTATAGACTAATTGAAGTAAGTTTTGCTCTTTACAAAACAATATTTGACTGAATTTTCATCAGTTACAACAGTCAAATACTGTTACTATAGCAGTCACAGGCAGACGACGGGAAACATGCGAGCATGTGGTCATGTGAATGACATGGGCATATCTAACAGCTCAAAATGTGTTAGCTACCTCTTTGCAAATATTTTGAGCATATTTGCAAGGTGGTTAAACCCTGTTGCACATACACAAAGTGAAGTTTATTTATAAACTAATTTCAAGAGGATCACATGCTTATGATTGCTTGCGGCTGGTCCCGCCTCATCCAATTTATGATTCACCAATCAGACAATTCCTAAGCCACTACAAATACCCTAAGTTCCATATCACAGCCATGTTCGTTTTTAAGAATCCCTCTTCCAACCCCACTCCTCCTCCTTTCCTAGATGGGTGGCACGGTTGCAAAGTGGTTAGCACTAGTGCCTCACAGCAAGAACGTCACTGGTTCTAGTCTTTACCAAGCCAGCCAACGTTCCTGTGCGAAGTTTACATGTTCTCCTCGTGCTCACGTGGGTTTCCCTCAGGTTCCCCGGTTTCTTCCCATCATCCAAAAACATGTAACTCAAGTTAATTGACTAATCCAAATCAGCACCATAGACATGCTCCTAGTAAGTAGTTTCACTTCATCCTGTAAGTCTGTTTATTAGCTACAACAGCAGGGGAGTTTTCGAGATCTACCTGAACTCAAACTCCCCTCTTGCCTTGCAAACAGGAGGGAGCCCCAGGCTCGAAGATCTTATGAGCTCAAGTCAAGTCAAGTCAAAGTTTATTTATAAAGCGCTTTTTAAAAACAACAAGCGTTTACCGAAGTGCTGTACACACATACACCATCTAAAACAAAAGACAAATACAACAGACACATGACTCTCATTTGGTATTAATTTTTTTTTCCGTTTTAAGACTACGTAGATTTAAAAACAGAAAGGGTTGTGCTCTGCGTAACATGGAGAGGCAAATTATTCCAGTTTGGGGCCCGGAGTTTGGGGCCCACCACTGCAAAGGCACGGTCCCCCCTGGTTTTTAAACTTGTGCGTGGAACAGCCAAAAGTAGCTGATCAGCACATCTAAGTGCTCTTAATGGAGTGTATATTTGGATTAATCAAGGCAAGTATCTTGGTGCTAGTCCATTTAGGCATTTAAACACCAAAACTGAAATCTTAAAATGTATCCTAAACTGTACAGCAAGCCAATAAAGAGAAGCCAGTATGGGTGTAATGTGCACCCATTGCATGTCCTGGTCAGTAAACGAGCAGCAGCATTCTGCACCATCTGCAGACGAGTAATGGAGGTATGGCTAATACCCACATAGAGGGCATTACAATAATCCTGCCGAGTCGAGATAAAAATATGTATAACCCTTTCAAAGTCATTAAAAGACAAACAAGACTTTAATTTGAATAATTGCCTCAACTGGAAAAAAACTAGCTTTAATTACCGAATTAATCTGTTTCTCCAGTTTGAAGTCACTATCCATAATAAGAGAGCTCAGAGCTCTCTCTCAGGACAGCATCTCAATCGTCTGCTAAGTGTGAACTCTTGAAATATATCAATATAGCAGATTCACATCTTGCCTGCTGTATGGTCCTTTGATTACAACATTCGTTCATCAATACTTTACTGGCAAGACGCTGGTTTGCTTTTTCTACCTGATAACGGTTTGCGTATAATCAGGCCAAACTAGTGGGTTGTTTTGAAGTTCTGTTCAGTCTGTATTTCACACATCATGATTTACATATTTCATATTCTTCACAAAATATGAGTTGTGTTTTAAAGCGTAATACAAACTGGAATAAATATATAACTCAAATATTCCACTGAAAAGTGAGTCTCTATTCTCTATGCCATCTCTGATGTAATTAGTCTGGTTTTCTTTGCATTACGGCTAGCATGGACTGAGTGTTTCAGTGCATTCACTCGGCTAGTATAAAAGCTTAAAATGATGTGATTACAAAGAGAGCAGTGATATCATGTTCAGTTTCTCGCTATCAGGTTTACAGGTGCTTGTGCTATTACAGTATACTGTATACACTCAACTGAAACTCCCAGCTTCCAGTCTCACCTAACAGCATGGAATACAGTAAATTAACATGATGGTATTAAATAACGATAACACTGTATAAGCTACAGTAAATTATTTGCATGACTATCTGCTCTATTTATGCACTGGTAAATCTGGTTATGCTAAAAAGCATTCCCCACAAACACATGAACTACTTAAGAAGCATTATAAAGAGTATTTCAAAACATCATACTTAACGCAACATGCTCACTTTTGTCCCTTTATGGCTGTTAAGAGGCCTAAGATTTGTTTTAGCTGACATCCCTCTTCAAATAGCACTTGCATTAAGGAGACCGCTGGGACATCGTCAGTCTTTTCTGTATGCCATCTGCCTCTTTGACTAAACACAAATCACCAAAGCATTGTATGGTTGCAGAGGACAAGTAGAGTCATTTATCAGAGGATAGCAGTGCGTGTGTGAAGAGGGAGAGAAAGATGATGACTCAGGGGCAAGAAGACATCGATGTGCTTAGCGCTCATACAACTGAAACAGAAACATTTTTCAATATTTAGAGATTTTGGTAACACTTTATGATAAAAGTACATGAATAATGATAATATGTAAACTAGTTATGCCTTCATTATGAACTTATGATGAGTTAATGAATGCACTAATCATAACTAACTTTCAAGAGTTCACACTTAGCTAATGATTGCTTATAAAGTGTGTTTGGCATGCTGTCCCAGGAGCCCTGAGCTCATAAGATCCTCAAGCCCGGGACTCCCTCCCATTTGCAAGGGGAGATCTGGAGAACTCCCCTGCTGTAGTAGCTAATGAACAGATAGTGATTGCTCTTAAGAGATAACTACTTACTAGGAGCATGTCTATGGTGCCAATTTGGATTAGTCAATTAATTTAAGTTGCATGTTTTTGGACGGTGGGAGGAACCTGGTGGAACCCACGTGAGCGCAGGGAGAATGTGTAAACTCCACACAGAATCGCTGGCTGGCTTGGTAAGGACTAGAACCAGTGACGTTCTTGCTGAACGATGCTAACCACCGGGCCACCGTGCCACCTATCTAGAAAAGGAGGAGGAGTAGGAGTGGAAGGGGGGGATTCTTCAAAACGAAGATGGCTGTGATATGAAACTTAGGGTATTTAGGGTATTTGGTGGCTTAGGGTATTTGGTGGCTTAGGAATTGTCTGATTGGTGAATCATATATTGGATAATGCAAGACCAGCCGTAAGCAATCATAAGCATGTGATCCTCTCGAAATTAGTTTAATAAACTTCACTTAACTACAACGTGAGCCACATGAGTTCATGTGTGAATAACGACTACCTTAATAACTTGTTAGTGCATGCTTGTTTGTTAATTGATGTATTAATTATAACATTAGTTTATGCTTAATTTTACTTTCATGACTCATGAACTCATGAACTTGCCTCACATGTTCTCCCCGTGTTCATGTGGGTTTCCTCCGGGTGTTTCCCCCACAGTATAAAGATAAGCGCTACAGTA
>CAIGQQ010039955.1:2716349-2732868 GCA_903798035.1 Danio albolineatus
TATATATATATCAGGGACGCCGCTAGCAATTTTGGGCCCCATGAAAAAATCTGAGGATGGGCCCCCTACTACCAAGCTAGCTATCCTCTTTGTCTGCAATGTAGTTATACTGACATATACATTTTATTATTGATTTTGTCTACTCCTTATCAGTAGTTAGTAAGAGAACGGCCATGACTGCAGCTAGCAGATGATTTATTGTTAAAATGTAAATGTAGTACAAAAAGAGGAACAGAAATCAAATATTCACTGAAAATTTTACATTTCTAAACACACAAAACACCAGTGTGTAACTATTTAAATAACTACTGCAATAGTGTCTCATACAATGTGCAGTACACTGGAACAGTTACAAAAATCAATAAGACACAAAATTATATTACATAAATAAGCCGAGACCCATAAATGATGCTGAGTGCATCATCCGGGTAATTAAAGTGCACTTATTATTATTAGAGTTTTCAGTGTGAACGCACTACTTACACTATTTATACTATAAAATGGCGTAGAATAGTGCATAAGTATGCGATTTGGGACGCAGCTGATGTTAACCGCGAGGACATCTCTGCTTTGACAGTTTACCTGACGATCACATTCAACAAAGCATCAACTCTCTTCCTACTACTGACAGACTGAACCATACAGTGAAAGAAGGGGGGTGCAATTTGACAATGACATTTGTGACAGACGTGAGGGGCAGATATAAGCCGTATTTAAATTTTTTATTTCTAATAAATTGTTTTACTTGTAATTTAGAGATACATTCATAATTTATATTACATTTTAGTACTTTATTAATTATAAAGCAGATCTCTGTGGGCCCCTAGAGTGCATGGGCCCTTAGAAACGTCCTAACTTTCCCCCCCTTAGCGACGCCCCTGATATATATACATACACACACAACCCCATTAAGTTGGTCTCTAATAGTCTTAACTGCAACACTACTAAGCCTGTAGCAGAGGCAATATTACCTTCAGGACATCACTGGTAGAAGCTGCTCCTCCTGGAAATATCTTTTCTATCTTCACCATTGGCTGCACCTTTGACTCAATCCCACCTGAGATGCTTATACCTGCACAAAGAACAGCATAAAGGATTTAAATCTACATTCAATCTACATTATTAGAATTTCCTGCATTGTTTTAGAATGTTTCCTTTGTTACTTTTTTTGTCAAACAAGGTTGTGGGTTCAATTTTCAGTCCTGCAGCAATCCTCTGTCCCCTGTTAATCACGGGAGTTCTAAAAATAGCCCACAATAGATGAAAAAATCTGCGAAGTCGTTCATTCATTTTACTTTCTGGCCTAGTCCCTTTATTCATCAAGGGTCGCCACAACGGGATTAACCGCCAACTTATCCAGCATATGCTTTACACAGCGGATACCATTACAGCTGCAACCCAGTACTGGGAAACATCTATACACACACATTCACACACATACACAAGTTACTTTTTTCAATTTCCATGTACCACATGTCTCTGGGGGAAACAAGAGCACCCAGAGGAAACCCATGCGAACAGGGGGAGAACATGTAAACTCCACGCAGAAATGCCAACTGACCAAGCCGGGACTCAAACCAGTGACCTTCTTGCTGTGAGGCAACAGTGCTTACCACTGAGCCAGCGTGTCGCAAATCCGCAAAGTAGTCAGCTTTATTTTTTTTACGATTATTAAAGATGTTTTAAGGCTGTAAACCCCCCTGTGCGATGGTAAGCATCTCCCTCTGACTTTTGGGTGCTACCATGGGTGCATTTTATGGTCCAGAATGTTATGTCTACAAGAAAACTTGCAAACATATAGTACAGCACTTCAGAGTCAGACTGCTGAAGCTGAACGTATTCTGTGCTGTACAGAAGACACAGCACGGAGGAGGCTGATTGACAATGGTGTACAGCCAATCAGGGCTACAAACACAATACACTAATCAGGACACAGAACACAATGCGCTTTAAAAAACAAGCATGTCAAACTACACAACAAAAAATCTGCGAAACTGCGAGACCACTAAAGGTGAACCGCGTAATGGGACCCCTGTACCCACAAAGGAGGCACCCTTGAACAAGGCACCTAACACATTGTCCACAATATGTATGTGAATGTGTGTTCCCTAATCACTAATCACTGCCACAGTGTGTGTGTGTGTGTGTGTGTGTGTGTGTGTGTGTGTGTGTACTAACTTGGATTAAAGGCAGAGGACAAGTTTTGAGTATGGGTTTTGTATTAAAGAGATCTGAACAATCCTCTAACCCTAATAATTAAGCTTTGGCATGTAACTCGCTGTTTATGTTACTGACGTGAACAGGCCTTTGGAGGAGAGATTACTTATCTAAGTGATCACACTTGTCATTTTTGCTTTGTGAATGTGAAAAATCTGATGATCTCACTCCAGAGGACAGGCCCAAACCATAACTATGGATTAGAATATAACACAGACTTGACTTCATGTGAAACCACCTAGCAACCACCCAGAACACCCTATAAACCACATACAAACACGAGAAACACATAGCAACCTGGCAAACATCCATAACATCCTAGCATTGGGGTGACAGTTTTACATGGAGAAGCTGAGCAAACAAACTGCAAAGGATGTCTCAATGACTCTAAGTAACTCACCCAGGGACTGTTTAGTCTTCGAGATGGTTACCGTGGTTAGCTCATACTCCTGCTCTGGTCTGTCTTGGCTGTCCGAGTGTCCATTCACTGGTTCTTTCCAGTGCTGATCTGAGCTGGGCGCAAACACCTGGGACAATGGTGTCCTGCTCCGGCGGTGTGCACTCATTACAGTATACTTTACCTCTTTACCATTCAGAGATTTGTCTGTTTTCATTCTATGTCCATTCCTATAAGGAGATCTTCCTCGTTCCGGGACAGAATCACCCCTGCTGGATAAAGAGTCATGAGGGAAACCATTGTCTCTTCTCTGGGGGGAGCGTCCAGTGCGTTCTGTGCTGTAGGGTGACTCTGAGTGTAACCAGCCAGACCGAGCAGGACTCAAAGAGCGATTACGGAGCGAGTCTGTGATGTAGGTGTCTACCGGTACATCCAAGAGTGGGGTGAAAGTTCGAGGAGGAGGAAGCCGTCCAGTCGGTAAACCTGCCAAACGCATTCGTTCCAAATCTTCAATGAGTTGTCGTTCTCTCTCCAGATCCTGCACTGGTTGAAGGTGAAATCCACCCCTGTAATCTGTGTGAGGATACAAGAGGAAATTAAAACCTTCTCAATGTTTGGACACATCAATATAATTTTTGGTCAATTGATTGTGATTGGTCAATTGCTGCATGATAATGATTCTGTTAATAGTAAAGCTAAATGACCTATTGCTTAGTTTAGGCCTGGCTGATTAATAGAAGGCAATAATCCCATTGTGGGATTATTCCCAGCAGACACACAACGTCATATAATATTAAATTAGAGTTAGTTCACCAGCATCTAAGGACAATGTTATTTTGACGTCCAATAACAACGTGAAATGACGTTGATATTTGTTGATTTTAGGTTATATTGAAAAGCGACCAAAATCCAATGTTGAGTCAACATCTTAAAGGGATGATCCAGGGTGTATTTTTGTAGCTTGATTGTGTTTATGGGGTGCGAAGCAATGTGTGCTCATGCTTCACTTGTGAAAAATCCCTTTATTTTTTCATATATCTTACTTTGATTATATGCAGCTCTCAGCTAACACGAAAACATATTTCCTAGTTCCTCCAAAAGCCCGTCTTCAAGAGGCTCTGATTGGTCAGCTAACATAATGTGCTGAGATTTGCAGATCAGCTCCATGTCACCAGGAAGCGTCCAGCTATAACATTGCAGCACATCTAGCCATGCCCCTTTGCTGCACGGGGTGTATGCTTGTAACCTGAAGGGTTTATGACATCATTAACCTGGATGTGTTTTTTTTGTAGGCACCAAACTTTGTTCGCAGTAGGCTTTGCATGTCTCCCTTTGCATTGAACTTTGCGTCTTACATTCAGAGATGTTGTTTATGTTCACACAGCTACATTACACATCAACTAAAATATAGATAAAATTTTAAATATGATAAGTGGACCACCCCTTTAAACCAACGTCATATTGACGTCATAGTGGTAACGACATACAATATCGAGCTCTAACATCATTAGACATTGATATTTTGTTGTTTTAAGTTGTTTTAAAATGCAACATCTGTCTGACTTTGGATATCGACGTTGGCCTATAACATTGGGTGCTGATGTCAATCCAATTTTTATTTCTAAACAAAATGCAACGTCCAACAACACTGGGGTACAACGTCAATCTGACGTCATGTTGGCGTCCTGTGCCTGCTGGGTTAGTCATGCTAAATCAATGAAAGTTGAATCTTCTGTTTACAATAATACAGTAAAACCCAATGGGAATTTCTGGGGTTACTTCTTCGTGGGTATTTGGAGTTTCCATAAGAGGGCACCCTCTGGCCTTCATGCAAGATTTACCACTGATCACATATATCACTGAGAATATGGGTATGATAATCACAGCTTTGCTCGATCGCAATTGGTTTCTTTATGGAAGCTTTACATTCAGTGAGCTAATCAAATATTTAGACCCAAATTAATATTTTGAATCCAATCCTTATGTATGTGGGAATTAGCTATGCAATAAGCAGGATGATATACATCTAACGGATTGTTATCACAAAATAACCCCCCTGAGGGTGATCAAGACCTCTCTGCATCATGTTGAATTAATTTACATCTCCTTAAATCAGTGCAGATGTTGCAAAACTTTACACACACCTTCTCTTTCATCCAGAAATGTGATTGACAATCATGCATTCATATCCACTGAGTAAGCAGCGGTGTGGCGTTGCATACATGCACATCTCGCTCAGATTTCAGGGGCCTCTAGCGCAGAGAGTTTTGAATTACTCCTCTGTAGACGCTACAAAGGAGCTGCATTAAGCCTCAGACCTGCGTGGGTGGACACTTGAAGGTTAAACAATGCAAGGCGCCTTTCTTGCATTTCAGAAACGACTTCCATTCAAAAGTCAGAGGCACATGTAGACCAGTACTGTGGACAATGACAGCGGGTACTGTGCGCTCCGGGGTTAGGGGTCAGCAGGTCATGCAGTGTCAGCAGGCAGGCTATTTGGCAATAAGAGACAGCTTCTCTTTTTTTGGCAGTGATGCATGTTTGTCTAAAATGCAAATTACGCATTGGTGTCCCCAAATGACAGCTTACAATGATCAAACCTTCTCATTGTGAGAAAGTGATGAGAAAAAGAGAGGATTGTCTGTGCCTGTGTATGTGTGTGTGTGAGTGTGTGTAGAGGGAGGGGGGTCTGGATTAAATATCAGCAACAGGATATTTGTACTTTATGTATGTGTGTAAGCATACAGTCAGTCATTCAGGATATGAAACTGGTGCAGAAGAGAGTTTGCATCTCCTGGTTATATAATATCCAACAAGGATCAGTAGGAGAACATGGAACAGCACAAGAGAAATGAAAGAATGAGAAACTCCAGTTCAGACCAGCAAGAAAGTTACCTGGGATGGGTGTTATTAGATGGCGACGGGGTGTTCCTCCATGACGAGGAGAACGAAGGACAGGAGACCTCACTGTAGAACCAAAAAACACTCTATAAATAGTCCACATTCACCACAATATATTACTCTTTAAATAATATAGAATATATTACGCACTGTAAAATATTATAAAATACTATATTACTCACTATATAAATAATCTACTTGGATAAACTTTGAAAAATTGTTTAGTCCAACCTACAGATTTCTAAAAATCTTTATATTTATTTTTATTTTATTGTATTAGATAGGAAAAGCCTCCATCAGGTGCTCAACATATAGCCACTCTATTAATTACACCAGTTACTGAACATTAATGTTCGTAGAAGTTGTGACAGAAACATCTGTGAAGTTTCAGCTCAAAATGCCTGTCAAATAATTTACTATACCCTGTTGAAAATGATTTTTTGTGTAAGAGGGAATTTCAGATGTTTTGCACCTGTGCCTTTAAATGCAAATAAGCTTGTTTTCCATGCCCAGACATGTCTGCTTAAAGCCTCATTCACACTACGAGCAGCAATGCAACAAGCAACCGTTCATTTCAAAGGAGAGCGAGCGACTTCCAGCGACCTCCGTCTACACGAGCGACAGTGACCGTTGGCATCCAGGTGGGCGTGTTGAGCGACACGACAAAGTTGAGCATCCTTCAACTTTATGCAAATGAAAAGCGATTTTCTCCAATAGGAGCACCAGTAAAGCTCACAGGTCGCCACCTAGAGCGACAGGCATCTACAAAGTCGCTGCCCATGTGGATGAGGAATAAGAAGGATACCCAGCATCAGATTTAAGATAAACACAGCACAATGTCAGTCAATTACAAAAACCATAGTAAGAATAAACCAGGAAGTTAATTTAAGGTAATTTTTGTGGCATTTATTCAGCCTTTCTGCAATTATGCCACACTAATGGCATAATAAAGTATGTTTTACACACACACACAAACACACACACAAATAAACACACCACCACACACACTATTACGTTTAACATGTTATGCTGTTCTCACAACAAATGTGACAGAATGCCCACTATACAAGTAAATGTATGCTGCTGTATGGAGATCTATACAGCTACTGTACAAAATAAACATGACCGGGAGTCCTGCTGTGTGATTGAAGCGTCATCTTCTATAATTGTTCTGACATTATGCAGCTGTGATGATTTCAGTGATTATATATTAAATAGCAATTTTACCTTCACTGTTTCACTGTTTTAAAAACTATTTAATAATATAAGGTATTTTATAGGCAGTTCACTCCACTGTGGCGACCCTAGATTAATAAAAGCACTAAGCCGAAAAGAAAATGAATGAATGAAGATATTTTATATCTTATTTTAGTAACACTTTATTTTGATGGTTCATTTGAGTATTAGTAGACTGTCTGCTTAATATCTATTGATACTGCTGCTAAACAGACCTTTAACTGACTATAAGAAACTTTGCAAGTACATGTTAACTTACACTAATTTTAACCCTAACACCAACCTAACAGTCTACTTGTAATCTATTGAGAATTAGTTGACATGTAGATGCAATGTGACTTAAATTCAACAAACAGACCATCAAAATAAAGTGTGACCCTTATTTTCACAGATAGTTGGAACAGATGTTTTTAATCCACGTTTATTTGCAAATTCTGAGACATGATAATATGTGCCTGTCACTGCAGTTGGCCTCAAAATCGATGGGCTCTGGATCCTGGTTTAATTTGAAGAAATGGAAAAAAAAGGCTAGATGTACTACACAAACATGGCTGTGTATACCTATTCCTTCACAGATTCCAAAGGTAGATTTTGCATGATAACGTATATAAGCAGCAATGAATCTTGGTGAACTTCCAAGCGAGCATCATAAGGAAGGAACTTTGAAAGTGGCATTGCTGTGGGGCACACAGACTGGTTTCAGTATTTAATAAACTGCTGATCTAGTGCAATTTTCAAGCATAACCATTTCTATTGTTTATAGAAATTAATTTGAATTAAGGAGAAAATATCCAGTGAGCAGAAGATCTGTGTGTGAAAATGTCCCATTGATGTCAGAGATCAGAGGAGAATGAACAGACTGGTTCGAGCTAATAACAAAACAACAGAAACTCAACCACTTGTTACTTCTGTAGAAGAGTAATGTACAACAGATCAAACCTTGAAACAGATGAGCTACAGCAGCAGAAAACTTCAGTGGTTGGCACTCCTCTCAGAAAACAGACACTACAGTTTTTTTGGGCTCACTTTGGGTACATTCGTAACAAATGAGCAATGTTTAAATACCACAGCCAAATTGAGTAGTATTGATGTCCATGCCCACACCTTCATGACCACAGTAAACAAATTTTTAATGGCTCAAAAATGTCATGTCACAAAGCTCAAATTAACTGTAACTGTTGCCTGAAGCTATCTGTCAATACATATTAAAATCTTGGAGAATTTTTTTCCAGCAACTACTCTAAGGCAGGCATATTCTGATGGTCATAATAAATGATATATGGCAAGACTTCACCTGATGAATTCCAAAGCAATCGCATGAAACTTAAAAGAGCTTTCAATGCTTTCAAAGCCAATCTCTCTCTTTCATTCTCTTTTTCTCGCTCTCTCTCTTTGTTACACACATACAGGATTTTTTTTTTCAGCACTGGGCAAACAGGCCATCTGGTCACCCTGTTTGTGTGAATTATAAACCTAGTTCATGTTAAACTATCGGCTCTGATCGTCCTGTAATGCTTGACACATCATACAACACTCACTGTTCAGAAAGTTTATCCTAATTGGTCAACTTCAGAAAAATCGACAGATTGGTTCGTTCATCTGCTCACTCCTCACAAATTTAAGTCAACAGCTTCCAAATTTTTTTGACATGCTTAAAAATGATCATGATGCTCGACTCCTCTCAAACTTTACAAGCTACGATCATATGAGCATCAACAATTTCGACATGACTTCTCCCAATGGGGAAAAAATAGCATATGAACTTGTTCATCAGTAAAATCTGAACATATATGCCCACATTGAATCTATCCAGAATTATTGAGGTAAACGCAATCCAAATCTGCACTAGCTAAGTGTTTATGATAAAGTGGCTATTAAGAATAAATTAATTTGCTTATTTAACTACATTATTAAAAATCATCTCAGGATGATATATGACAAGTAAATAAAGTATACTGTTTTGCTTTTGCTTTTTTTGGTCACCATATAAACTGCAATTCATATACCTTCACTTATATTGTTCAAAAAATAATAAAGAAATATACATAATGAGGTATCTGTACATTTCTAACTGCTATAGTAGTTTCTATTTAATAAAGCAGCTAAAATGAAAAAGCTGACGCTTCAAAGAAAACATTTTCTTACCAGACCGGCTTTTTAGTATGTCATAGGCCTCAAGCTCAAAGGGCATGACCATACTGTCAAAACGGCCCAGATCTGTGGCAGGGATGATCATTCTACAAAACAGAAAGTTAGAATGGATAGTGCAATATAAAATGAAATATTGTGCAGGCTGACATTGTTCCACTGCTCACCTGACCTCCCTCAGCAACAGAAGCTTCTCAGGCTTGTCCAAGATGGCCAGCAGGGGGCGCACCAGATCCTCAACCACACGCTCAACCAGAAACTAAAGAACAGGTAGAGGACATGCCCTAGATTACAGTGTGAACTTTTGGAGTCAGCAATCTAGGGGTGTTTTCAAACATGTAGATCATTTGCTTATCTGAAACAGTTTTGAATAGTTCGAATAGTTCAAATTCTTGGTTTGGCTGATTTCACGGGGCAACATTTTATAGTCAATCATAATGCTTATCAATACCAAAATATATGTGAGTGAAACATGAAAGTTTTCTCGTTGTTCACAGTCCACCTGTTTATGTTTGTGTGATTCCACTCAAAGCACTATCAAACAAGATGGCTTGAGAAATAAGCCCAGTCTTCATTCACATTCCTTCCTATAAATTATGTAGATTATTAATTAGAGTGGAAATTGAGGCTTTGTTGGACTGCATTCTTGTATTGCACCTGTTCTGAAAAAGAGCGACTGCACAACCTTTTAGGACGAAGTGACTCTATATGGTTTTCAGTTTTCAAAATCTACTTACCAAGAGAAACAGACAGTACTGCTTTATATGTAATGCATTTGCTAACATGACTTGGTTCTTTGGGTCAGATTGGTTATCGATCACAAACAAAATTCTTCATTGTTTTTCAAAAATTCACTCATTCAGTTCATTTATGCCACATGCCTTCGATGCAGAATTACTATGTTCAAATTTGTCTAAACCATGGTTGTTCAAATTATAAAGCCATCGTCCTCCTTTAGCTTTAACCCTAAACAAGCAGACCTGAACCTGCTAACGGAGGTCTTCAGACTCACTGAGCATGTTCTAGTCATGTTCTGAATGAGTAGCTAGTATATATGAACTAATGTTAAGACCGTTTGAAAAGAATGTGCTAAATAATATGAATATCTGTAGTTAATTTGGAGGTACTACAGCATGTCTGGCATGTTGTCATAATTGTATGACCTGCTAGCATCAGTTGAGTTGCTTCACTTCCATTCATAAACTGCACCCTTAAAGGCTTAGTTCATTGAAAAGTGAAAATGATGGGAATTAGGATCAGAGAGATTCCTCATCCTCCATATACAGCAACTTTTCCAGAAAGGTACCAAAAAACAAATTGGTTCAAGTGGAATATTTGCTGTGACATTTCACACCCAATCTCCAACCCGTTTCTCTTCTGAAGATGAACAAAAGTCTCAGAAGTTTTGAAAAACATAAGGTAGAGTAACTAATAAAATAATTTTTTATATTTGGGTGTACGACACTTAAGTAAAGTCTCCACTTCAGAATCTCTGCAACTGTGCTGTTCAGAATCTATACAGGTAATTCACTTCTATTGTTTTACTTTAGATATACTTCTTGGCGGCGCCACGGTGGCATAGTGAGTAGCACGTTCGCCTCACAGCAAGAAGGCCGCTGGTTCGAGCCTCGGCCAGGTCAGTTGGCATCAGTGTGGAGTTTGCATGTTCTCCCTGTGGTTGCGTGGGTTTCTACCGGGTGCTCCGGTTTCCCCCACAAGTCCAAAGATATGCTGTACAGGTGAATTGGGTAAGCTAAATTGTCCGTAGTGTATGTGTGCGAATGAGTGTGTATGGATGTTTCCCATGGATGGGTTGCGGCTGGAAGGGCATCCGCTGCGTTAAAAAAATGCTGGATAAGTTGGTGGATCATTCCGCTGTGGCGACCCCGGATTGATAAAGGGACTAAGCCGACAAGAAAATGAATGAATGAATACTTCTTGGCTCACACACAGGTTTTACATACTCTATAGTAGACGTGCACAATAAATCCCACTGCATAATTGTCATGCGCATTTGTCAGTAAAGCTGGGTGTGTATTAAGCAGTAAATCTCAAACATGTACATTCAGATTGAGCAGCGTTTACTACACAGAGCCACAATTCACTGACAAGCTACACAAAATATTGCATGTGATATAGTTTTCTGGTTTTCTTTTTGGGGGTGTATTTGGTGGTTCTGTGCGACTCGTGACAGCGCCCTCTGGTCTTCGGAGCAGATATATTACTGATCAAACAACCCTGCTTCCCTGACAACATGTGCAATCTCAGCCTAAATTGCTGATCTGTTAAACTGCAAATACTAAATAGCCCCACTATACTTTAGTACAATATTGTACGCACTGGCTGTATAAGAGGTGTCCAAACTTGAGAGCCACTATCATGCAGAGTTGAGCTCCAACTCTAATTAAAACTAGATGATCTTCAGACACACTTACAGGTTAGTGTGTTGGAGGTGGCTAGAGTAAAACTCCACAAGAATGGACACTTCTAGCCTAAACAAATCAAACTGAGGGAGGAGGCATGACAATATTTCAAAAAGAGCTCCAAATGAACCTGGTTTCAGAAAGCCCTAATACTGTTTCCACACAAGACTGCGTCGTTCACATCACAGCAGCTAGATGTGGGAAAACTATTAATCCAAGGCCATTTGTCCTCTTTTTCAGAGCATAGAGTCTGCCAGAAGTAGAACGGAGCATCAGTTTACAGACTGCAATTTGTCACATCAAATTAAATCAAGTGTGGACATAATCACTGATTATCACGAGAAATATTGCTTTTTTAAGTCTCACCAAAATCACCAAACATTCTTGCAATTTAACCCTCACAATCTGTCAATGGAGTGTAAAAAAACACTCAGTTATTTTGAACGCCAGTAACTGTATTTCAGTAGCACAATAAAGATAACTCTTGTTGTCAACTCCTCCTGAACTGTGATACTGTCAGCTATAGATTTTAGATGATCGTTTGATCCAAGATGGAATTTGCATGGCAAATCTGTTATGCCAGAAACATGCTGGACAATTCTCAAAGGCATCACTGTTCTCCTCATGCTACAGGGATCAGCAATGCACTGATGCTTCTTTCAGATTGTGTCTTTGATAAATTCATACAACGTGATGTGAATGAGCACTCAGATTTCAGACACTGATTAGTGACTTGTGAAGGTAGAAATCAAGACTAAATCATGGACCAGGCATTATTAGAACACAATGGCTAAAATTAATTTAAATGCACATAAATACTGGTAAGAGAAGCTGAACAGGTTACTTTAAAATGTATTTCATTACAGATTACAAAATATATTATTACAATCCAGCAAACGAATAAATGAACAATAATAATAAAGTGTGGTTAAAAAAACTGACTTATCCAAACACACATGCTTTGCCCCATATGGTCTAAAACCTAACAGGTGGACAAATCTAACTTTGTTTTTATTAAGACAAATATAAATATGCATGTAGTAAATAATAATGGCAATAATAATAACATACAAAGGCAAGTTGTCATGAATAAACTAAATAAACACAAGATGAAGAAGGCATGCAGGCAGTGGTTTTTATATGTATGTATAAAGTAATAATTAGTGTAATATTTTCATCCCTTAATTCTTTTTCATTTTTAAAGATGTTTGCGTATTGCTGTATATCCTATGTGTGTTAAGCAATGTGTAAGCAAGGCGCACAACTAACGCGCTCTCCACTGGACTTTAGACCTGCTTTAACCGGTCTATTGCGCAGTCTATTTTAGTTCTTCATAAAAACAACACGTCAGCAATGTGACTTGAGACACCTCCTTTTCGGACCAGAACACCTATGGGCGCACATATGAGCACAAATTCTTTTGCTATTTAAACAGCATGGTGCAAAACGTCAAAATGACACTTGCGTTGAGCTGAAACTGGCAAATAACACTTGCGTCGTGCCTTTGGCTGCATTGCGCCGGGTGTACGATAGGGTCCATGCTGTATCATGCTGCATCCTAAGCTTTAAAATTGAATCCAAACATATAAAAACACCAAACATATGATAAAAGTAGCCAAAACAGCCAGCTCAGATTTCCAAGGTATACATTAGATTTGTTTAATGAACGGACCAAACTTTAAATGATCACTTCACTAATAATCCACTCTTTGTAAAAGAGAAAAACACAAAAGAATCGCAGAGAAATAATTGACCTGAAAGAAATCAGCACAAATGAGTCAAACTCAATGAACAAAGCAACTTATCATTCACATTGGTTTTGTTAAACAAAATAAATGTTTATTTTAATACTGACTCAAAAGAATCAAGATAAGAATTAGGACTGTTTTATGGGATCAGAAACTCACGTTAATGTGCCAACATCTGGAATTAACACTTTAAGTTCAACACAAAGCTATCGTTTGACTTTATAAACTTTTATTTCATATATAATTCATATGTATCTGTTAACTGAATGCAAACTGAATTCTAGAAGTAATCAGTACCCTTTTTTCAGTTAAGTTCTTATGAATATGAAACATAATGATGACCATTTAACATTTAAAATATGAGAAAACTCAAAAACAAGATTTACTGGATAAAACATTTAAAGATCAAAAACTACATGCTTTTAGTTTAGTTTAGTACATGCTTTTATGGAGAGTCAGTTGACTTGTAGGTTAAAATCCTCATGTTTACTTAAACATAACATGAATAAATTACATTAAAAAATCAAAATAATAACTTTGGTAATCTAAAATACTTTTCGAATGTAATTGCAATTTGATTACCACTATTCAAAATGCAATTATAACAAAATACAGTTACTTATATTTTGCATTGTAAATCCCTAACATTACTTATAACTAGGCCCACACGGAATCTGAGCGCGCAGAAATCTGCAGATTTTTAGTCCATCGAGTCTGTGTATTTGTGTAATTGTGTGTAAATTTATATTTATTCAGTAGTAATATTGACTAATATGAAAGTGTTAATTTGATTTATTTACAATACAGATTGTAAATTATTATTTCCTGTCTTTAGCAGATATATTAAATGATAGACTTGCTTTGTTTACCAAAAAAAGTGGATTTAGATAGATTTGCATTGTAAACATAATAAAAATTCAAAATAAAAGTTAAAAAGCTAATATTTTTTATGTCATATATTAAGTTTTTAGTTATGATACTCTCAAATAATTCTGCATAAATCTGCAGATTTTGTTTTACAAAATTCTTTGCAGTAATAATAAAAAATGTCTGCAGATTCTGTTTGTATAAGTTACATGTATCTCATTACTCCCTATTCCTGATGGCAAGCTTAAGAAATAATGTAACAGTCTGATGAATCCTCACCATTGCCATTGTTTGTGTGTGTGGCAAAATGTTTGTAAGCATGACGGATTTATTAATCAGAAATCTTCCATTTATTCACCTCATTGAAAAATGAAAGAAGCATCTGTATAAAGACTGCAGACTCACCCTTTTACAGTGTCTCATGACAGCGGCCACTTCGTCCTCATTAAGCAGCTTGCGTGCCACGTCCTCCAACAAGGCCATGGTCTCCGGGCTGGGCATCGGGCTTTGCTCCCTCAAACCAGCACGAGTTTCTCTGGGAGAACTCAACAGGTTAATAATGGGTCGACCCCGCTCTTTACCTGAGGACACAAGTGATGGAGTCACTCTATGAGCTCTGGTAACAGTGACGATATGTAGTCACTGTATTTGAAGAGAAACTCACACATATCACAGCAACCTTAACATGTCAGGTTACAATATTCTGTGCTTTGTTAATACTAAAACATGTGCAAATCTGAGAGGCTGACAAGTTTGTAACACGTTTTTAAGTCTGTGTGCTGCTGCAGTAGGCACTGTATAGAAGACAGCTATGCAATTCATCATTAGCTCAGCAAAACCACATGGGGTCGGATTCAAGGCCACTCCAAGGGAATTACCACAGAAAAGTGTACAGTAAAGCAGCTCTCTGATTTAGCCTCCTTAAAAACTCATTATGCTGTTTTTAGGCTTTTCAAATGCAAATGTTCCTCTTTGATATTGCTATGTATCTGCAGAATGTAGCCCTCATACAAACTACATAGTGTATATGGACTCACCCGGTTCATTATCTAAATGTTTTGGGGATTTGGATCTTCCTTTGTGTCCGTCCCCTGTGCTTGTGTCCTTCCGGTCTCTAGAGGATGACCTTTCCCTTCTGCGTCCACTTTTAAAGAGCAAGCTGACAAAGGTTTTGGAGCGCTGCAGGGTGCTTCCCTCCGTCTCTACCTTGCCTTTCTGATGTTTTCTTTTCTTCTGCTTGTCCTCTGGTGAACATTTAAACAAAAAACATGCCAAAATGTGACCTTCACACAAAGGATTGTCCAAGTGATAACAAACATCGCAAGTTCAAGTCTGAGCAATGGTGACCCAGAAACTGGAGAGGTACTGAGATCCCAATCTCAGCTGTGCCCTCAAGCAATGCACTTAACCACAGGTCACTCCAATGCAAGAACACTAGAAATTATTTAGTTGACAAACAAATGCTGAATTCTCACAGCTATAACGTAATTTCCTTCATTAAGGCCATTTTGTATTGCTGTAATGTGAAATAAAAGTTATTATTTGAGTTACATCTGTTGTACTACCCTCAATTAATATATTTCTTAATCAAATATTTAAACGATACTTCTATTATTTGCTATTTCTATGAAAAAATCTAAAAAACTAGAACTATAAAGGTTGTCTGTTTTGTAATTAAATAATTTTGTTAAAATAACACCCACATATATATAATACCTTGACTTTTTTCTACTTTGAACTAAAGTTGCGACGACAAGTGTTTGCAAGTTTTCCTTGTGCCTTTGAGTATGCATGCTTCTATGGTGAAAAACTTCCTGCTAACATAAACACAATTATCTGATAGCAAAAACATATCTTAAAACATATCTGAATATATAAAATTCATACATATCATTCAAAGCAACAAATTTAGTACCACAAAAATAAAATAAAAAAGACTGAAAGTGAAAGTGAGGTGCACAGCTTCGTGAGCGATCTAGTTAACAGTTAGGTCTGTTTAACTGTTTTCTCGCTAGTGAAGTGTTCAGTTTTTCCTCTTACAAAGTCCTCCATGTAAATAGCAAATAGCAAATGCTCCATGGCGTGATGCTACTGACTCTTAGAGGGAATGTGAGACAAGACTCTGATTGGTTTAATGCACGTTATGCTCAAAATGCACCCATAACTCATTAAGACAGGGGTGTTCAAACTACGGCCCGCGCGCCATCTGCCGCCCGCAATCAGTTTAGTGGTGGCCCGCAAGGCTTTTTATAAATGTTGATAGAATCTGGCCCGCTGTAGAAAATAGATGTAATTCAATAAATAACCACCGGGTGTCGCTATTACGCGCCTTCAATTAGACCACACTGAAGTAAACATAATTGATATCCACGTTTTGGCAAGCCATGGAGCAACCAAGAAGAAGGAAAATCCACAGTGAGTGCGGGAAATGTCCGAGTTTTACAAGAGTTTGGATTCATCCAAATTTCCCTTGATGAAACAATGTCACTGTTCACATTAAAAGAGTTTATGGTGAGTAAAATATATATTATGATTTTAAAATGTAGAAAATAATTCCATAATAATACACACACATACATTTA
>CAIGQQ010039955.1:2734871-2746148 GCA_903798035.1 Danio albolineatus
ATAATAATAATAATAATAATAATAATAATAATAATAATAATAATAATGACCTTTATTTAACCAGGTGCAGTAAGTCAATTTAGAAACAGTTCTCATTTACAATGACAACCTGGACAAGAGGTAACATAAAAAGCAGCTACAGTACAAAGGAGCAGGGACACAATACAAAAACAATTTCACAAATGAGGATAATAACATATAAAACCAACGAAAAACTAAAAACAAGCACAGTGATCTTGTACAATTGACTGGATTGAATTTTTAAAAGGGGCGCCACGGTGGCGTAGTGAGTAGCACGTTCGCCTCACAGCAAGAAGGTCGCTGGTTCGAGCCTCGGCTGGGTCAGTTGGCATTTCTGTGTGGAGTTTGCATGTTCTCCCCGTGGTTGCGTGGGTTTCCTCCGAGTGCTCTGGCTTCCCCCACAAGTCCAAAGATATGTGGTACAGGTGAATTGGGTAAGCTAAATTGTCCGTAGTGTAGGTGTGTGAATAAGTGTGTATGGATGTTTCCCAGAGATGGGTTGTGGCTGGAAGGGCATCCGCTGCGTAAAACTGATGCTGGATAAGTTGGCGGATCATTCCGCTGTGACGACCCCGGATCAATAAAGGGACTAAGCTGACAAGAAAATGAATGAATTAATGAATGAATTTTTAAAAGATGATAGTGGAATGAAAGTGCTGAGTTTTAACATCTGCTGCAGATGATTCCAAGCATCAGCAGCAGAAAACTGAAAAGAGTTGCGACCAAATGATTTGCGCACTTTGGGTAAGCAAATGTCAATAAAATTACACATATTTCAGATGTGACTTCAATGCACTAACATCAAACTGACCTTATTTTTTTCAAGTATACCACAGCCATTGTATCATAGTTGTTCCATTTCATTCACTTTCACAGATTTTCATTAACTGAATATTAACCGCTAACTGTTCAGATTAATATTAAATCCAGAACATAACAACAGAACATCTTCCCGTACATGCAGTGTTCCCAACAGCGTATACAAAAAGAATAAACGAAATAAATAGAATAAAGTAAAAAGTCCTGCCCTAGATATTTTTCACTCAAATGAAAAATTTAGATTACAAAACGAAAACACTGACTGAATCCTTTTTAGGAACCAGCAAATGCTGTTTTTTTATATTTTTTATTTTTTAGTATTATGTCTTGAGCGTCTGGTTTTACTTTAGAGCTTGTGTGCTTTTATTTCCTCTCTCATAAAAGACAATGACAAGGCTCATGTTGACTTTATCTAAAGTATAGGCTACTGTAGCATATAACAATGTCTTTGTTTACATATGATATCGCATTAATTTGCATGTATTATACGCTATAGGATGAAAGCCTCAGTTTGGTGCGGAGTTATCATTATGCAAAAATCAAATTGAATTGTAGATTCTGGTTATTTTAAAAAATATAGATAACTGTAATTTTAGAAAAAAAGGTTGGTTTGTTTTGGTTGTACACTAAATTATCAAAACTATAGCTTATTTGTTGTGTTTATGAGTGGTGCCGGAGTGCGCTTTGATGGAGAGTAAATCCCGACGCTCTGTCTTTTTTGTGGCTTCATTTTCCAATTGTGCAAATAAACAGAAGTGTTTATGACGTGGATCCAGGAAAGAGGCAATCAGCATCAGCGCTTGGTTTGCCTTCAACTCGTCTGTGTCAAACTGTGACCAGCAATGTTCTTCTTTCATTTTGCTTCTTTGGCAAAATACATCTGTAGGCACGTGTTACCATCCCGTGAGTTAACAAATATGTATTACACATTTAGGCAGCCAGTTTAAAAAAAAACAAGAATCGTGTAAGTGCATTGTGTAACAACATTATGTACTTGCAGACGTTTTCCCACTTCCCACTGTTTGCAGATCATGCACTTGTGAACACTGTATGGCAGAACTAATGCTGCATTAGAAGGTTTCACCTTGTTATACCAGTGTACTTCCATGGTAAATCCACTGGAACTGTCCACTTAATATAAATTGTAAAATGGTCAAGTGCAAACTATACCACCGCTGCTTTACTTCTGTTATTAACCCTTTTACTGGTGAGTTTAAAAGATTCTATCTGGCCCCGTGAGTGAGTTTGCCTCATTCATAAAAGCACAACACGCAGGATTCAATGTAAATTCATCAGTTACTCCCAAAATGCATGCAAGCAAGTGGCTGGCCAGCTGGGAGAAGAATAGATTGAACTTTATTGTTACTTTCATTACGTGTATCTGATATGAATAATACACACCAGCAAATTATATTTGAATGGATTCTTAGACTTCCATAGACTTTCTAGTGTGTTTTACAAACTCTAAATGTATTGTTTTATTAGTACTTGTGTCTATTTACATGTCTAAACTTAAAATAAGCATTGGGTGGTTAAAAACACTGCATAATTGTGGCTCAGCACCAGCCACCGTGCCAAAGCACAGTTTGAATTTTTCACGTCATGCTTGTCACCAGGGACATTACATTCCTCACTTCAAAACGGATGAAAAATTCTGTAGTGATTTACCCTGCTGTTACATCCTTCCTCCTCATCAAAGACTCCAGCATGTTTGCGTTTCAGGTGCTGGATCATTGCCGTGGTGTTCCCGTCCTCACTTTTGCATTTGTGGCCGTTAACACACGTTTTATTTATTTAGTGTGAAATGCTCCCACACCTTGGAGGACTTAGGTCTCACAGATTTCTCTGCCTCTGCCATGTATCTTTCCTGCAACATTACCTCCGCTCGTTTTTTTGCCCGTCCTGTCTATGAGGCGCCGGAATCTGTTGGTATCAGTGTGCGAGAGAGGCAGACTGCGTTCACTCCGCTCCGCACTCAAGTAAATTTTATTTAATAATCAAACCTCTCCGCGACGACAGGACGAAACGATTACGAAACTCGTTGCCACCGCTTTTAGTCATCGATTTTAATTGATTCGTTTTTGCAGCTCTACATCAGAGCAAAGTTCACTAATGTTTACATCTGTTCCAAATATGGTCAAAAAAGTGCTTTTCATTTTATGGGTAATTCGTGTGGCTGAGAATGAGAATACAAACTCATTTCTGAAGATTTTTTAAGTTACCTACATTTGTGTAAAGTGTATACCCTAAATATTGAATATTTTTAATATTGGGTATTGATTTAATATTTAATTTTATTATAATACTTGCATTATTTTACACAATATTAGATCAATGCACTGTATGGCACCTTTAATTTTTTGTTAAAACAAAACCAAAAACGAAAATGGTAAAAAAAAATTAAAAATCATTTTAGATTAAGATTTCATACGATCTGAGGATCGTCATTCATTGATTCATCCCTACCCTTGATCCACATGTCACATCTGACAGATTCCTGAAAGCAGTTTTACTGTACCTGACACAGTGATGTGGCTCTGGGATCGGCGGATGGCTTTCCGAGGCTTGCTGAGAGCCATCAGGACAGCTGTTTTAGGAGAGTCCAGAGTCTCTTTATCCCCAGCAGAAAAGGTCCTTGTCCGGGAATGGGCTGTGCCTCTGCGGATAACAGTGTCTTTTAACAGGACGGTTTCTCCTACCATTCGGCTGGTTTCTGTGGACATGACTCTGCTGGTTCGGGATATGGTATCGGGCTCCTGTGGGTCAGTCTGGATTGCAGTTTCTATTCGCTCTGAGCTTGGTCGCCGCGAGCGATCCTCAGTGGAGATGCAGACGTCCACCATCTCAGAGCCGAAAGCAGGAGGAAACATGACCTGCGAGAGGCCGCTGAGAGAGCTGACCGGCGTCCCGGATGACAGAGATGAAGCGGAGGAGTATGAATCTGAGCCCTGAGAGGACGACGGCTGACCTCCGTTCGCCACTGAAAGGGGAAAACAGAGATTTTAAGTTTATTATAGATTACTTCTCTGGAGCTTGGTCATTCACAGTCCAGTTTTAAATAGATCTTTCATGTATTGCAACCTTTGATAAGTTACATAGAAAATAAGCTGTTTAAAAAGTTATTTCTCTTCATTAGCTGACCCTTTACTAAATAAAAGTATAAAGGTAATAAAAAAAGTTAACTGGTTTTAATCTAGTCAAAATATGAGTTAACATCACTAAATTCACCTTAATATACAGATAAATACCAGAAAAACTTTAATATTATTAAATGTATGGTAACACCTTATTTCGATGGTGAAATGAAATGAAGGTAAATTAAGGGCAACACGGTAGCGCAGTGGGTAGCACGATCTCCTCACAGCAAGAAGGTCGCTGGTATGAGCCTCAATTAGGTCAGTTGGCATTTTTGTGTGGAGTTTGCATGTTCTTCCTGTGTTCACGTGGGTTTCCTCCAGGTGCTCCGGTTTCCCCCACAAGTCCAAAGACATGCAGTTGGTGAATTGGGTAAGCTAAATTGTCAGTAGTGTAGGTGTGTGAATATGAGTGTATGGATGTTTCCCTGTGATAGGTTGCAGCTGGAAGCGCATCTGCTGAGTAAAACATATACAGTATAAGTTGGCGGTTCATTCTGCTGTGGCGACCCCTGATTAATAAAGTGACTAAGCCGAAAAGAAAAAAATTGAATTGAATTGAATTGAATTGAATTGAATTGAATTGAATTGAATTGAATTGAATTGAATTTTATTTCATTTCATAAATTCACTTTCTTTTCGGCATAGTCCCTTTATTAATCAGGGGTCGCCACAGTGGAATGAACCATCCAGCATATGTTATCCACCATATGTTTTACGCAGCGGCTGCCCTTTCAGCTACAACCCATCACTGGGAATCATCCATACACACTCATTAACACACATATATTACGGACTATTTTAGCTAACCCAATTCACCTACTGCATGTCCTTAAACTTGTGGGGGAAACCAGAGTACCTGGAGGAAACCTACGCCAACACGGGCAGAACAGAAATGCCAACTGATCCAACTCGAACCAGCGACCTTCTTGCTGTGAGGCGACAGTGCTACCCACTGCCTTAATTTAATTGTAATTAGTTGAATTGTTGCTGCCTTAATTTAATTTAATTTAATTTAATTTAATTTAATTTAATTTAATTTAATTTAATTTAATTTAATTTAATTTAATTTAATTTAATTTAATTTAATTTAATTTAATTTGTAAAAACTCATTTTACTCATTATGGTAACCTTTGTGAAAATAAAATAAAATATTTGAAATATTAAGATATTTTATTTTATGATTTGATAAACTTAATACTTCAGTAAAACAAATTCAGCTAGAATAAAAACAAATTAAAAGAAAAGAAAAGATTCAAAACAAACCTAAATGCCTTGTTAATATTCTTGATATCAATTTCCTTCTGAACAAACATTATATCAATGTCAGTAGTGCAAAATGTGGAGCAGAACTACACAAGCTTCTGTCCCACAACCTAAATACCCCAGAATCACCCTGATGTTACAAACACACACAATCCCGGATGACTTATCTGAATGTGAACATTACGGCTTAATCCGTGGCTATTTTCAGACACTGCCATCCATATTAAATGGAAAACAGAAAATCAGAGAGCAAGAAAAAAAAATCTGGCGTGACATGTGGCCCGTTTTGGTCTAATCTGGAGATGAACTGTCCCAGTGCACACCATCAATTTAATGATTGTGTTTCTTACATAAGTGCAAATCACACAAACAGCACAACCAATGTTTTTCATCTTTGCAACACACAGTAATCAAAGAGATTAGACACTAAATGGTGAGTTAAGCAGGTAATGTTTACATACATTTATTAAGCCAGCTGTACTCCGCCACCATCTCCTTGTAAGCAGGGTATCGTCCGGCCTCCTACAACAGCAAATTACACAACATATAATCACAGTGAGAAAAGCAGAGCAGCTTTAATTACATTACACAGTGTAAATGTCCTGTGGTAGACGGAATTCATTGAGTAAATTAAGTTTAAACACAGTGTCAAAAAAAGTCTTAAAACAGCATTTTCAGAAGGACATGACCTCGTTTCTGTCGCTCCAGGTGTACACTGACCTTAATATGGGCTCACGTGTGGTCACAGTTAGTTTGGTAGACCATGAATGTTAAACAAACTTGAATATTATTAAGATTATGAAAGCATCATCTGACCTTAAGGAAAATCAGGAGGACAGTGATGTCATACAGGATTTGGATTCAAACAGACTGGAGCTTGTATAATAATAATAATGATAATACTACTACTACTACTACTACTACTACTACTACTACTACTAATAATAATAATAATAATAATAATAGGACCTCACAGTGGAGCAGTGGATAGCACAATCACCTCACAGCAAGAAGGTCTTTGTTTATCTTTTTTCAATTTATTCTTGCCGACTGTCCTGATTTTTTGCATGTTATACAGGTTACACTTTAGATTTTCTATATTACTCTGTATGTTGGCTTTCAACCCCTGCCTGTTTGACTACTCCAATAAACTGCATTTGGACTGCAAACTTTGTAATGGCATTTGTGTGTGATTCTTCATTGCAGAAAAGCTTGAATAAACTCCACCACAAATACATCAAACAACCTTACTTGGTATATTTGACTTATAAACTGAAACTGTAATCCATAAAATGAATCCTGAAACTGCTTCATCCGTGTCTGTCGGTGGAACGGTGGGCGAGGAGAACCAGCTTATTTGCATTTAAAGACCTCTGAGCCCAATATGAGCACATTCAGCATCGTTTAATAAATAATCTGATAGGTATTTTGAGCTGAAAATGCACACACATTCTGGACACCAAAGGATTATCTTACATCTTGTTAAAGGGGTAAAATATGAGCTCTTTAAACAAATCTAATGTATAACTTGGAGAACTGTGCCAGTTGTTTCGGCTACTTTTTTGATAAATATCATTTTGAAACTTTGAATACATTATAAAACAATCAATTCTGTTAAGTACTGTGGAAATATAAATTGATATAACCTAGTTCCAAATTAACAATAATCTATAAAATAATTAAAAGTTGCATTCTTTCGTTTTTAATTCGCTCATTTCATTCAAAACTCTAGCTAGGGTGTGAGAAACATTAGCTGCGTCCCAAACCGCATACTTGTGCACCATTCTACGCCATTTTGAAGTATAAATAGTGTAAGTAGTGCGTTCACACTGAAAACTCTTAAAATAATAAGTGCACTTTAATTACTCGGATGATGCACTCATTCCACCAGTAAAATGAAGTGTGGACTGATGGACACTTCACACACTCAACGACCGCAGCTTTGCGCGGGTAACGGAAGGGGCGGAGCTATTAGCGCACATGTTGGATAACTTTATTTATTTTGGACTGTGAAAGCAAAATTCTCCAACAAGAGTGATTATAGCGCCTCCCGATGGTGAATGCGGTTACACTCATGCCAGGTATGATTTGGTATTTTGGTCATTTACTTCATGAATTTGGCAATCGTCAAACGTCATCAGGGAAACAGTTTGAACTTCCGCTTAGTAAAAAAGCCATTAGTGTTCCATTTGGGACAGCACTACATACATATACTATGCTGTTGAGTGTGTAAGTGCATAAGTACATAGTGCATAAGTGCAAAGTGTACAGTGTGTCATTTGGGACGCAGCTATTTAAACCCTTTGCTTTCTGATCACTGGCTGAGCCAAAGAAATGCGAATGCTACAGGCAGGGTCTCAACGACTCCTCCTACTGTATGTCTTTGGGTGATACTTTCAAGCTGGTCAAGTGGCAGGACAGGTTCTGACTTCAGTGCTTCATTTGCACGCTTTGTTTTCATGCTACTAATATGCTGATGAGATCGTGGCTGAGAAAATGTAATTCACCCTGCTGACAACAACACTTCATTTACATGCGTTGTTTAGTCATCTCCACCTAGCCACTCCCCTCCTCCAAAAACATATTAGACTCATTTTAGACTTGCTTACAGACTTGTGATAAACCTACAGACGTTGCAGACTGCAAGAGACTCCTGTAGGCTCTTGCAGACTCGTGGACTTCTTGAATGGCGCTGTATGGCTGCAGGTTAACCAACACGTCTCAATAAAGAGGTTTCTGCGTGTTCAAGTCTCCTGGACTGGGTTCTCTCTCTTCATTTATTATTATTTTTCCAACAGTGTAAGAAATGTGTCTGCCTCGACCCAACTTCCACTCTAAATGGTGAATTGATGCTCATTTCCCAAACAGGCTGACTTATGAGAAGTCAACAGTTTGTTGTCTCTTCATTGTTTGAGGTGACTACATCTCAACCAAATTGTAACAATTGTAGAATGGTGGTAGAGGATAGGTGTGGTGCACAGAGAACCATCTCGTCAATGGTGTTGAAACTGCATTAACATAGAGAGATAGAGGATGCAGCTGGGTCAAAAGCCAAGGAGCAACTTAATTTACATCTAAAAGGCAAGTCTAGAGGCAACTGCTAAAACAGTATAAAGGTTTGAGTTTAAGGATGTTCAGGGTTCATTCTGACTCCGGTGAACCCAAGATACTGCCGTGTATTTTGAGACTGCTATGCTGAATTCTTCATTGAGATTTCCACGTCGTCCTCATTTTTTTCTTACAACAGTATCTTAAGTATTTCAAAACATTCTGAATGATTGAGTTAATAAACCTGAGTAATCGAATTAAATAAATAACTAAATTACTTTTTAAAGTATGTATTTTGTAATCTGTGGTGAAATCCATGTTAAAAGTAACCTTCCCAGCCTTGATGGCAGTTTTAGTCCAGACCAAACAAACCAAGAGACCCAAAACTAAAAGTGCGAAGACACCCTCAAACATCCCTTTCTCCTTTAGTTTTGATCCTTGTCTGACACCTTCTCGCACTGCCACTTCACTTATCACCAGCAGAGCTCACACTAACCACCACAAACTGGCATCAATAGCTAACAAAGCAGGTATTTAGCAGCTCTGTATACTTATAGCACCGCTCCAGGTTTGATAGAGCCTTGCCGTGGGGGTGATGAGAAAAGGCCATAAAACAAGGCTTTCTGCTGATTATAACTTGATCCCCAAGGCCTGGTGAATAATGCACACCCGCTGGCTGTTTTTCACAGGTGGAACCTGAGCTCTGCCTGAGTAAAGCGAGCAACCAGGAATGTGACGGCTAAATGCCAGCTGTCTGCTTTTCTATGCTTTCTCACTCCCAGATGCAATAAGAGGCTGAGTTGTTTAACATGCTGTGGTGGCAATTAATATGCCACAGCACTTTGGATATCATTTGTCTTGCTAAACTAAACCTAAACTCTGTCTTGAGGAGTTAGGGTGGACACAGATGTGAAGTTTCTGTTGATGCTGTCATTAAAGAAAGACACTCTTTTAATAGTCAGTTGTAAAACTTAGTAAGAGTGCTGGTTTTGAGGGATTAGTAATAGCAGGAAGATGACTCCCAAAGGCGTAGTTCTCACAAAAAGTTTAAGCTGCAGCTAATTTACTTATGTTCAGGTCATCATGATGACTTTTTTAGAAGAACAATAAAGAAAATTTTGGGGCTGAAACACCCTGAGTCAAATCGGCATTTTCAGATTAAAAACAATGCTAATGATGATAAGGTCTTATGAAAGCAAACGATTAGAAAATGAGAATTATATACAACATTACCCTCTTTAATCCATGTTTGGAATCTCTGAAAAGTCAGTCATCACATTAATGCAATCTTACTTTTTATATAAAGCCAAGAACTGCACAAGTATCTTTTTGATGAACAGTTTTGTTTTGCCTGTATATGCATTTTTCTTTTTTTTACTTTCAAAGTGCTGGTAGCCGCTGACTTGCATTTTATGAACCGCCAAGGACCACAGCTTGGATTGCCTAAGGGTGTGCTAGCCAATGTTCATTTTTTGGGTGAACTACAGTCTCCTTTCATTCATTCGTTTTCTTGTCGGCTTAGTCCCTTTATTAATCTGGGGTCGCCACAGTGGAATGAACCGCCAACTTATAAAGCATTGTTTTACACAGCGGATGCCCTTCCAGCTGCAACCCATCTCTGGGAAACATTCATAAACCCTCATTCACACTCATACACTATGGACAATTTAGCCTACCCAATTCACCACATGTCTTTGGACTTGTGGGGGAAACCGGAGCACCCAGAGGAAACCCACGCAACCACGGGGAGAACATGCAAACTCCACACAGAAATGCCAACTGACCCAGCCAGGGCTCGAACCAGCGACCTTCTTGCTGTGAGGCGAATGTGCTACTCACTACACCACCGTGGCGCCTTACAGTCTCTTTATGCCTCCATAAACTTCTAATTTGCTGTTCATTTATAGCTATTAAGGTAGTAGTAGGGTTTAGGTATTAGGAGTAGGGATGCAGATTCAAACCATGAAGCATTTGTGCTTTATAAGTTCTATATGAAGAGATAACACCTTAATAATATGCAGGTAATAATGAGCCACTAGTTAATAGTGAGAATGGGTAATTCAACTAAAATGTTATCATATATTAATAACATATTCTTCTCACCTTGATGGTCAGCATCACATGTGTGTGACTCTTTAGCACCTCCACTGCATTGCTGTGTGTGATGTCCTCAAAACTCACTCCATTAGCTGCCAGAATCTGATCCCCCATTTTAATTCCATTTTGCTCTGCCAGGCCACCAGGGTCCAGCCTCATGATAAAATCCAAACAAAAATTATATCATGAAAAAAATAGAATAAAAATTTGCAATAATATCTTAGCAAAAGACTTTTATTGCCCCACACTTCATGTCTTACTTTGAAACGTAGATACCAAGGCCAAACTCTTTGCCGCCGCGGATGTTGAAGCCTAGGCAATAGTCATCTGACGTTGTATAAAGGTGAACTATTCTACGCAGCGCTCCGTCTGAACTGGCCTCTGAAGGTGTGCGACCACTTTCCTCCACTACCATCCTTCTGTGGATCAGATCCACCCTGCAAACATATATAATTTTACAGTGGATATCAAAGTTACAGAGATACAGAGAAGTAATTTGATCTTCATAGATCTACAGTTAAAAGGATTTAAGTTGTGGCTATACCATGCTAGATGAACAGTAAAAACAAACAAAGCACTTTTGTGGAAAACCCTGAGATTAGAGAACAGCAATGACTGTAACAAGAGAAGAAAACAAATTACAACATTCAAAAATATGTAGGGACTCTTTAAGCCCATGATTTGAATGATTCTAGTACTCTGGCAGACATCACTAAACTCTCACATGCATCTATAGTCTCTCACAGACATCACCAGACTCTAACAGACATTTCTAGTCTTTCACAGACATCTACAGTCTCTCACAGGCATCCATAGTCTCTCACAGACACCTCTAGCCTCTCAAAGACATCACTAGACTCTCACAGACATCTCTAGCCTCTCACAGACATC
>CAIGQQ010039955.1:2749140-2765354 GCA_903798035.1 Danio albolineatus
TAGTCTCTCACAGACATCACTAGACTCTCACAGACATCTCTAGTCTCGCACATACATCACTAGATTCTCACAGACACCTGTCCCACAGACATAGTCTCTCAGAGACAAAGCAGGTTTAGATCAAGACTGTAGGCTGCATGACAAGGCTCACTGTCCTGCATGTAAATTGCTGGCTGATGACCAGCGAACAGAAAATGAACAGTATGTTGGAGCTAATTAACATCAGCATTCACTCTGCTGAAGTTAAAAAAGAGGCACAACTCCTGCTGCAGAATCTCCACAAAATCCTGACACTTCAAGACTTGCAAGACTGTTGATTCTTTCTGCTGATTATAATTTGGTCACTGCATGGCTTTCAATCCAAAATCTATTTAGGAGACTTGAATGAGTTAGTGACACTGTAAAAAAGCAATATTCTAGAAATCCCAAATTTGCAACGAGCAGTTTCTCTTGTAGACCCCTCTGAAAGGATCTTCTCAGGAGAAAGAAATTGCATGTCAAAGTAGGCGGAGTTCCTGAACACTGATTGAGTAGACGCAATGGACCAATGGCAGCTCAAAAGCGTTTGGTGACCTGTTTTGAACTAACAAAACAAACTTCGATGAACTTCATTTTGGCCGAAATAGTTTCAAAATGATGTCATTTCAGTTCAGATTCTTCAATTTTGTTTGAAGGATACCAAGGCTTTAACACCAATCCTCAATTCTATATTTTTTTGGCAAGTAATGGCCATTATATTTACGTATGATTTTTCAGGACTCTACCCAAATTATCAAATTATGTCTTTTAAACGTTTATTTTCGACATTTAGACATTGAAATGACACACCTTAAGGGTGCAGAATGAAAGTTTTTATGATGTCGTTTTTGGACTTAGAGACAGCTGTTGGAATATTTAACCTATTCCATGCGTGTTCAATAAAAAAGGTCTGGAGAGGTTTTTCTTCAATGCCAAACATCATCACAATTTATTGGATACAAATGAATAATTCGATTCACAGAATTCTGTTATCCTCAATGCAATGCAAAGTTACATTCAGGAGGTGCGCAACAAAGTTCATTTTCTGACTCCAACTTTTATAGGCAGACGATATCAACAGGTGGAGTTTAGTGAAATTCGTCACTTGTCAATCATTCTCCAGTCCTCCATTGGCCACAAACAATCATACTTCCTCTATCTGCAACCTTTGATCAGATAAGACATGGTCTGCAACATTCTGTTTTCACACCTCTAAGAACATAAAGCTAAGTGTGATCTTTCCAGTGAATGACAGGAAATCTCTACTTCTGCAAAAATGCATCATTAATATGCAAACTTATCAGACTCAACACAAGATGCCCATTTAATATTCTACTTCAAGCAATACCAATATTTCCTTTTTATTGAACACGCATGGAATAGGTTAAATATTCCAACACAGCCTTAGATGAAATCAACTAAATCATAATGTCTCTTAAAATCTCAGCAGAGGATCAATAAACACCATTACAAACAGCATCAGCAGCTTCATTTATAATTAATTTGTTTGACTTTATTATTATCAGACATCTACCCAACTGCTCAGTCCCAATTATTAAGAACTTTTTACAGTTTTAAATGTTTTATTAAAAATAAGTCTTCACGGCAGTGAAGAGTGGTTGCTTTACTTGTGGTGTTTCATGTTAATTTCTCTTTGCTTATTGAAGCAACGTGTTATGTCAAAACATACTTCTATAACTTTGATTCACTGGTTTGTCAGTGATTTCAACTTTGTTCAATGCTGATAACATGGTGTTCATTTCACTGAGCTGTTAGTAGAACTCATGTTGTCCTGCATATTGAAAGCCAGCAGTGCATTGGTCAGGTTTTGAAGACACCTTGAACATCTGAGTGACATCAATAATCATCGTATGCTTCTCAATGATGGTGACACATTTCATGCTGCAGTGCATGCTGTGATAATCATACAACAGTTGTCTGTGACTATGGAAATGTTTCACCATCATTGAGATGCATAGACTGATTCTTGATGCCTCAGATGTTCACTGTGCTTTTAATACCTGACCAATGCACCGCTGGCTCTAATTGTGTTATCAGTGTAATTGACACAACAATGCCATTAATATACAACATAAAAAATCACTGACTAAATGAGATGAGCAAATCAAACTTTTAAATAACCCAGTATTAACAAACTGCTTCTAGATTTTCTTGCTAAAGCAACAGTCACATCACTTAACGATGATTAAAACAGTGACCCCAAGTAAAGCAGCCATGCTTTACCACAATGGTGATTCTAAAAACTTGCACTGTCAATAAAACAACTAAAGCATTTCATTCTTAATAAATGTGACGGGGACGTTTGAAGACATCTGACTGTAATAAAGTCAAGCAGGTTAGTAGTAAGTGAAGCTTCAGATGCTGCTGAGTTGGTTATTGACACACGGCTAAGACTTTAGGAGATTTAATGCTTTAGTTGATTTCAGGTTGTGTCCAAGTCCAAAAATGACTTTATAAAAACTTTCATTCTGCTCCCTTAGGGGACGTCATTTCAACGACTAATTGTCTAAAAGAAACGTCTAAAAGACATCATTTGAATACTGTTGTGTTTAGTGGGTAGTACTTTTTCCAAAACTGTGCACCGATTACACACTTTATCATTTTAAGTAAAAATTATATATTATGTGCAAGCAAGCACACATAAACATTCAGGTGGACTTAATAAAGTATAATAAAGTCCCTCGCGCTACTATCAGGTAATGAAATGGCTAAGACCACTGAGGTAACTCTAGCACTGCTGTATGCTGAAACAGAAGCTGAAGGAAAAGATAACAAGCAAAGGCCAAGAGTCACAGGGTTTCCACCCTGTTAGTCAAGGCAGGGGGAGTTTCAGCCCATCACAACACTGTCCTTTTCTTCTCACTTTAGTCCAATTAAACCCCATAAGTCACATAATTCCAATTTTGCAACAAACAAATGATTAAAAATGCCAGTATTAAAAACAGGCCAGCGAAACAACCTCTGGATGTTCAAGGACAAAACACACTCTTCTGTTATGAGTTGTTAAAGTGCATTTGGAAGAGCTCCAGGAGGCAGGCTTCTGAGAGACAACTCAAGCTGATACACAAACAGCTAGACAACTTAAGGTCACGATGATGCAGTTTCATTATTATTTTGGTGGTGTTGTTGTTATTTATGCACAGATTTTAGATTTATCTTATTGAATTCAATAAAACTGTTACAAAACTTTTTCCCAGTATATTGTTGCAGCTGGAATGGCATTTGCTGCACAAAACATGTGGCAGAGAAATTGGCGGATTATTTCACTGTGGCAACCCCTGATAAATCAGGGACTGAGCTGAAGGAAAATGAATGTCACGAAACTTTAAAAAGGGTGTGCAATAATGACAAAAACTACATCTATATATTTTTAAGGACATTACTTTACTATATTTTTTTACCAACAGATCTCAGGTTGGTAAAATCGGTACAACAACATCGCAGGCATTAGGTTGTTCTATGGGGGTTTCACAGGGGAAGTATTTTTGGACCTTTACTTTTCCTGATGTATATCAATGACCTTCTTCAAGTAATTAAGCATTCAGATTCTTTATTGTACGCTGATGACACAACTTTTTGTGTCTGGATCAAGTACAGACACAATTAACAATAAAATTAAATACAGATCTTCAGCATTTACATCAATGGCTGCAAGACAATCATTTGACTATTAACGTTAAGAAAACAGAATGTATGTACTTTTGTTTACCTAGGCGAAAATCATCCATATGCTATCCCATCCCTTTCTCAAATCAAAAACGTTCCATTATATCTACATATCAATATTTGGGAATTAGTCTGGACTCTCACCTTACTTATTGTGACCATGTTCAAAATGTCTATAAAAAGCTGAAGCAAAAGCTATTTGTTTATGGAAAAACTAGAGCAAATTTGTCTTTTTCTGTTTCTGAAACTTCATGTCTTCATGTCATAATCTTTGTCCATCTTGTCATACTGTTTGCCTGTTTGGTCTCTCACAACAAATGATATCTTGGAGCCAATAGCTAGACTGTACAATAGGGCCTATAAGATCCACAATGGACCTTCTGGATGGACACATCACTGTTTTGCACCCTTTAATGCTTTATTATTTCAAAACTATATTAGGAACACAGGAATTAAACTGTACTATCAGATTTTAAATAGTGCTACCTCAGTAGCCCTTTGTGTTTTGGTACCAAAACTTAACACAAGAACTGATCGTTCCACCAGATCTGCAAAAAATGAATGTTTGCTGTTAAAAACTGTTATGGACAGAGATGTTTTTTTATGTATTCATAAAAGCCTGGAATGAGATCTCACAACATCTAATAACAAAACCAACACTGAGAAAAATCCCATGCTCGTCATCTGATGGTCAACTATTACTGTAGCCACAGTTAGTAGCCTGCTTCTGTTTATTTTGTATGTTTGGTGATTGTTTGTACTGTTCACATGTGTTGATGGATGACATGGTAAGTGTGTCTGTATGTTTTTATGTTCTGCAGAGCAGGAACCTGCTGAAAATCAGCATTCATACTGAATTAGGCTTGATTATCTTTTAATCTTTTCCTGTTTAAAAAATTATATATAAATTAATAATTTTTGCTGTAATTTTTTTAATTGTTTAAACATATTTTTGCTAATCAGGTTATATATTGCCTAATTTTTATATTGCAAAATTTTGTTCCACAATACATTTTTATATCAATACTACACAATCAAATTATTGAATCATGGCTAATGAATTTAAATTAACGCAATAGAAAGCCACTTGAATTAACTCAAGAAATTATATTGTGATATGTTTTCAATAATCACCAACAAGCTGATTTAATGAAAATCCAAAAATTACACACATGCAAATTGCAGGGAGACATGTGGCTATGTTTACTTTCACCCAAATAATCTATTTGTAATCCGATGGACAGTTCAAGTAGTTTCAAAAAATAATGCATTTCTTATTTCAGTGTTTTTCAACCACATTCCTGGAGGACCACCAACACTGCATGCTTTGTATGTCTCCTTTGTCTGTCAAACTCATTACAGGTCTGTCAATCTCAGTCTTTCAATGAGCTGATGATCTTAATCAGGTGTGTTTGGTTAAGGAGACACGGAAAATGTGCAGAGCTGGTGGTCCTCCAGGAACGTGGTTGAGAAACATTGCCTTCATTGATCTGATTGAGCTCCATTTGAATGAAATTTCAGTTGAATTGGAACGATTGGTTTATTCCCTTTCTAATCCGATCTAACAGAAACAAAATGACAAGATAAATGCTTGAATTCAAATGCCTTCTCAGTCATATTGAGAAATATCTGGGATACATGCACAGTGCAATGTTAATCCATTAGTCTGTGCATATTTTGATAAGTGCAAAATAAAGCATGTAAAACCGCTGGCTATATATATTCTTTATGCTGCTTTCTAAAACACTGTATTTTAGAAATGTGCTGTAACCTACATATAAGTTTACATTAGCCCTATAAATATTATAATTAAAAGAAAATAATGGTGCATGTTCCCATAACTCTGACATGGAAAAAGATGACACCGGACAAGGAACATGGAGAAAAATAGGCACTTAAACACCCAGACTAAACAATGGACAGGTGGAACTGAATTAACACTAATTACAGACAGGTGGGGAAACAAAGGGAAACACTAGAAACATGATATAGTCACATCACAAAACACATGCTGAGTCCCAATTCGCATATTTATCCTAAGCCCTAAAAGTATGTTCATTTTTTTGTCAAGGAAAAACTTTTGAGTGTGTAACAGAAGAGTATGCAAGCTTTGGGACATACTACTTTCTCGTTAACAGATCGTCGTGTTGCTTAGTTAAGAGCCCTGTCAATCATCCACATTTCTGTCATATTTAATTTCCTACCTTATTGGAGAAGCAGCAGCAAGATAATCTTCCATTCATAAGTCTTTTAGAGAAATCTCAGGTCTTTGGATAATTCTGCATTCAGAGGTTAATGTCCAAACATGTCTTTATATAAGTTCAGTATTATTAACAAAATCATTTGACAAGTTTACATATTTGGCAGAGCTAAATGCAAGACTATTTCTTCCATCATGGCTAGTGTGGCGCAGATGCTAGGCCTTTACGCATGCATGACATTGTAAATTGTACGGCAAGTGTAAACACATGAAACGAATATGGGTCAGAATTAAAAGAACGTGTAAACGGACAGGCAAAAAAATCCGATATAGGCAACATATCGGAATTGGGCATCAGGACCTGACAGTATAAATGGGCTCAATGAGAGAATTTGGTTCCAGACAGACAGACAGACAGAAACCAAGATGCCAGGCCACAGCCTTACATTTCTGCGATGGATTGTCTCAATGAACAGTGATTTTATTTCACTAATAAGACAATAAGTACAAAAGTAGCAAAGACATTGCTTTAAACTTTTATTAATCTGTATATACGACATGTATAGCCATCAGGAAGTTCTCAAAACATAACATAATTCTAATTTTGTGTGTGTGTGTGTGTGTGTGTGTGTGTGTTTTAAAGTTAAATGAAGGTGAAAGTTATAAAGTGCATTGTTAATTGCAGAGCCCCTCTATAAAAAAAGAAACAAAATGACAAGGTCTAGGCAAGACTGAGATCAAGCCTAAGTTAGGTATAAAAAGGTAACGCAAAAGTAACTCAAAAGTAACCTAACCTATTACTTACTACAAAAAGTAACTAAGTAACGCAATTAGTTACTTTTTTGGCGAGTAATTCAATATTGTAATGCACTACTTTCAAAAGTAACTTTCCCCAACACATTTATTAGTAGTTATAAATTATGATCTTATTCTACATCCCTAACCTACCCAAAACCTAATCCCAACTTCTACCTTACTTACTATTAATAAACAACAAATCTGTACTTTATTAAGCCAGTAGTGTTAGTTGATGGTTTGTTAATACCATAAATTGTGACCTAAACTAAAGTGCTACAATAAAATCTTCCCCCACTTACCATGTAGTCTTCTCTTTCGAATAGCGTATGCCTGGCACCTTCCCTACGCGCCTCACCACCATGCGCAGACGGTTGTTTCCGGTCAGCACTTTCACAGCACTGCTCATAGTGATGCTCTCCAGACTTATGCCGTTCACCTCCACCAGCTTATCCCCAACACACAGGCCGGCCATCTCTGTAGTGTGGAACAAGGGCCCACTGTATGAATCTTTGAAATTAAATCTCAGTCACGTGTCATCAAAAGTTATTTCCGCTTCTGTGTTTTGGTACCTGCAGTGCTGTCATCTTCCACCTTGCTGACAAAGATTCCCAGGCCGTGCTCAGATCCTCCACGCACGCTGAAGCCCAGATGGCCATCCTCACTTTTATCCACAGTAATCGTGTGGATGTCTTCACTGTCATCTCCACCTACATTACAACACACCATCAAACACAGTTTTTTTTTTATGAATCATTGTATCTTTACCAAGTTTTTTCACTAAAAATACCATATAATGTTCAGGCAATAATAATCAAGAAGCCCTGCTATAATGTAGATACATTCACAGCTGAGGAAGAGCTTTTTTAGACATGACGCAATGCCTTCAACTCCTCTCAGTCTTGATAGTCAATTGGTTTTCAAGAGTTCACACTTAGCTGAAGATTGATAATAAAGCTAGTTTGGCATGCTGTCCTGGGAGAGAGAGCCCCGAGCTCATAAGATTCTCGAGCCCGGGGCTCCCTCCCGTTTGCAGGGCAAGAGGGGAGTTTAAGCTCAGGTGGATCACGAGAAACCCCCGCCTTCCTGCTGCTTTAGAATTGCTATGAGGGTATGCTGCTGCTGGAATTTGGGTATGGTGCTGATTTGTTTTAGTCAATTTACTTATGTCTCATGTTTTGGACTTTGGGAGGAAACTGGAGGACCCGGGGAAAACCCACGCAAGCATGGGGAGAACATGAAATCCGCACAGAAATGTCAACTGGCTAGGTAGAGACCCAAACCAGAGGCATTCTTGCTTTGAGGCAACAGTGCTAGCCACTGGGCTGTCGTGCTGCCCTATAGAGGAAAAAAGAAAGAGAGGGGGTGGAAGGAGAGATTCTTCATGACAAACATGACTAAGGTAAGATGCTTTGGTTATGTATACTAAGTTGGAAATCGTCTGATTGGTGGATAGTGCATCAGCTTGACTCTGGGCCAGCCGTGCCAATCATAAGCACATGATCCTCTCAAAATTAGTTCAATTAGTAAAACTTCAAAATTAGTAAAACTTCACTTAGAAAATGGTTTCTCATTTTACAAGTCAAACCATATAAAATATAACTCATTTTATGTCATAATTCCACTATAAAGTAAAGATTCCACATAGTAACAGTTAACAGCAAAAGAATGTAACGTTTAATCAGCACTGTAAAACCCAAAAAGTTAAGGTAACTCAAACAGTTTGAGGAAAACAATTGCAACAAACCAATTAAGTTCAAAAACTAATTCTATTGAGTACTGTGAACTTAATCCATTTGAGTAAATGAAGCAGTTTGAGCACAGTAAAACCCAATAAATGAAGAGAACTCAAACCAACTGAGTACTGTAAAACCCAAAAAGTTAAGGCAACTCGAACCGTTTAAGGAAACCGATTGCTACAAACCATTTGAATTTTAAAAAATAATATATATGAGTACTGTGTACTTGCTCTATTTAAGTTAATGAGGTATTAAATTAACTCATTACCTTCAACACTGAGTTCAAAACTTTTTTCAAATGAGTAGAAGTAACTTTCAGTACATTTTGAGTTAACTACACTAATTTCGCTGACTGTTGGGTTTTACAGTGTGATGGAGCTCAAATAAAAAAGAGTTTTCATTTAATGTTTGTGCCATATTTAACACAATATATATTTTTTTCGTTATAGTATAACAAATAATATAATATAGCACAATATATTATATTATACACATATACACTCTCATCTCCCTACATGAGAAACAATGCTTCGCCTGCATACTTTGATTATATTTATTGGTCATGCTTTACAATAATTTATAATGTATTTCCATTTATAAATCATAGTTCAACATCTACTAATGCATGTTAACTTTAGTTAATGCAACTAAGGCACAATTAAGGAGTTAACATGAACTAGGAGGACTGCTAACCCAAAGGTTGCTGGTTTTATTCCTGGTCCCTGCAGGACTTGAAGATGGGGGAGTGAATGAACCGCACAATCTTCGATACCAAGCTGAGGTGCCCTTAAGCAAGGCACCTAACCCCTAATTGGTCCCTGGATGCTGGAAGCAATACCTGCCCATTGTTCCGGGTATATGCTCAAAAATGTGTGCACTTGGAAGCATTAAAAAAGAACCAATTTCAAGTAACATTAACAAAATGAATAAAAACTGTAATAAAAAAACTGTTCATTGTTTGTTCATGTTAGCTAATATATAACCATTAATTAATGGAACCTTATTTTAAAGTGTTACCTATGCATTATTGCACTGTAAATAATGGTAAAATAAATATTATTCTCATAAAGTTGTTTTTAAATTAGTAATATAAGTAAAGGTAAAATAAGTAAGACTGTTTCAATATTTTAAAGAGTCCTAAAACCCTGGACTAAATGTTCTGAGATTTTAAGATTTGTGTGTTGAACCTTATCCCCTCTTTTTATCTTCTGGATTTAAAACCTACTGTATATTGGGGTGGCTTCACTTGTGGTAGCATAGGACTATGAGTACAATGATGACACATCGGCGTTTAACAAGACCGAGTATTGAAAAGAGCTGCTTCTGAATTATTAGGTTAAGCTGTGAAAGTGCGCACTGGCATTCATGATGCAAGCATTTGAAAGCTGTGACAATCAGCTGATTCGATCATGCAGGAGCTGTCAGAGGCCCAATTTTTGCAACCATTTCAAATTAAAATTAGAGTTGGATTGTTGCTCATTATTGATACGAACCCTATATACATTTCTGAAGATCGTGAAATACGTCCCAGGAGGAACTTTTTGATTTCATGAATCCACCAGAGGCTGATATGCATGTTTTTTGAAATCTCAAATTTCTCTCATGAGTGCCATTCGCGCCTGCTGTTCTCTTGTAAATTTACCAGAGGCCACTGTCGACTGACTGACTGACCGATTGATCCCCCCTATCTACCTACCTGCCTACCCTAAACCCAATCGATAGTGTTTTCAAAAGCAATCCAGAAAAAGAAAAGCCCTCGTCTGACTTTCACCATGTTTTCAGATCTTACCACATTCTCACCCTGTTATTTACTTGTTTATTTATTTATTTTTTGCCTTTTGTTTTACCTGCCTTCTGTAAACATTATTCGCCAGACTTGAACCCTGTCGTCGTGGTCAACTCCTTTCTGTATCTCAAGGCTGCCAACATACATGGCGATCTACTGAGCCAAATGGTAACAGCGGTAAACCTATCCACACAGAAGTAAGAGATCAGCTGGTAGAGCAAAAATAAACAGAATCAGTGGCATCATATCGCATCGTAGCGTTCATTTTTTAGATGAAATGTAGCCATACGTAGCTCTGACTACATAATTCGCGCTCTCCAGAAATGTATACGGGGGTACGTTTTCACAATCTCAAAGTGAAATCAAAGTCTGTGTTGCAACATTTACAATCAGGTGACAAATCATCCATGGAAAAAATGTCAACCAATAGTCCAAACAGTGCTCCCTAATTCACTGCAGATGAAGTCCTAAGCTTAAATTGTAATGTGGAGTACCATTTAAAGGATATAAGCGTTTAATTCAGAAACCATAGTCCTTGTCTGTGCTTGCCTTCATGAACACACATGATGTAAAAGAGACTGATCGTATTTAAGCCCACCAATAAACTCACAACGAAGGTCTTTTTTTGTTGTTGTTTTTTCACTAAAAGTATAAATAAGTACTTTCAAATCTGACTTTCAAAACACATCAGTGTCTGAGAACATAAATGTCCCTTTAAAGCAGGTATGTGTGTGTAAATTTTAAAATATGCACTTATTGAATATATAAATCTTGCATTTCCTCATGTGTTTTAGTCAGTCAGTATAGACCACTGACAGATAACTGTTGTTCGTTTTCTTTTCCTCTTCTACTTTACCCTGTCATGCCCACATCTGCTCACAGCAATCCACTGCCATTGAAGTTGAATTAAACAAAATCTGAAGTAGACTTGAACTGAAAGACTGAAAGAGGTTTCATGCCCTTTTTATTTTTATACAACATTTAACTTGATGTTTTAAGTCAGTGTAATGCAAGCTGAAATGACTTTGAAAATAAATGTTATAATTATACAAATTATAATTGGTTTCCTACCATTATGCATAGTTAATCGATAAAGGGGTCTTTTTTCATTTTAAATGTCTTTAGAGCATAATATTGCTGTTTGAACACGAATATAATATGCAAAGAAACAAAGCACAAATTCACTACGAAGGGAAGTTATTTTCTGTATCAGAAAGCATCGTTTCAAAACTCCCTCAAAGGATCGTGGTCCTATGTTCTCGAACGGGACTGCTGTTACCTCATCATCATGAATCGAAATGATTCCTGACCAATGCATGAGGCCTGGTTGAGTTGCGTTAATAGTTTGCTCACTGTGATCATAAATGTCACAGATCTAATATACTGATACACATGCAACTTCCTTTCAAACAGTGCAAAACACAAAAACATTGCATATAAATAATGTGATGACATTCAAACAGCATTAACAGCATGGTATGATAATGACATAGATCTACAGAAAATCTTTGGACACTGTAAGAAGCATAATATTAGGCCTTTAAACAAAATAAATACATTTTAGAAACTCTCAATCTGAAATTTAAGATAGAATATTGTATGTATTTGTATTAGAATATGATTTTTTTAAACCTAACACTTAGTGGGGTGTATCGAAGGAACTGATGACAAAAACTTTTGAGACTCACCATCAACGGGCGCGTTGATGAGGATGACCCGGCCCATAGGGGAAGAAGACCTCACTCCTCTCTGGCGCTGCTGCTTCTTGTGAAGGTAGCGTGGTAGAGTCGAGGTGCCCGAAGGACCTGGCTGGGCACTGGGATGAGCCCCATTCGTCATGTCTTTGCGTGCCGTGTCAGACGAATGAGCCATGGCAAAGTGCCGACCTCCCCTCTAACCCTCATCCAGGGCCTGAGCTGCCAAAGGGAAAACTAGCAGTCCGGTGGGTCTCTAGCAGGATTACAGTCCAGAGGATTAGCTCCACAAAAGGAAACTCCACTTCAACGGCGTGGGAAGAAACTGCTAAGGATCCAGCATTGTTCACTTTAGATTAGATCCACTGATCCAAATGCCTCCAACATAATTGTAATCGTTCCATACAGCAGCCGATAAACAAATCTTATCATAAAAGCTGAGGAAAAGCAAAGTGTATCCTAATGTGCATTGTTCGGAAGAGAGCCTCACAATGGCAGAGGTTGTGTAAAAGCGGCTGGGGTCTTTTTGTTGAGTTGAAAGTCTGCTGGTTGGACTGGATCATCGGGCTTGAGTCCCTCCTCAGTGCCAGTGGAGCTCTGCTTGGCAGGAGTCCGTCATCTGGTCCACCCAGGCCTCAGAGTCTCACCTTTACCTGCCAGTGATCCAAGACGACAGAGAAAGATCTGTGAGAACCCAGCCGCGCAATGACTAATTTCCCATGGGAGGTAAAGTGATATCAGCAATTATTGCATTCTGGAAAGTAAAGGGTTGCACTGTTTCCACAGTAAGATATACTGAGCTGATGGGGAACACTATAAGTTTAGACTTCTAGATTTAGATGCATAAAGGGTGCTGCCTCAGCAATGTGCGCCATTTGTTTGCATTTAGTCATTGGATAAAGTCTGTGTGAACTGGATTTTCCTACCAAATTTATTTCAGTATTGTCAAATGTTTTTGTTTTGAACAGAGTATAGTTATTTTAGTTCCCCTCCTTCTAATCTCTAATCATAATGGTTGGATGTAAGTGGTTAAGGAAGCTCTACTCAAACTGAGGCCATCAGAGAAGCAGAGTCATTCCAGAGCAGAAGCAAATTCTCACTTTCTTCATTATCTGTGAATTATTTTACTTGGATTAAAGTGTTTACCTCCAGTTTTGCTAATAGCAATGCCTCTAAATTCTTCATATACTCCATTTAAACAGATCGTTCTCACAAAAAAATACAATTCTGTCATCATTTACTAATCATCCACTAGTTCCAAACCTGTTTGAGTTTTGGTCCTCTGTTGAACACAAACTAAGGTATCTCAGAAACTGGCAGCCGCTGACTTGCACAGTATATATTTTTTCCAACTATGGAAATTGAGACCACTTGTGAGTAAATGATTTTAATAATAATCAATTTTAATTTTGGGGTGAACTATCCCTTAAATGTACACAGTAAAATCAACAGTGTGAAAAATGCAGTGTTACATGTCAGTAACTCCAGTAATGTTGAATTAACAAAATACAGTATTAACGACAGCACATTGACAGTGTTGTTGCAAGGTGCAATATGATGTGATTTGCTTTAACACCACAAGTGCAAAAGATTGCGATATGTTAGACATGTTAGACTGACCACAGAGCAGTGTAAAAATTTAAGTTACACTGACAAGAGTACTTTCTTGATGACACTTGTAGAGTAATAACACTAGTAAACTTTGATAACTATAGTAAGTGTAACATTTTACAATGTCAGTGTATTTATTTAGCGCTTTAGAGTGCCAATATTACCAGTTCAAAAATCTCTTTCCCTCAGATGAGAACAAGCTAGAACTAACTGTAAGGTCTGCTGATCCTGTCTGACAGTATCACAATAATATATTCCTGATGTTTAATCACATAAACAAGCAGGTTAGTAATAGTTTTCTCGGTAAGACTTTATTTTGATGGTCCCTATTGCACATTTTGTTGACTAAATGTTAAATTTCAACTACATGCCAATTACTTCTCATTTGAGTATTAGTAGACTGTCTGCTTAATATCTGCTGATACTGCTCCTTCAACAGACATTTAACTGAATATAAGAAACTTTGCAAGTATATGTCAACTTACACAAAACCTAACCCTAACCCTAACCCTGAACCCAACTTCACAGTCCACTTATAATCTAATGAGAATTAGTTGCCATGTAGATGCAATGTAACTTAAATTAATCAAAATTAAAAGGGCGTTAAAGGGACCATCAAAATAAAGTGATACTGTTTGCTTTACTGTAATCCAAATGTTTACAATATCTGTACATGGAAAGTGATCAAATGAAAAACCTGAAACACACACATGCACACACAAGATTGTTTTTGTGAATTGTGGGGACATTCCATAGGTCTCCGCTGTATTTATACTGTAACTGTATTTCCTATTGTCCCACCTCAACCCTACACCTAAATATACTAATTTACAGGGAAATTGTTTGATTCAGATGATTCAGAAGTTTTTTTTTTTTAAATTGGGACATCAGCAATGTCTTCATAATTAGCCATCTCATTGTAATACATGTGTCATACCCATGTCATTATACATATTTGTGTCATGATATGTCACAAAAACGCAGGCGTACACACACACACACACACACAACATAAATCCTTTTTTGAATCCAATACGAGTCATCTTGACAGTATACGCGTTCGTGAAAGTTTTTGTCTCTTGCAATATGGTTAGGAAATGAATTTGGCATTGTCATGTTATCAGTCTTAACTTGGCACTGCGACTGATTGGCTCATCATCAGCACCTCGGACAGCGCTCAGCAACAGGTTGCGTAAAGCGCAACGAAACGCTTCAGTAAACAATTAACACGACAGCGTTCGCTGACATAATGATGCGTTGTCTCACTTGTTCATAATACACAGCCTAGCTTACATGAATTAGCGTGGGAAGATTTCACAATAATACAGAGATCATCCTCTTAAGAGATCGCCAAGCAATATACCGATACAGTCAACAAATTATTACATTGTTTGAAAGATCTGTCCTTAATAAAATTGATATACCTTACTTGCCTTTCACACTTAATCTGATGTTAATGCTAGAAAACAAAGTTAGATGGAGTTAAATGCCGTTACCTGTCTCCATGTTGTGCCGCATGACCTCACCTGAGACAAAGACAATATTAGCCTTCCTTAAGCCCGCCTCTCAGAGCAGGTGATTGGATTATGTGGAGCAGCTCAGAAGGACACTGCACAAACTCATCCGGCTGACATTCGTCACACATATCATCATAAGAGTATTACATGAGCTGACAGTGGTCTTGTGGGACAACTACAGATCCAATTAAGTCCGCAAGACGTTAAATAAAGCACATTTCAACGTGACACATGCTTGTTTTCTAAATTGATGGTAAAACGCTGGCAGTTGTAAGTGTTTAAATATACTATCAGAGACCGCCTTTTGATTACAGTGTGAATGTATTTTTGTTGGAAGAATAAACTGCACTGTAGAAAACTGAGCAACTTTCTTGACACTATGCTGCCACATAGTGGACATTTCTTCCTTGTGTGAATTTGGTTTGTTGTAAGTGGGTAACTACATGTTGCGCTCTTAAGTCAAACCTTACGTGTTATGTTAATAAAACGCTATTAAGTTTTACCTTGTGTCGAAAAGTGGTTTAAGGCAGCAGTTTTCCATGCAATTTTGGGGGGTAAAAGTGTGGACTTGTGAGAAAACTGAAAACCTGTAACAATTGACTTTAATAGTAGGAAAAACAAATACTATGGAAGTCAATAGTCACAATATTAGCTTTCTTTAGAATAGCTTTTTTTGTGTTCAACAGAAAAACAGAAATTCAGACAGGTTTGAAACATGTAAAGTTGAGTAAATGATAACGGGAGTTACAGTTATGGGGAGCAGTATCACTCTGTGGTAGTAGTATCCAGACACACCTGTCAAAACTATGTTGTCGGCAAGATGGCGCTGTACCTATCAGTTATTAACATCTACACCTACCACAATCCTAAACCCAACCATGCAGTTACATCTACACCTACCCCAATCTTAAACCCAACCATCACAGTTATTAATGTCTACACCTACCCCAATCCTAAACCCAACCATCACAGTCATTAACGTCTACACACAGACCAATCCTAAACCCAACCCTCACTGTTATTAACGTCCACACCTAGACCAATCCTAAACCCAACCATCACAGTTATTAACGTCTACACCTAGACCAATCCTAAACCCGATCATCACTGTTATTAACTACTACACCTAGACCAATCCTAAACTCAACCCTCACTGTTATTAACATC
>CAIGQQ010039955.1:2765364-2782736 GCA_903798035.1 Danio albolineatus
TAAACTCAACCCTCACTGTTATTAACATCTACACCTAGACCAATCCTATATCCAACCATCAGTTGTTAACGTCTACACCTAGACCAATCCTAAACTCAACCCCTCACTGTTATTAATGTCTACACCTAGACCAATCCTAAACTCAACCCTCACTGTTATTAACGTCTACACCTACCACAACCCTAAAACCCAACCATCACAGTTATTAACATCTACACCCAGACCAATCCTAAACCCAACCATCACAGTTATTAACGTCTACATGACTACCTCTGCATGACTTGCGAGACTTTCCTACTTGACGTGCTCACCATTGTACAGTTAGTAACTTCAGGGGGTGACGCAGAGTAGGCTAACAGTCATAAAAAATGGATTAAGAAGTCAGCAATGGAGTTGCTAAATGAATGAATATAATCACATAGATAGGTTGTGGATAAATTTTGAGAAAATGCATGAAAACATTTGCTGAAAATGTTCTCCGGAAAGTATTTCCACCATCTGTGGAATTGTGACATCTCGCACAAAAGCATTTCAAAGGAGCATTCAAGGCAGCAAGGATTCTGTTTGTGTTAAGCACACTAAGCTTTGATGTTTTTCTGACCTGGGAGGTAAAAGCTAAAATGACAAACTGGACACACCTAACAAGCGAGACACTCATTTTTCAATGACAATGAGTAAAATGATTTGCCATATACAGTGGGAATAATATAAATAATAGTTGACCCAAAATTAAATATTCTGTCATTATTTAGGCAACTTATTTAACACAGATTCAGTTTTTATTATTATTATTATTATTAAATGTTGAAAACTGGCAAGTACTGACTTTCATGGTATTAGTTTTCCCACAGTCAGTGGTTACTGGTTTGTGATACTCTTCAAATTGTCTTGTGTTTTCAAAAAAAAAATTAAAAATAAATAAATAAATAAATAAACATGAGGTTTGGACCACTTGAGGGTCAGCAAACACTAAACAGGAAGAAAATCGTATGGGTGAACTATTCATTCAATGTGTCTAACACTATGTATAAATATGCTATATTTTTTTTAATCACATTCAGCTATTTATTCATAATGCAGTTTAGTTTTTGGAACATTAATTTGTACCATAACATGTCAGAGACCAAAATCAATCAAACAATTGTGATACATCCGATATACTCCACCTGACTGCCTGTAATGTTGTTATGAAACATGTAAATAACGTGTATATATATATATATATATATATATATATATATATATATATATATATATATATATATATATATATATATATAAAGATTTTCCCGTTTAGCCAATCAGAAACTCCCTTAACTGCCATAAACGTTCCTTCAGAGGGAGGAACTTGAGAGAAAATAACTCATTGCGTAATATAGCGTGAAAAACATGCGAATTTAAACTGAAGAAGTGTTAAAACTGTGTATATACAGCTAATTATTTTAACACGTTCATAAATAGTTGATAACCTCCTTTTGATAACCTCCATATATCTATGGATAACCTCAAAGTCTGCAGGACGCCGCCGGAAATCACGAAGCAGGTGACCAATCATAACGCAGCTTCCATCCACGCCCCGTCTTCAGAACTAACAACCAATGACAGAGTAGCTCTTATCCACGCCCAGTCTCTCGAGCCAACTGCGTCTCGCTCAGCTGTAAACGCCGCCTTTTTACACAAAAACTGCCCCTTCATCATTTTTATCGTCTCGCGCAGATTTTCAAGGCTAGCCAGTCAGACCGGAAGTACAGGCAGTTTTTCTGTCATCGCGCAGAGGGAAGCAGTCAGCGCCTAGTGAGGTCATCTGCTTCAAGGTGCACCTGAACATCGCCTGTGGTGTTTTAACAAGGTGTGTGGGATATACATTACTGATTGACTCACTAAACTAAAGCGCACGTTTGTCTGTTTCGTTGTTATTGTTATGTTCATGTTCGTGAGGTTGTGTGTGCTAGTTACTTACTACTGTTTTAGCCGGTTGCAGGGGATACGAGTAACGTTATGCTTAGGTACATGGAATATTTGTTGAATACGTAAGACACAAAACTAAAACTATCACATACAATTCAGCATAACAGTCTATCGCGTTTAATTAAATGATTCTCAAGCTGTAGAGTGTTTATTTTTCATGTCCTCGTACATGTTCAGAGCTGTTAGCATTAGCTACGACAGCTGTAAATATGCGCTTTATTTTTTAAGATTTACACCATATAGACATAGATATTTTCTACAATCTTTGATTCGATACTTTCTGAACTAGGCAGAAGTGTAATTTCAAAAGCTAGTGCTTGTCCTTGCTCTTTTGACATGGATTGCTAATCTACCGTTGATCTGTCAGTCATTATTATTATTGTTTACACTCATAAAAATAGCCATTAGAATAAAGAGCCAGTGGTTATCCCTCTTTCATTATTAATAGTAAATAAAACGCGTTTCTTTTGACGTAATCCAGTCTTGATGTCTCCAGTAATTTAACTTTTTAAACTATTTTCAATTGACTCAGCATCCTTCATGGCAAAGATCTCAATCACTTATCTGAAATGTCAAGATTCAGACAAACAAAGCTTGAACAACTTCTAAGCTCATTTGCGTTTCTCAAGGTGATTGTAATTGATTGATAAAACGTGGGCTTATGTTGTGGTCTTCACAGAAGTCAGATAGGATGTCTGGAGATTTGCCCTTGAATATCAACATTAAGGAACCACGATGGGACCAGGGCACATTTATGGGCCGAGCTCAGCACTTCTTCATGGTGACGGACCCCAGAAATGTGCTGCTGTCCAGTGAGGTGTTAGAGGATGCCAGAGTTACTGTGGAGAACTACAGGTATGTGAACAAAAATCACTACCATGTCTAAAATTTTTCATATTTAAAAATTTGGGCTGAAATTATGCTCTGTAATGTTGTAGAGTACTAATGATCAGAACATTATAGGAAATGTTTTATGGCGCAGAATGTGGTAAATTTAATTTAATTTATTTATTTTTTCTTCTAAACTAGCTCTTAAAACATTGTAGCATGGGTTTGTTGTTTGAAGTGCAATGCTAATCAAACTTAACATCGGTTTAACCTTGGTCTTGGTGTCAACCTTGGTCTTGTTTTCATGCGAGAACAGCTGCAAGGTTTTGCTTCATTTCGAAGAAAAGCAATAGCGGAAAAGAAACCCGAATCATTTAGATAATCTTTTTAGACAAAAAGAATTAGATGCACATTTGCTATTGTTCAGGGACCATATACAGAGAGTCTGTGCAAAGAGTTGCTTTCAGTGACAAATTTCCAGAAAAGTTCTCAGAAAAGCAGGCGTCTCTCCTTCCTATTAAAGAGAAGATCCTAGTAAAGATAAAAAGTTATTCATAATGCATCTTAAACCTTAACAGAGCTCTTAAAGTCAAAATGTGTTATAAGTAGGGATGAAGGCATATTTAACAACTTAGGAAAATACAGTGTTGATTTGGAACGGTCAAAGACTGATCACACAGACATTTTCAGATCCTCTTATTGAGTTTGTTAATTTCATTTTCGCTGGACTTTCCTACCTTGCAGTTTTAAAGAAACTGAGTTTATGAATATAGCATATATCCATGTTTGCTACAAATAAACCAACATTCAACCTCCCACTTAAATAGATAGCAATCTGTACAATTGGGAAGAGCAAAGCATTTTTGTCTCGTTCTTGAGCCTATAAATTATGTTAAGTTGGAAATGTACAGTATTTACCATACTGTTCATCTCTCCAGTATTTTCATTTTTGTTGTAAATGATGTATCTATGCACTTCATTATTTTGTAAAACTTCATTTGCCCTCAAAATCTTATATCAAATATCATAACCTACCCTGCCCCCTCGAAATGACTTTTCTTCATTTTTGGTCAAATGGAATGCCTTTCGAGGGGCTTTTATCAGGGTGTGTATCGTTTTTGCTCTGCTTTTGTCCATTTGTCAGTCTTCCTTCGTTTTGTTAGCAACAGCCTTGTTTCAATGATACAATCAGTTCCCAATTAGCATAATCATGCACCGCATAATTTTTTTCCCTCTCATTTCAGCACTGTTTCAATTGGATGTGCATCACGATATGGGAAAAAGGGCAATCTTAATTTCTGTTTTATAGCAAATTGAAGCTTTATGGATATGAGTACAGATATTTGCAGTCAATAAATATTAGATTTTTTAAGACAAAAATTTAAACAAGAGCTTAAATATGATAGTACATAAATTTATTTTTATATTAAATAAATTACGTTTTCTATTTCTGTTCTAATCAATAACAGCGATGTTAATACTTATTAACTATTATTATTATTATTATTATTATTATTATGTGCACTACTGGTTAAAGTGTAAAATAAGATTTTTTTTTCATGCTCACCAAAGCTGCTTTTATTTAAGCAATTTTTTTTATACTATGTTGATTTTGTGCTCAATTGTTAATTAATATGGGTGCACAATTGTTAAATTGTTCTTTGCATCACAGCTGAAAATATGTTTTGTAGGAACCATTTTGCCCCCAGGGTTCTTTGGATAATAGAAATTTCAAAACAACAGATTTATTTAAAAAAGGTTTTTTTTTAATCCTTCCTGAATTAAATAACAATCTCTTTAAAAACAGCAAAAAAAAAAGTTTTGGCCATCATGGTTTCCAGAAAATATTACACAACAGCAACTTTAAAAAATATATATATATAATTTTTTTTTATTGTTGATGAGAAGAAATATTTAATGAGCTGCAATCAACATATTGGAATATTACATCTCTGATGCCCTGTAAATTCATTTTAAAGATTTTTTAATCACTCCACCCTTCTCATTGGTCAGAAAAGCAGAGCCCAGTACCACCCTAAATTCCACTGAGTTGCTGTTTGAGATGCTCAAACAAAAATAGCAACCTACCAACCTACAAATCAACCTACAAATGGCTTTTATATATCTCTGAATGTTAAACTCTAATCAGCGAAACTATTTTAAATCCAGTATACTGTCTCCATATTGTCCATTTGTATCAATCTATGTTATATTCCTGTTTTAATGTTACTGTGCATGTGAATAAAGTGTCCTACTTCTCAGGTTGGGAGTTGTGAAGCCTGGCCTAACAGAAGATGCACTATGGAGGGCCAAATACATCTACGATTCCGCTTTCCACCCAGACACAGGAGAGAAAATGCTGCTAGTCGGACGCATGTCTGCACAAGTGCCCATGAACATGACCATTACAGGCTGCATGCTTACCTTTTACAGGTAAGAGCATTGCCCCTCCTGATGTTTTTTATTGTTCTGGACACAATATGTGCAGAAACTATTGTGGGACTTCAAAATGTTGAACGTTAGAGGCCAAAAAGGGAAAAGGAGTAAATCTTTCCATAGCCTGGGATAAATATCCATGCTCAGTTCAGTGAATATTTCCTAAATGAGTCATCATGGAAAAGGCGGCACTCCTACTGGATGACTGAGACTGCTGGTTTTATTCAGAAGAGTTGACTGTGTTTTATGTGTGCTAGTATTTTTTTTTTCTTTTTAAAACTGGCACAGTGGCACTATTAAAGAATGCTTTAAAACTGAAGCTGGTTTTAGACCACACAATTTTTTTTTTCTGGTATGTGTAGTATTATTGAGAAGGTGGAACTAGCAACTCGCTTCTTTGAAGTCTTTAAAAACATAAAGCAGGAGTATTGTATCCATAGCTCCACAAAGCTTTCCTCCATTGCATAATTCCATCTAACAGCAGAAATACTGTCATCTTTCTTTTGTTTTGCTTTATTTGAGAGTTGTGTAGCTCTGTATTTGAGCTTCTGTGTTCCTAGTGGTCAATGTCAGTATGGAATTTTGAATTGGCATTTTCCAGGCCTGGAAAAGTTTTGGAAAAACCCACAAAGTTTTGGAAAAGTCATGGAAATTAGTTGATGTCTGTATACTTAAATATACTGTAGGTTAGTTGTCTTCTTTTCTGTCCATGGTCAAACACATGCTCTCACATTATTAGCGCTGTGTAAGCATTATCTAAATAACCTTTACATAGATATAAAGATTAATTTAAACTAAATAGATTGTTGCATGTTTTAAAATATGCTGTAATAACTTTGAAAATGTATCATTTTTCTGATTTAACATGTATACATAGGCATTACATGAAACATTAGGTCATGAAAATTTACTTGAAAGTCCTGGAAAAGTCATTGAATTTTAGTACTAAAATGTGTATGAACCCTGGTATTTGCCATTTACATTATCTTTAAAAAATATTATTTAGTAAACAAATCATACATCATAAAAAAAGCTTTATATTTTTTCAGGCAATTTGTAAAAAAAAACATATATATACATTTCACAAAACTGCTAGAAAAACTGGGATTTTTCACATTTACAGGTCATTTGACATGTAAAGGTCAAAACAATGCTCAAAATTATTGAAAATAATTAAACAGATTTTTATAATTTAAGAAGCAACTGACAAATAGATTGAAATCCAAGTCTCAAGCATTCAGTTGACAGAAATGAAGAATCAAACGTTAAATAACACAGCATAGTTTTCACTCCAAAAACTTTCTGTTTCTTATAAAATATACAAAAGTTTATTCACTCAAGAGCAGTAGGATTTTTTTTTTATTATTCTTTTGTTGTTTGATTAATATTGAGCACGCAGTCAGCAGCTGGAATATATCCTACTGGCACTTTGACATGGATCCAGTTTACCGTTATACACTTATTTAAATTTTCAACTGTTTATTATATCAAACTCATTATTATTTTTGTATACCGTATTTTGACACATTTTTGCAAGCATTTGACCATTTAGGCACGCAACTTAAACTTAAGTTGCATAAACCTTAACATATCTATGCTCTGTTCCATCTCTGAGTGCAAACATGATCCGTTTAAAACACAAATACTAATACACATCTAATACACTTTAATAAATCAAGCACATGCAATTTTGCTCAAGTCATGTTACAGGATTTTACTTATTTAATACTGATACTGAAATAGGGCTTTTATGAAGCAAAGAAAGTGCACCACTGAAAAGGGGGAGGAATGGGGTGCAATCATTTTTATCTCAATTAATGTATGTTCATAAACAGTGAAGTCCGAGAACATTTTTTGATAAATTACACAGCCCTACTATGCGCTTATTTGTTAAAACTGGTAGATTTGGCATAATCACACTGCACAACTGAAGAAGGATAAGCTGTTCACCCAGAAATTGTGAATCCACAGTTCAAATGTGAAAATGTACAATATAACTTCCCAGAAACATCTCACAAATGCCCGCTCCCAAGTATAAGGTCTCATAACATCAGCTCATGAAAAATGTCATATCACAAAGTTTTTTTTTTTTATAGTCATATAAAAACATCACAATAGTTTTGCACAGCTCTGTTATGAAAACCAGACTACCTCCTTTTTGGAGGATCAAAAATAATGTATATTCCAAAATTGTGATGATACTTTGTCCAAACTTTAAGATTAAGTAAGATTAAAAAAAAAGTTGCCTATTATGGCCTGATACACACATTTTTGAGTCATCTGCAAATGAGTCATTTTGTGCAACCACCAGCATGTGACTCAAATTACAAGCTTGTGCGGGAGATTCATGTGGCTGCAGCGCTGTCTGTAGAAAGAGCTTGTAATTCTAAAGTTGTAAAATGGTAAAAGACAAGTTTCTTTTCTTGTTTCTTTCTTGTTTTCAGGACAACCCCAGCAGTGGTCTTTTGGCAGTGGGTTAACCAGTCCTTCAATGCTGTTGTCAACTACACTAACCGCAGTGGAGATGCACCGATCACTGTCAAGTATGAAGGCTAAGAAAACAACTAAATGATCTAGATGCATGTTTTTGGATAGGGGTCTCTAGGCATGGGCTGGTACAAGATTGTGGTATTGTGTATACGGTATGATAACCTTGGATAAAAATATCAAGGTTTCACTGTGTTGTGATTACTGCTCCAAAATATGTTCTTTTTAAATGTCTGGGTAAAAAGCAACAACTTTTTCGCCCATTAAACACAATTTATTTTATTTTAATAAAAACTTTAAATATTTTGGACCAGTAGTTTTTGATTTAGAAGTTCCTTTTCTGCTGGAGATACAGCCCTTAAACAAAATAAAATAGTTAAAAAAAAATAAAAACATTTGGAACGGTACAACAGAAAACTTTGAATTTTCCAAACCGCGGTATACCTTGAAACCGGTTATCGTCCTATGCCTAGAGGTCTCGTGGCAGTCCACTTATTCTGAATGCTGTTGCATGGGCCACAATGGCATGATGAAACAAATGGTGGCAGAGATGTCACACAAGAGCATTCAGATTTAGTGTCTTCATTTACTTATGTTTCCACTCTGTCCTCTGTGAATTAGCCGTTTATCACGTACAATTGTCATTCTTTTAAGATGTACAATGTATGCAGTGTGGCTTGTATTTGATTTAATATCGTTTGTTCTTGACATCATTGTTCTTTCTGAATTTGAAGGAGACTTGTGAGTTCTTCAATGTCAGATTGGCAGTTAGGAGCTCCTTGAGAAATGTTAATGGTTCTGATCTGCTCGATAAAGCGTTAAATCTAATACGTGTTGTTTTAACCTTTGCAGTCAGCTTGGAGCGGCTTATGTCAGTGCCACCACCGGAGCAGTAGTAACAGCACTTAGCCTGAAGGCTCTCACCAAGGTCTGTCCTAACCCTATACTGTCCATGGATTTAATAGTTAAATACAGAGTGACTATAAAACCTATATAAGTTTATATAAGAATATATAAGCTATAAAACCTATATAAGACTATAAAATCTATAGACCATTTTTAGGGATGTAAACAAAAACAATGGTTCCAATGCATTTCCTGTTTTACTTTTGTAATTTCCATAGCGTCTGAGAATCCAAAAATAGCTACATGCTGATAAATATTGTTATGATAGCTGTTTTAACCTTAAGTTATGATTGAATTGCTTCTTGTTACAGTTATGAAATAGTTTGATAACAAGCAGGAACTCTTCATGGGCCAATGACACGACCACGTTGAAATGGTCTATATAAAATATAAACGTATTTGGTTGTAGTTGATGAATGCTTTGAAGACAATGAATCAACAGATTATTAAAGAAGTAAAGGCATTTCTAAAAATGAAAGTTAAAAAATAAATATAAATAAAAGAAGTACTGTACTAACAGTCTTTTAAATAGTTTCTACAATATTTTGGATCTTAATTACTGTCATATGTGACTCTGAACCACAAAACCAGTCATAATGTTTAGAAATTGAGATTTATAAACTATCTGAAAGTTGAATAAATTAACTTTCCATAGAACTTTCCATATGGTTTGTTAGGACAGTATTTGGCTGAGATGTAACTATTTACAAATCTGGATTGTTTAAAATCAAATACTGAGAAAATCTTCTTTATCGATGTTCAGAATAAGTTTTTAGCAATGCACATTACTAGTCTTCATGGAATGTGATCTTTAGCTAATATTCAAAAAAAATGTTTTGGTATAAAAGATCAGTTTAACCCATACAATGTATCAGGCTAAAATGATACCTATGCAAAATTATTATTATTTGTTTAGGGTCTCATATGTGAAATTAACTTATTTAAAGTTGAAATGCCAAAGAACTGGGGGATTGAATAGTTGCTACATGAAAAATAGCATCGAACGGCATATATTAAAATAAAAAATCTTTCCTAATGTATTTGTAAAGCGTTCTTACTTTCACGTAGTTTAGTGCACCCAAGCCAAGTTAAAGATTCAGCTTCTTTTAGAGAAAACATCAAGCTGAAGCAAAGCAAAATGACAAAAAAGTTAAACTTTAATTTCTGATGAAGGTTAAATGTTTGTATCTGTATTAGCCAATGCTAAAATTGGTTCACATATCTTAGGCATATTTGTTGACCTTGTGTGTTTTGCAGGTGTGTCAATAACTTTTTGTTTAAAATGCTATTTTAATAATTTTTGGAAAGTCGTGACTCAATGTCTTGTCTCTTCCTAGCACTTGCCAGCTATTATCAGCCGTTTTGTACCATTTGCTGCAGTGGCAGCAGCAAACTGTATTAACATCCCCTTCATGAGACAAAGGTGAGAGAAAAAGACCAGCTTTAATCTTTCAAGTGCATAAAACTGAATATAAGTTATTGGGCTTTAAGTTTTGAATCCATCTTTTAATACAAATTTCTCAATATTGAAACAGAGAGCTGAAGTGTGGTATTCCTGTTACTGATGCTGAGGGAAAACGTCTCGGAGAATCAACTAATGCTGCTCAGCAAGCCATCGTACAGGTGGTGGTGTCTCGAATTGGCATGGCAGTGCCAGCCATGGGTAAGCTTTAGTGATTTATATTTGTATATCTATATATTCATAGAAATGCAAATTCATTTCTAACTTTTTTTGAAACGCATTTTTCTGGATTATTTTGTTATTGTTGTGTCTCTCACTGTTCAAATTAACTTACCATTGAAATTATAGACTGATAATGTCTTTGTTAGTGGCAAACTTACAAATCAGCTGGGGTTCAAATAATCTTTTTAAATATATATTCCAGAATTGCAGTATACATTTAGAGCATTTTCTATTCAATTTCCTTAAACTGGAATAATTTAAATTAAACTGAATCTATTATTATGTAAAGTAATGCTTAAATGTTGACAGGGAACATTTGATTGTTACTAATGGTTGTTTAAATTATTGCTTATAATAATAAACAACCCTGCAAAGGGGTGAACGTTGTACCCCTCTTGCACCCCAAAGTGGCCCCATACTTAGAATGGAAATGGGATGGCCCATTAAAGTCCATTGATTGAATTATTTATTTATTTACTTTTGCTGCTTATTCTAACTAATTTAAAATGTGCTGAAACAATTCCTAAGATGTTTTTGGTACAACTTAATTGTTTTATGTTCAATCCACTTAAATTTGTTAACTTATTCAATTTGTGTTAGGACACCTGAATGTTTTTTACAGTGTATGTTGTTGACCACTCTAACTATTGCCTAGCAACAAGCTTTGAAGTTTTTGAATGTAATTCTATGGAGCTTGTTGCTAAGGAGCTCAAAGGCATATATTTGGATTGGGCACAACTTACAAATCACTTCTTAGCCACGCTTTAGCAACCATTTTTGAGCACCCTAATAACTCAAACCCAAAAAGGAATGTCTGGACTTCCAAACATCATAGAGGCATGAATTGCTTTTTATCATTCATACCGTCAAGCAGCCTTTCATATAATCATTGACAGCTGTCAAGCACCCTAGCAACGTCTCCAATAGACTGCCATTGTAAATATGGAATTAATAATTATGAAATTCACCTTTTTTTTTCCCTTAAACAGCTATTCCTCCCGTTATCATGAATGCCTTAGAGAAGAAAGCCTTCCTGAAGGTGAGTTATCTCAAAACTGAATCCAAATCTCCCCACATTGTGAATGTGTTTTTAAACTGCAATGTTTCTGTCCACATCTCAGCGGTTCCCGGTTCTGAATGCCCCTTTACAAGTTGGACTTGTTGGATTCTGGTGAGTTTCAAGGCCATGTTTGTGTTCGCCCTATGCTGTAAACCTGTTTAAAAAAAGAGCGCACGACTGACTTATTTTAAATCTCCACAGTCTGGTGTTTGCCACTCCGCTGTGCTGTGCTCTGTTCCCACAGAAGAGGTGAGTGCTACTAATATAAATGAATCATTCCCATAGTTTGATTCCTGTTATGCTGAATCGTCTCATCTTTCTGTCTCTGAAGTTCTATGAAGGTGAGCAGCCTGGAGCCGGAGCTTCAAGAGAGCATACGACAAAGCAATCCTCACATCAGCACTGTTTATTTCAACAAAGGGCTGTAGAAAGCTCTAGGCTGAAGCCCATGCCGATGTCCTCCATTGCACTGGAGATTAGCGGGCACGACTTGAAGGATAGAACATATTTATTTTTGTTTTTCTGCTCCGAGTTCTATATTTTTGTCAGTTTTACCCAAGTTATTGTACCATCCTATAAGATTATATGTACAGCGAAGGCTAGAATCTGCTGCTGGGTTTAGTTCAAGATGCTTGAATGTTATCTGCTGCATTGATACTTTTCACCCCAATCTTGTGTTAACAGCATTCACATGTAGACTCATTTATCAGCATATTCATCACTTTGATTTAGTCTAGACTATAATATGCATATTGTTTTGTTTCTATTAGATTCACTAGTGTTGTTCAGCTCCAGGTTTGTCTCCAACTCTACTCCTACAGTGAATAGTTACAGAAATAGAGTATATTCTGACACGAGTGTTTTCACCTTTCGTGCTCCATTATGTGCCTATCAAAAGGGTAGATCATCCAGAAATGAACATTTGCTGTTCGTTTACTCAGGCCAACTAAAACCGTGGTCCTTGGTGATTTATAAAATTTAAGTTAAAAGGAAGAGGTCACCCAAAAATCTCTTTTACTTCTAAACCATTTTTTTCTGTTGAACTCAAAAGATAGTTTGAAGAATGTTGGAAATCTGTAACCATTGACTTCCATAGTACTTGTCTAATTATGGATGTTAATGGTTACAGGTTTCCAAAATTATTCACAATCTTATTTAGTGTTCAACAGAACCAAAAAAAAAGTCAATAATGGATTTTGTTTTAGTGAACTATCCCTTTAAAGGTTACCAGCACTCTGAGTGTCAAAAAACATATTTAGGCAACACTAAATGAATACCCGTGCCTCCTGATGATACATTACGTCTTAAGAATTATCAGTCTATGCAAGAAATTGATCATTATAACTCTCAAAGTGCCTTTAACCTTTGTCTTGTATTTTATAAAGCACCATCGCTTTTCTTAAAATATTTAATGTTCTGTGACCATGAGTGAACCAACAGCAGTGTTTCATTTTTAGGTGAGCTATCCCTTTAAGTGACGCAAATACAGTGTGTGTTTCTATCTGTACTACAAAGGAAGCCACACAAAGAGCAAACACACTCTCAAATGCTAATTATTAAGTTACGCTAATATTAGAAAACTTTAAATCTTTCCTTTTTGAAGGCCATATTTCACTATTTCTGTTAAACCTTATACACGCGTGTGGTTTGAAGTCATAGCGTACAGTTTGTCTCTGAGATGTTGTGTGGACTAGTTGATGCACATTGTCGTTTAAGAATGGTGAAAGTAACGTCTGTTTGAATATTTAATATTATTAGCAGTTGTGTGCTTGTATGAATGGAACAGAAGCACTACATATCTCAGGCTGCAAGAGCAAATTATACTGACAAGAGTTCACGAGTTCTGCTTATTAAAAGCATGAAGGAAGAGAGGCTTCGTGTGGCCTGATTTGATCATACATTACATTTCAGAAGTTAACAGTGTTGGGAACAACAATCCGGTTTATTCATTGTTGTCAATGGGGAATTTATGTCTTTTATTGATTATATATACTATATATATATATATATATGATATGATGTCAGCCGTAGTGTTTGTAGTGATATAACCTAACAATGTTAAGCTCTTTAATGGCCTCTGGTTGTTACCCGAGCGCATACGAACAAACTTATTTTCCCTGACATTTTGTGCTATTGTAATCGTGTGTAGTTTCTGTTGTCTGCTTTGTATCATTTCTGTGGATGAAGTTAACAAACTCCTACATAGTGTTTCTTTGCCATCAGAATCTCACAGCTGTAGTTTTTGAGTGGAAAAGCAAATTAACTTGGTATTCTCATCATGTCTTCTGATAGGCAGAAGACTTTTTGTGTTAAGCACTCCATGTAGGTCAGGGCTGTACAAACTCATTCCTGGAGGGCCGGTGTCCTGCAAAGTTTAGTTCAAACCCCAATCAGACACACCTGAGCTAGCTAAACAAGCTCTTACTAGGCTTTCTAGAAACCGTGTTAAGGCAAGTTGGAGCTAAAATCTGCAGGACCGAGTTTGGACATCCCTGATGTAGGCAAATATTTAGCCCGAATATCCTACTATGTAAGCACATTGTTACACGTGTGTAGTTGTAAGACGTACCCCAGTGGAAGGCATGTGCTTTCTTTTCAATGCACAATTACCCTGTTACTATGACGATAGAGTACAAAAACACGTTTAGAATTGATATAAGTAACTTTTGGATGTGTTATGCAAATATGACGTTATGATTGTGATCTATACGAAACTGATTTCCTCTTGGGATATCCAGTTACACCACTAATCACAGACCATTTGTCAAGACTGATTCTTCCACTAATGCACAGTGTACCAGCTAAAGTTGAATGTGTAATGTTCACCAACATCACATACTGTGTTACAGATGCTCAAAGTAATAGATGCAAAGTTGAACCAGGGTGTCGTTTGGCTCATAAGTCTTTATGATGTCCAGTAGAGCCGTTCCATACTTAATCATGCTGACCCAACTGTCTGTAACATTTTGTTAGCAGTACACCAAATTATTTAGCATAGGTGGCGTTTCGAGTGATTTTTGATTGTAAAACTGCACTATATCATTGAGAATATTTATTGGGATGTCCTGCAAAATCTTTTTTGTGAACCATATTGAAATTATAGGTATACACACAAAAGATTGTCAATTTTAATGGTTTTCTATCAGTTAAACATAATAATTTGGATAGCGAATTGGCATGTTATAAAAATGAGCACTCACCAAAGAGAATAATTCCTATTGTTTTGATTTTAGCGCACATATTTATTGATCGGTTTCTCAAAGCCGGAAAGTTGAGGCAAATGCAAGCACAATAAACGGTGTGAAACTTGCACTCCAGGAAGACCCACTTTAGCACAATTCTATTATAGAAATTATTGGTGCTTATTGTGTATTTTATTTTTCCAGCATTTTATATTGTTTTGTTACATCCTTGTGTGTTTTTGATCTGGAACAACGTAATAAAGATACTAAAACTTTTGTCTTGAGACTGTATTTGTTCGTCAGCAGTAGTGATGCGCATCACAGTATAATCAGACATTTTTCAACCAGGGTTGTATTCCAGAAGGAAGGTTAAACTTACCCTTGATGAAAATGATGAAAACTAAACCTGCTTACTCAAAGTATAACGGTTCCAAAAGCAGTCCTGGGATTAAGTTCTAGAGTGGCCTGCCTAAGGCTAGGCATAGGACGATAATTGTTTTCAAGGTATACCGTGTTATGGAAAAGTCAATGTTTTCATACTGCCAAAGTTTTCTGCTATACCGTTCATAAGGTATGGGTAAGATTTTTTTTTATTTACATTTATTTTTGTTTTTTAGGTGTAAGTTGTAAAGACATCTGTGTTTTTGAAACAAATGAAGACAGCAGAAGTCAATGATTTACTTGAATTATTTAACCTGACATGTTTACTGCCCCAAAATACTTTATATGTTTCTCAAAATAAAATAAATTGTATTTAAAGGAGGAAAATGTTTTGTTTTTTAGGGAGACATTTAAAAAGAATATATTTTAGAGCAGTAAACACAATATCGTGAAACCGTGATATTTTTATCCAAGGTTATACCGTCAGAATCTTATACTGGCCCATGCCTACCTAAGGCACACCTGTGCAATAATCAAGCTGTCTAATCAGCGTCTTGATATGCCACCACCTGTGATGTTGATGGTTTATCTCTGCAAACAACTGCTCACTAATGCCATGGTCACACAAGAATTTTGAGTATGCATAATTCTGTCGTATGGTGCTGCCGCAAGGCAATTAGTCATTTAACAAGGTAGCGGTCCATATTTTACAATTCTGTCCAGAGAGGTCATGTTTTAATCTTCGATTGGTCTCATGCAGTCACATGATACGATTTCGCAGGTCAGAGTTTACCAAGTTTTAACTTTGCCATGCAGCAAACTGCGAAACTTGTCGCACAAGCTTGCATTTCCGATCTGACGCATTCGCATGCTTATGAATGGAAGTCTATGGGGCAAAAAATCCAGTGTGACCATGGCTTAACACTGATTTAGACCAACGTGCAAACAGTATTTTTGAGAAATAGGCCTTTTGTGTACATAAAATTTTTCGATTTATAATTTAGCTCATGAAAAACGAAGCAAAAACAAGTGTTGAGTTTATACTTATTGTTGAGTGTATGATGTAAAAGACTGAAATGCATTCAGTTATACTCAGATAAACATCAACAAACACACAAAAATATGTTTTTAGGGATGACATGTTTATTGTATATTGTGTCCACCCACAACTGAACCTTTGACTGCTCATTGACCAGGTATATTAGCATGTGTTGACATCAAATCTGCTCTTTCTACATTGAGTTTGGAGTCAGACTATCATTAATACACACACCGTTAAACACCACCGATGTGGCAGTAAGCAACCAAAGGAACACACTAAGGTGAAAAAAAACAACAATACAATGATTTATTACACAGTTTCTAAAGTGCAAAAACAATATTACTTAATTTCACAATATTTCTCTTAATTTGTCAAACTAAAGCACCTGAATTAAAAATGAGGCCACATGCAACTCTGTGGTGTTGTCAACTAGCTTTGTCAGTACCGAAAAATTAAATAAACCTGAGCTTTTCTCTCGATTCACAGCATTAGCAGGAGAAATGAAGTGTGATGAGGTGGACTGTGACTTTAAATCTAGCGAGAACTTTCCTATTTAAAACTATTTTGAACAAGCTTGGCTGCAACTAACAAACTCAGCATTTACTTTTCTACCACAACTTTCTTCGCAGCTTCCAAAACAGACTCCAAGCTGACTTTATCTCCAAACTCCTTCTCTCTGTGCTCTAGAAGAACCCCCTGAAAGTGACAAACACAAGACGTATGAGGACGAGCAAATGGCTGTAGCTCAGAGTTGGTTTGTAATGATTAATGGAATATTGTATAGATTACCTGTTCACCAGATCCCATGACAAACACTCCACCCAGGATGAAGCCTTCTCCGTTCATGTTGCCCTGGTAACCTGCCCTCCAGGCCCTTACAAAGTTTTGCCAAACTCCCAAACGAATGAAACCAAGTCCCCCCATCTTCCTCTGCTGTGGTCCATAAAATGCTTGCTGTTCACAAACAGACACGCCAGGACACGCAAATTAAATAAGCAAAGTCTGATGTAAAGCAAAGAATGTTGATTTCTAGCAAGAATCAACATGTTGTTACCATGATTAATGTAATTTTGCATGTTTGTATGAATTAGCATGTTAGCTTGTTTCTAGCATGAATGTTGCAAATATTAATTAGCTAGTTGTTAACATGAACTAGCCTGTCGTTCATCTGTTTGTTTAATGTTAATGTGTTTCTAACATGAAATAACATGCTGTTAGCATAAACCAACATGTTGCTACCATGAAGTACCATTATGAATTAACAGAGCTTTTAAGTCTCACACATTCATCGTAAATTAGCATGTTAGAATTAACAGTTTGTTAGCATATTTCTAGCAAGAATCAACATGTTGTTACCATTTTGAACACAAATTTGCATGTTTGTAACATGAATCAGCA
>CAIGQQ010039955.1:2787160-2799085 GCA_903798035.1 Danio albolineatus
TTGAAATGTTTGAACTGAATCTTTGAGCAATCGAACTACTAGAACCGAGTGAACCATTGAACTGTTGAACAAACTGTGAGCACCTGAATTGTTTGAATTGCGTGAATCATGGACAGATTTGAAATGTTTATATTGAATCACTGTGTGACAATAGCGCATGTAATTATGTTCTGTTGATTTGATGTGAATACGTGGTTTAATCTTTTTGAATTATCTTTAATTGGGAAAATTTAATTTTAGGTATTCAGAGGTACCTCTATATATATTTTTTTGTCATTTTGTATATTTGATTGTTGAATTATTCATATGTATTTTTGGTGTGGGTTTAAATTTTGTTGTGTATTGTAAAATGTGTATGAAGTGTATTTTTGATGCGATGAGGGCAAATTGAATAATATTAGAATGCAATTCAAACTGGTTTAGTTCTGTTTGATTTATTCTTGTCTTTAGCTCTATAAGGGGTTACTAGAGTTATTGCATTACTAGTATATCCTATGTAACCTGACTTTATTAAATGTATTTTTTTTTTAGTTTTACTTATAAAATTATAATTTGGCAATGTTACATGAAAAACATGAAAACATGTTACAATTTTTTCATTGCTAAGATGTGTGAAACAACGTAGCCAGGGTGATGTGAATGATGTTATAAAGTAGGCTGTTCTCTTTGAAGATTTACCTGACGTGTCCCCGGGAGATTGTTGTCAATATCAAACTTGCAAAGGAAGTCTGAACTTACACGGAAACAATTCAGGACTGAACTTTGTGCACTTAATACTGAGAAAAAGCCCCAATCAGATGACTCAGTTTTCCCTGATCCCCAGAGTTTTAAAACCAAAATGGCCTCCTAAATGTTTGCAAAATGCTCCATTTTCGGGGGTTTGGTAGTGTAGATGGAAGGCGCAACCATAGCAAAACTGCGCTTTAAATCTAAAACATATAATAGTGTAAACGGGGCCTCAAGTTGATGAAAGTTTTTAAATTTTGATTAAAAAAAACATATGTACATGTTACAAAGCTATAATTTGTATTATATCATCTTTGTGTCGAATTACAAAACAGGACTTACCACTTATGCAAAGGGTTTCTAATGCAGGGTCTATGGGCAAGACAGTAAATTTGAAGTTGTTCTGGCATCAGTCTGGCCTTTTTTTTTTTTTTCCGGAAAGTCTGGATAACAGCATCTTTGGGTTTTTCTTTTATTATTCGAGCAAAAAGGGAAGTTTACCCTATTATGATGACTTGCTCAACAATACTGCCAACCAACTTACAGAAGATAGTTTCAAGAGTTCACACTTATGCCGAGTTCAGACTGCATGATTTTCAAAGCAGTCGTGTCACAGATGTTTTCACACTGCATGATTATCTGGGCTAGCGTTTTGTCACTGCTTTGTTTACACTGCAAGATGGATCCGTGACAGGGAGTTTCACACTGCATGACTTCAAAATAGGAAGAATCTCCGACAACTTTGTTCAAACTACGTCTCACACCCAAAAACACGTAGTATATCTTTTGCTATGAACTACATAATGAGAAAGACGCCTTTTATGGGGTAGAAAATGCACATTTGCTCACCTGGCTTTAAAGGGAATTAGCCATTTCTCCTCAACATTTTTTATTTTTTGACCGGGTTTAGGTTGTGATATTGCTCACATGACACGTCAAACAGACACGGGAGCTCATGCCAAATTTACACTAATTTTCCCCCCTATTTCTTGTGTCCTAATAAACTGAAAAGGAGCGCTTTTAAATTCTCCCTCAACCTCCCACTGGCCTGCAGATACCCACACTAGTGAATGCTGCTCTCTCATTGGCTGTAGGCGATCGCCGATATTATGTTCAGTCAAAATCATTTCACACGGCATGATTTGAATCGCCGACAGCTCCAGATATTCAGCACGCCGAATATCTCCCGGGCATCGGCAACTAATTAGCGATTCTCTCAGATCGCGTCTTTGATGGTTCATATTGTGTGACTGTCACTCGCGTGCACGAGCACCGATTTGCCTGTGATTTCAGGCATTTGTTGGCCAGTCAAAATCAGAGGTAAAATCATGCAGTCTGAACTCGGCATTAGCTGATGATCGATAATAAAGCGTATTTGGCATGCTGTCCCAGGAGAAAGCCCTGAGCTCAGTATATCCTCAAGCCTGGGGCTCCCTCCCGTTTGAAGGGCGAGAGGAGAGTTTGAGCTCAGGTAGGTCTCGAGAACTCCACTGCTTGTGAACGTGTTAAGATATCTGGTTAAGAGTTGTCTTAGGATGCTATTTTGGAGTTGTCAATTTACTTATGTTGTATGTCTTTGGACGTGGGAGGAAACCGGGGAGCTCAGGGAAAACCCAAGCGAACACGGGGAAAACATGCAAACTATGCACAGAAACGCCGACTGGCCCGGTGAGGGGCCGAACGTGCGGCGTTCTTGCTGTGAAGCAATAGTGCAAACCACTGGGCCACCGTGCCCTAACCCTAACCCTGATTTAATACAATGTCTTCTCGTTTGTGTGCTCTCTCTCACCTGTGGAACAATTGACAAAACAACAGAACAACTAAACAGCTCAAAGTTGATTACAATAAAAAGCAATGTGAACATTTAGCAAATTTGACCACAGTTTTTTGCTCTCTCTCTCTCAATAAGCATTTGGCACATTTGTATAGGATTTATAAAAATAAAGAATACTCTTCTCTGTATCTGATGCAAAGCTGCATCCCAAATACAGGGGATGGACAATGAAACTGAAACACCTGGTTTTAATTAACCTGGTTATAATTAATCAGTATGGTGTAGAGCCAGCTTTTACGACCAATACAGAATCAACTCACCTTGGAAATGATCACACAAACTGTACTAATAATACTATCTGGCTACTAATAGTGACTAATATAAGTCCTGCATAGTGGTCAGAGGGATTTGAGCCATTCTTCTTGCAGAATAGTGGCCAGGTCACTACGTGATGCTGGTGGAGGAAAGCGTATCCTGCCTCGCTTCTCCAAAAACACCCCAGTATGGCTCAATAATATTTGGCTCTGGTGACTGTGCAGGCCATAGCAGATTCACTTTCATGTTCAAACCACTCACCAGTCTTGCTGTGAGTACTGGTGCATTACCATACTGATACAAGGCATCGCCTTCAAGATACAATGTTTGAAAGCCATTAGGGGCACATGGTCCTCCAGAACGGTTTGGTAGTCCTTGGCAGTGATGCACCTATCTAGCACAAGTATTGGGTCTAGGGAACGCCATGATATTGCAGCCCAAATCCATCGCTAACCCACCCCCATGCTTCACTCTGGGCATGCAACAGACTAGGGCGTACGCTTCTTTGAAGCTTCTCCACACCATAGCTCTCCCAGATGTGGAAGAGACAGCGAAGACAGTTGTGTTTTTATGTTTTTTGGATACAATGCAGCCTAGCACCCCAAAAACCCTTTCCGACAACTTCCTTTTACGTCCACAGTTACTCCTGTTGGATGTGCTTCGTCCTTCTTGAAGGTATGCTGACATTACCCTGGATATCGTGGCTCTTGATACACCACAAAGACTTGCTGCGAATGCGCCAGTGAGACGCGCACCAACAATTTCACTACAATACCACTAAGCAATGCCATTCTTTTGAAGTCTGATATATTTGTCACCCATAATGTTGCGTGCATTGCAATATTTTAAGCAAAACTGTGCTATTCCTCTGCTCTTACAAGTGGAATGTGCAATCAATGAAGACTGGCCAAATTTAGCCATGAATCCTCCAACACTAAATTAGCCAGTGTTTCAGTTTCATTGTCCAATTCCTGTATATTTTTGAAGGTTGGGGGGGAATTTGTCACATAACAGTGGCAGAAAACGTGCCAGAAAACATAGATATGTTGATGTTCCTTTACAAATATTTTATTAAAAATTTAAGAAGTCTCTTTCAAATAAAAATAAGAGAAACGTGATAACTCACCTCTCTGCACAAAAATCATCCAGGTCGCCGGACAGCCATGATCACCGCACCTGATTTCTCCCAAAGAGCTTTAGCCTTTAAAGACCTCTCATCTGAATGGAATTATATGGAAAAACAGAGCAAGGTCACAATGATTGCTGAACAGAAATTAGACAAAAAAATTTCAAAACACCAAGGATCACTTCCACAGGAATTGAGATCATTTCTTACCACTGTCGATGGTTTTGAGGTCAGCGTTCGCCAGATAGTCTGCAGTAGCGGGTGCAGATTTAGTCAGCAAGAAGTCAGTGTTTGCAAGTATTAAGCCAGCAATAGCGGCACCCACTGCCCCAAGGCCAAGTGACCACATGCCCATGGCTAGCGTCTCACCCTCCAGGACAGATGATGCTGCAGTAAACATACATGGCAGATTAAATCGAACATTGCTTTATCACCAAACATAATCTGTGCAAGACACAGTAAAATACACTATTCTTTCATGAACTTTCTTTGCACAAACAACCTCATAATTTTGCTCCAAAGGCAAGTATGTAATTTCTATAAGCTCTAAACCAAAACATGCTGGGGCAAGAGCAGTACCGTTTTTGTTACTAAAAGAAGGGTTGCCGTTCTGGCTTTCGCTTGAGAAGTGCCGGTTTGGTGGAAAAGCATGAAAGAATAGAGAGTTGACAGAAGTGGGGAACACTAATGTCTTGACTGCCAGTCGCCACGTTGAGATGATCAATGGGTGATGTTTTGGAGGAATGTTATACGCTATAACTGTCTTATATGAAGCTAGAGGCCGGGCAGACTGTGACACAGAGACCCTGTACTTCACATCACTATTATTCACACAAACAGAAAATCTTCCTCTTGGGGACAAAAGGGTCAAAGGCACAGGCTGTAGTCGCATGAGGGCCATTACAAACATCCAGGGTGAGTTTAGCCAACCTTCCCCAATCAAGCAGAAGTGCAGTTTCAGTGGAAAGCTCTGGAGAGGAAAGGAAAACAGTGCTTTACCTCTCAGTCTTGGCATTTGTATGACAGAACTAGCTCCAAAATAAAAACTAAAGACATTCAGGAACTATGTAGGTTTTAAAAAAAAAATGCACTTTTACTATTCGTTTAAATTTAAGACAAATGCTGTGAATTAAAGTTGTGAGATGATTTTAATGAGACTTTCTTGCTTACAAAATAAAATTGTTTAATTACAGGAGGATATCATGAAATCTTATTAAAGTTCATTCATGACAACTCTGAGAGATTTAGTATGGTAATAAATATGTACATGGCAATGTTGATGTGTTTGGTCTTGGCGGCATAGATCTGCTATGCTAATGCTTTGATTATTATGGCAGAGCAAGTACAGAGACTTGCTACTGGCAGTATATTCACAGGCTTGTGGTTTGAGAATATAACACACTGCTGCAAATATAATAAACATGTAACCCCCATAGCAGATCTAAACACAGGTGTAGCTGGGGTGGAGGAGGGTCTCAGAGAATGCGCTGAACATTGCTGGCATAAAACAACACTGAGGCATTTAAATTGAGAAGCAAGCAAATAAACCTGCGACATGTAATTGTACGTAACAGCAGATTATGAAAGCCCTAACAGCCTGCAAGCACATGAGTTTCACAACAGAACATTGTATGTGTTTAACTGCAGTAATTCATGAACAAATCAGTAAATTAATAGTGTTTCTTTGTAGAATGCATAGTTTGCTACATTATTTAATGTGTTATTATTATTATTATTAATAATTATTATTGCATTTTATTTAAATAAAATTTTTTTTGCTGTAATTGTATATTTTTTGTTTGGCAACCAAAGCTGCCTGCCTATTATTTGAATTTTGAGGCAAAACTTGTTACAGTAACAAATATATACATATATATATATATACAGCAAAAGAATTCCAAATAATAAACTTAAGTGCAAAATAAACTACCGTAGGGCTAGGTGTTGATTCAGTTTTGATTGACACAATTCTCTTGTTTCAAATCAATGAATGGATTTCGTACAAATGCCTTTGATGTTTCTAAACATGAACAGTGAACATCAGATTGCAAATGGCGAATTAATGAAGACATGTATTAGGCTGGATATTAACTCTCTTTATTTCAGGTAAACATCGAACATTAATAGAGAATCCACCTTAGGCCTGTCACGATATCTATTTTTTTGTTGTACGATATATTGCACCAAAATATATCACGATAAACAATATATTATTGTCATTTTAAGACCATTTTAAGCCGCTCATAATATAATGGCAGAATGACGATATAATATCATCATATGCAAGTACACTCTTCCAAAGAACGCATCATATTTTATTATAAAGAATATTTAATTTAATTATATTCATTTTAACAATTTAATAATTAGCCATTGGAATCAGAATGTGAAAACGCATATTCTAAACAAATAAATAATAATAAACATTAACAGAAAATTTGTAAAAAAATATCTGCTACCAGATCTATTTTCAGTTGTCAGGCACCCACATGAGAATATACTTTAGTAATTTATGGTAAATGCTAAAAGTGTTTTTTTTTACCATACTGACACCTCGAATAGAGATAGAGAGGTGGTGCTAAAATGCTGCAAGAATTGTTTTTTACATATGGGCGATATATATTGCATCACCAGAAATCATTTAAGTCATGTATTGTGCGATAAGTTGATATATTGATTATTGCGACAGGCCTAATCCACCTCTATTTCAAACCCAAGCAGTTAATGTTAATGAATATAAAATATGAAACAATGTTTTATTTACATCTTTTCAGAATAAAGATTGAATCGACAATTTTGATTTAAATAAAAAAAATCGGAATTTAATGCCCATTTAAATAAGACTTAAGTAATATCTATATTTAATAATTACTTCTATTGCATTTAAAACACGATTAAAGCATGTTACAAAACTTATTTATAACTGCAATTTATATTTATACATCTGTCATGCAACAATACTAATTTTTTATTTAAGCATATGTAATACAAAATGACGATAATTATTACAACATTTTGAAAATAAAATTAAATGTAATGAATAATGCACTACACTTGAAATTATAATCTAGCACTCTAAATTCAACGAATTAAAATATTTCGATTATAACATCATTTATTCCATTTTATTTGACATGATTACAAAAAGTAGACTGTAACTGTAGTATTTGCATAATACTCTTTCAATATTATATTACCCGTAATAACAGGACACAGTTTTAATATTTGTAGACAACTCCAAGTGAGCATCCAATGCAATTTAGCAGACTCTCAAAAGGGCATAATGTAAAAGCATGGTTTAATTGATGGATTGCTTCTCAAATAATGTTAATCCACCTCAAAGAATTACATATTTGTGAAATGCATAATGTGATTTCCTCAAAGGGCTAACCTATACTGTACCTCACATAGAAAAACAACAAAGCCTAAGTACAAAGGGCATTTCATCGGGACAAATAGTAGGTACAATTAGCATTACTGTAAATAAACTGTAAGTTAACGTTAATGTTATCTTAAAAACTGATTCGTAAAGAACACAAATAAATTATATTATTAAATTTAGTGATAGTATTAATAACAACAACATAAAATTAAATAAAAACATTTAGTAACGTTATGTCTACATCTGGTGTGAGAGTCTACAATTATCACGTTTTACTTCAGTCAAAACGCAAACTCTTAACGTTACCTGTAGCATTAGTAACATTAGCTAAACGGTAGCAGGATCGACTAGTACGCGTGTTTAAGGATATTAACGTAAGTGTACTTACTAATGCAATTCATTATGTATTGCCGAGTCAGCATGCAGAGTATTGTATATTGCGCACTGTTTGCAAATGGGGCTAAAGTGCATTGAGCTAACATTGGCTAGCTTGTTTGCCTATCTTGAGAGTAAGGTTGCTACAACGCCAGATAAAATATAGGATGTCTACTACAAACATTATTATGTGCATTAAGGCACTGCTTTCATGGGTTAGCAACATAAATAACACTCACAGCCTGCAGTTCTTCAGACGGGATAGACCGACGAGACAGATAAGTTATTTTGGAGGAGGACGAGCTTGTCTGATCTCTTAAAGAGACAGGCAGCGATAAATATGCAGTACTGCTCTAGACTTTCACTGTGTTCTGTGGGTTCTTGTCGTTGCATTTTCAGTATCACACATGACAGAAAATTATATAAGTAGTATTGTCATCAATTTAAAATGCAGCAAATTGTTTAACATATCTCTGTCTCCATGGACCACTTCTTAAAAAAATTCCTGAGAACTTTATTATACTTTTTTTTTTTTACATTTTTGATCCAAGTTTCAAAACTGTCCTAAAGTGTACTGGGGCAAAGTTGGTTTTATATTAGCACTTTTGTTCAGTGACAACTTGTGACAGGCTTCTTATATTGTTTACCATGGTACTTTGAACATCCGGGTGCTCTGGTTTTCTCCACAAGTCCCCCAAATTGGGTAAGCTAAACTGGCCCCAGTGTATGTGTGTGAATGAGTGTGTTTGGATGTTTCCTAGTGATGGGTTGCAGCTGGAAGGGCATCCACTGCGTAAAAAACAATTGCTGGATAAGTTGGCGGTTCATTCCACGGTGGCGACCCCAGATTAATAAAGGGACTACGCCGTCAAGAAAATGAATGAATGAATGAATTGATGATTTTGAGTGTAATGTAATAACGTGCACCTTTTGGAAAGTTACTTTAGAATAATAATTATAATGAAAAGACCCATGATAACAAACTCGAACTTAATTTAACTGACAACTTTAAAAATCTTATTGACATCCACAGCAGGAAAAATACTGTATGGAAATCAACGTTATCGCAACCAGTATGATGACAGTTCTAATCTTTGGTAAACTACCAAGGGTGCAATTCTGGTCTGAGAAGTGGGGGGGACCAAATCTGAGTGTGGGTGATAGTTGTGGAAACCTGTAGCAATGTTGAGTAACTGTGCATAAAAGCCTATATTTCAATTTTATTTGAGAATTTATTATAACATATACAGTGTATTATTAAAATAAAAAAAAACAAATGAAAGAATATAATTTTTAGGAAATAACTTGAAGATTTTATTTCATTGTTTTTAGGATTAAAAGAACAAATTTTGATTTTACATAAATTGCAAAAAATTTAAAATAAATCCATATGCACAACACTTTGGCCTTTCCCTCGCTTGAGAGCTTGACAGAGCTCCTGCGCGTAGCTACGGTTGCTAAGCCACGATTGGTGGGTGGCGGTTTTTGCACGTGGCTTAGAAGGGTCAATTGGTTTCCATTCAGTGTTCAAAGCAAGTTTAGTTAAACCTATATACATTTACCAGTGATGTGACGGCAAACTTCACTTTGCGTACACATCGTGAGTTAAGGAATTTTTTTCCGACTCTTGAGGGGAAATTAAAGCATAAAGTGGTATATCCAAAAAAAAAGTGAGGGGGACATGGCCCCCCTGGGAATTGCGCCCCTGTAAACCACCCTTTAAAAATACTATCACAGGAGTGTTAGTTATGGACAATTTACAAGCTGAATCAATATTATGAAGCTGCAGACTCGGAGCCTGCTGCATCGACAGTCCCCACACCCAGAGTCCCGCATTCTCAGACCCCTCGTTTTTCGAGACAGTGCCTCCTGCTGTTCGGAAGATCGTATAACACCCTTATCCAAATGCCATTGAAAACATTAGAATGCAATATTACGGTCTCTTTTTGTTTAAACTTATCCAAATATATATTTGCGTTCCCTGCTTAATGCATGTGCCAAAAAAAAATCATTGTGTTCTCAAACTAACAAATTACCCAGTATTTATTTTTTGAGCTTGGGTGTAATTGAAAGGAAATTACTGATGCAACCGATACAAATACAAATTGAATTATCATCTGAAAAATATTATGTGACATCATATTGCTACAATGTTTTAGTTTGTTTTAGTACAAATTCCATTTTTTCCTTTCAGCTCAACATATAATGGTCTAATTAACATTATACCATGCTAACATTACAAATTTTTTTTTGATTTTTTGAATGTGAAGCAAAACTCAAATAATAGACAAAACACCAATAATGAACAATTCTGTACTTTATTTAACAATCACCTTAATCACTGTCATCTTGCTGTAAACAGGACAAAGCAACGAAAAAGGAAGAAAGAATTGTGTTAGTGACTTTATTTCAATTGCAATAAAAAAACTCCTCATTTATAAGTTGCTTTGGATAAAAGCATCTGCTAAATGAATAAATGTAAAATGTAATGCAAATGCATAAGGTAAAATAATTACTTTCTGGGAGGCAAATGTTGCTTCTTTTTTCATTCTTTTGGCAATCACCCGGTTAAATTCCTCAACTTCACTAAAATAAAAGATGAATGCCACTGTCAAAAATATTGTGTAATAATATATATTTTTTTTGCAAATGCAAATTACAAGCATACCAAGGGTGATAAGTAGGGCCACGAAGGAACTCCTCAGCCTCCTGCCAGGATAATGCCTGTAGCTCACCCTAGGCCATGAATGATGGCCTGTCCATATAAATAAATACATTAATTAATTAATTAATGTATAAAACATTTCATATATGGCAATAATAGAAACAATCCAATTGACAAACATGTGCGGGCCTACCTCAGGACAAAGAAAACTACAAATGAACTCCACTTCATTTGTGAAGTTCAGTTGAGTTTGACAATTGTGTAGCAGAGCTTTGAGGTGTTCAAAAGGAATGGCACACTGCTGCTCACTGTCCATGAAGACTGACACACGTGGCTTTAGGGGGAACCACTTTGATGGTTTCCCATTGAAAACACCCTGCAGGGGAAACAAAAAGTGTTGTTTTTATATACACAAGCCATCAATGAGCCCACAGAGCCCATACAGTCAAATTTCAATCAATACAAATTAAAACAAGAAACCCCCAAAAAAGGCCAAATGACACATTCTAACTCACATGTTAATTCCATAGACTGGTTAATACATAGTGAAGGCATAGCAAATTTGATTATTAGGCAACTGTAGCCTATGAGTTGTAAATGGCTGGTAACAACTTCATGACACAGTAAAATAAATATTGATCCATTTGAATACTTACGTTTTAAGAACTAAATTAAGTAGTCTATATAAATGATATAAAGTAAAATAATTACTCTGGCATTAATTCAATTTATAGTTTTAGGAGAAAAGTTCCGATAATTAAAAAAAAGGTAAATCTGATTAAATAATTAATGGTGACATTCTTTGATATTAAGACAGTGACATTCTTTGATATTAAGACATTTAATGTATTTAATTGGTCTACTTTAATGTCAACTAGGCTACATTTAATCATTATTTTTACAATGGCTTGTCTACAAAAAGTCCAAGGTTAAAGGCTAACGTTAGCTATCAAAATATTTGCGGGGAAAAAAGGCGAAAAAACATACATTAAGGGCTCAAATTTTGTTACAAACTATAATTAAAAATATTAAATAGACTGTTCATATGTTGATTTATTGATGAACTATAAAGTAGTTTGATTAAAAAAGAAATCATTGAATAAAATTGACGGTTCTCACGAGATATATCCAGCTGCAGGGCCGCAGAACCACACACGTTTCAGGCACACACAATCTAGCGCACACAATCTAGGCAAACCATATATGGTAACTAACTAACTCCTTAGGAGCGTTATCGCCACCTACTGTATTTCACAAATATGGTGTTAGAGGTCGCCTGTGCTGACTTTATTCACGTATTCACATACACAAAGAAAACATAACAGACCGTCTAATTGTAGGATTAAGTGTAATAAACTAATTCAGGATCTTGATATTGTCATACGTAGTTAAAATGTGTCACATTAAAATGAATTACAATAGTTAATTTAATATAGTTGTAAGCTGATATCTTTTAATAAAATGTAGCAACTGTGGGTAATATATATATATTTATTATTATTATATAATTATTATTATATATATATATATATATATATATATATATATATATATATATATAT
>CAIGQQ010039955.1:2799095-2820989 GCA_903798035.1 Danio albolineatus
TATATATATATATATATATATATATATATATATATATATATATATATATATATATATATATAATTATTATTATTAACAGTTAGTTTGTATTGATAAATTTGTTGCAAATACAATTACCACAAATAACCAGTACTTTGTTTTAAAAATAATATATTAGTATTAGTATACTATAGTATTTAATGTGGGAAATCACTAATAAAAAAGTTATTAGAAAATTAAGCAAATAAATACTATTCAATCGCTTGAGTAAAATATAGTGTTATACATTTATTAAATGTAAAAAGATTCACCTGTCTCGATCACAATATTTGTGAAACAGTAAACACTATTGTTTATTGTGTACAATATTTATTAACGATATATATAAATATGTTGATGATGATGTTGGAGAAGATGTTAATAACATTAACATCCGTCGTAACCACATATGGTTTGCCTAGATTGTGTGTGCTGGATTGTGTGTGCCTGAAACGTGTGTGGTTCTGCGGGCCTGCAGCTGGATATTATTGGGGACTCACAGTGTTTCGGTTCTTCACGTATCCGATCCAATCTGAAAGGTGGCGCTGTCTCGAAAAACGAGGGGTCTGAGAATGCGGAACTCTGGGTGCGGGGACTGTAGATGCAGCAGGCTCCGAGTCTGCAGCTTCATACTACTCAGCTGAATAGAGAACTTTGTAACCTGTAAACTATTCATTAAACTGATGGCTAAACGAAGCTTTGTGAAGCATAAGCTGCGTCCCAAATGACACACTATACACTATGCACTTACGCACTTACGTCTCAAAGCTTTTCAATACTATGTCGTGAGGACATCTAGTGGCCACAACACAAACCCACACAAACGATTTTTCATTTATGCAAACTTCACTTTCGGTTCGATACAAGTTTATTTATAATTTTAGTATTCTGTTGAAACAAATGGTCAGTATTTGGTCATGATTATTTGTGTGAGAGTACAAACCGAAAACACGAGATTTAATAAACTACACCTGTATAGCTTAACTATATACTTAATATGTACAGCTAATTTGTAGGTCTTACATAAAGAGTAGTTTGAAATGCATTACAGTAAGGAAATCATGCCAGGGGACTTCTGAACCACATACTCTTTATAGCAGTGACGTGCTTTCCAAGCGAACGTATCAACCTTCTATTGATTTCTATATGGAGGAGCAACAGGTTTAATTCATTGTGTCTCTATACTATTATGACGTATTGTTCTAGTGTAGTCTTGATACTGTTTTTGTCTGATCTGGGGGTGAATATTATTCTGATGTTTACTGTTTTAGGGGGTGCACCGTTCCCGGAGGTACTGCAATACCGGGTCGATGCGTGGAGTGGACGGAGCAAGCCCCTATTCCATCTCCCTGTTCCAAAAATCAATTTAATATGTGGTGCCCGGGTAGGGCACGTATCAGATATTAAACTGATAAGAACAGATACTACACTTGATCTTAGCCAAAAGGCCGAGAAGCGATACCTCAGTTTTTACAGAAATAAGGAGGGCACTCTCCGAGACTGTAATCAGAATGACGGTAAGTAGATTATTTTTTTTTTATTTTTGTCCTGAAAGTTTCTAATACATGATTATATGACATTTTACATGTATAAGAACTACTTAAAATCACATTAGCTAGTATTTAGGCTTTAATATTTAGTAATTTCTTTGACAACAACTGACTGGAGGCGTGGATATTATAATGAGGTACTGCGATTCTCAAATCAGAAACGTGCATACGGTTCTCGGAGTGTTAATTAATAAAACTAAAGCCATTACTAAGCAAATCATATTGAAATGGACACAAAAGCACTTATGATAAGACAGCAGAGATAAATCTTTACGGAATTTATGGAAATAGCGTAAAATAGAGCAATTATTCTTTGTATACGGAAAATCTGCCATCTGGTGGAAAAATGAAGAATTGTAAGTTAGGAAAAAGATGTATTGTACACTGGTTCAACCGACAGGGGTGTACTGAGATATGTGTGAATAAAATAACGTTATAACGAAATAATGACATACTTTATGCCATTCTTATTCTTATTCTTATTCACAACTTCTAAAGCCACTACCAATGGGGACTGTGTGCCTTTTCTCCTATTTGCATTTTTTTTAGGATATTGGATTTGTGACTATTTAAAAAATTATAAGTACAGGTAACATTTTTAATAATAGATTTTGATCAATGATTTTGCAATTCAATATCATTTTAATCAATTGATTATTAAGAATGTCTCTACAAGTAAAAAAAATACAAACAGCGATATCAAAAGTAATTGCTGTTTCTTAAAGTCTGCATTAACCTGACACGGTCACCAGGAGAAAAAGAGCATCCAATACAAGAGTTATCAGATTCTGGGAACAATCTGTGGAGTCTGACTGTAGTAAAGTGACAGCGGTGGAACATTTTTAACTGAATCAGGTTTAACCGAGCACAAGTAGAGGTAGAATTAACTCAAACAATAGCCTCAGACGTGACCTCTTCAGATAAGCTGAGCTCTAACTCCTTCTCCCAGTTTAAAAGGCCCTACACTTGTAATACTGCAAAGAATTCACCCTCTGCTTTCACCAGACTCCTAATCGCTTTATTCCCTTCACATTTAGAAGAACTGAAAAATTCACTTAGACAGCTGTTTATAGTTCATGGAAAAAATGAAGATCTGAAAACCAAACAGAAAACTAAACATAGCCTACACACAAGAGTCAGAGAAAAATGCTCATTTCTGATGAAAATATCAAACAGTATTTTGAGGTTTTTGCATCTAAACTCTTCATATACTGATTTTCAATAAATGCTGCACAAATAAAGAAGCAAATATTTTTTTGGTTATTTTTTCTTGTTGATCCCATGTCCACTTATGTATAAGCTCATCCATTTATTGGATCCACTCCTTCTGCATCTGTACTCAGCTTCTCTAGTTTCAATTTTAGCTTCTCAGACACAAAAACAGCAATTTTATATAAATATAAAGATATTTATACATTAGTCATTTGACATTCAAAATTTTATTCTGAATGTATTTTACTATACTTCTAATATACTATTACTATTAAACAGTTAGCCTTTTATATGCTGAGTTGCATGAGTTTACATTATGTGCTCTCCTGAGTGTGTCATAATATAACATGGTGGGAAATTAACAAACTTCAGCTAGTTCAAAATGCAGCTGCTGGAGTGCTTTCTAGAGCAAAGAAATATGATCATATTACTCCAGTTCTTTCAGCATTGCATTGGCTCCCTATTAAATATCGTATAAATAATTTTTTTTTACTGACTACCTACAAAGCCCTGAACTGCTTAGCTCCCCAGTATTTGCGGGAGCTCTTGTTAGTCTGTTTTTTATTATTCCCAAGGTTTCCATAATCCTGGACAGGCCGTATCCTGAGCAGCTGCTGTGGTGGTCATGGAGGAGAGGAGAGCATGAGAGCGATCCCTGTAAGACCCCAGTGATAGACAAGTCCTCGCATCGTTCCTGAAGGGCCGGCCTGTTCACCAGCCGGTCCCCACCTGTGACCCTCCGTGATAGACGTCCAGCGTTCCCCAGCCGCGGCGCCTAGACTGCAGCTCTGCACAAGACGTCTGGCCATAGGAGAAATGGTCGTGCTCAACTGAGCCTGGTTTCTCTCAAGGTTTTTTAATTCTTCACTTTCGCCAATTGGTGAAGTTTTTTCCTCGCCGCTGTCGCCTCTGGCTTGTATGGTTCGGGACTTGTAGGACTGCACATCGATGGATTAATTTTCAGTGTTTGAACTCTCAGCAGTGATTATTAAACCACGCTGAATTGAACTAAACTAAACTTCAACACTTAAAACTCGACTGACACTGTTTCAATTTTTTATAATGCATGTGAAGCTGCTTTGACACAATCTACATTGTAAAAGCGCTATACAAATAAAGATGAATTGAATTGAATTGAAATATGAGTATATTGATAAAAATAATTTTGTGAATGAGTTTTGATTTGCCATTGGGATTTGGGTTCATTTTGATTTAGTTTTGTTGCAACCTGGCCAACCCTGGCCAGAGCTGGCACATGTCCAAGCTCAAGCTAGAGAGCAATGTTTTTGCTTTGGATTGCAAGTTGGATAACATGCTTTCAGGAAACAGTGTGCAACGTTGTGCAACAGGGTTTCATATACCTTTTTTACTCTCCTCATTTACAAGTTTACGCTTGTTTGAGGAGTGTGTGAAAAATGTTAGCCCAATCAGCAGCAGCATGTACATTAACCTCACGACATTAAAAAGACAGATCACACAATGAGTCCAAGTAAAGACTATTCTGTTTTATTCTAGACGTCAAGATCACTGACTACCATTGAATGTATGTTGCAGTATTAAACATGCATCTGTAAATTCTATAAAAAGAACACAATTAATGTTTTTCTGAGATGCCATAATGGCAACCCCTGCATCATCAGTTCAACGCACTACAGTATCCATTGTTTTGCCTCCTAATTAAAGTGTAAAATTCAAATGGGTCCAATAGGTTTTTCGGTCTGTGCACATATGATCTTGCACATATAATTCTCTCTGTACTATTGTGTCAGGACTGGAAAAGACTGTGTGCACTGTGGTAATTTGTGTGACATTAACACAAAACCAGAATTCATTCACCCAATAGCATATTTACACTGTCACCATTCAATATATAGAAAATAAGGTCACACTTTACAATAAGGTTCATTAGTTAATGTTAATTAATGCATTTACTAACATGAACAAACAATGAACAATACATTTACTACAGTATTTGTTCATGTTAGTTAACGTTAGTTAATAAAAATACAGTTGTTCATTGTTAGTTCATGTTAACTCATGGTGCATTAACTAATGTTAACAAACATGGACTTGGATGTTAATAATGCATTAGTAAATGTTAAATTATGATTAATAAATTCTGTACAAGTGTTGTTCATGATTAGTTCATATTAGTAAATGCATTAACTAATGAACCTTTTTGTAAAGTGGTCCCGAAAATAGTGTCAACAGTTACTTCAGATTCAGGGAGTGTTTGATTAGACAGAATATCTGATCAAAAGTAATGTCACCAAAACATATATACACCAAAACAATTAATTGAGTTAACCAAATGCGGTCTCTTCATTAAATTAACTTAAATGTTTAAGTACACATAACTTAAAATGACTAATGGATTAAACTTCCAAACTTTTCAGGTTTTATATTCTTTACTTCCATTAAATAATTTATCAATCATCAAGTTTTTTTTTCTCCATATAAACCTCCATATTATTAGGTTTATACCGCTTTCACATAACAATGCTTATTAAAGTACGCTTCTATTTTGTATCAGCAAGCTCACATTATTTAAAAGACATGAACAACAAAATCATGAGCTTATTTTTAATAGTAAACCCCCATTTTTGTCTTTAAGCTCACATTTAGTTGTATTTTTAAAAGATCAGCAAAACTATAATCCCACATTTTTATAAGACTCTGATTTTAACCGGAAAAATTATTTTTTTATTGTAAGCTCACATAAATAATAATAAAAAAAGACAAACAAAAACATGGCCACCACGGTGGCATAGTAAGACATTTGCCTCGCAGCAAGAAGGTCGCTGGTTCGAGTCTCGGCTGGGTCAGTTGGCATTTCTGTGTGGAGTTTGCATGTTCTCCCCGTGGTTGTGTGGGTTTCCTCCGGGAGAGAGTTAAAAGGCTGAAGAGCCATTGCTCCAGAGCTATCGTTAACTTTTCCTCATCCTTCATGAGCTTTTCTTTCCACTACATTAGTATATACTGTAGTAAGTCCTGGGTGTGTTTGCTTACAAGTGTTAAGTGCTTGATTATGTAAGATGGTACAGTTAGGTTAGTGAATCTGGGCCAGCTCTGTTTTGGTGGTAATAGTTATTTTTAGGGGAGGGCGCAGAGGCCAGTTGCTTCTGGCCGTTGTAGGCTGGAATGTGCTGAGATGAAAGTTGTCCCAACATCCCACCCTCTCCTGCAGCTGCTGCATTCCTGCCGACTACCCAGGCAATGTGGGAAACCTCCTTCATCTGTTAGTCTTGCGGTGATTCCGGTTCCAAAAGCTAAGGAATAACACGTCTGTGCATTCAACTCACAGTGCCTTCAGATTTAGTTTGAATGCTCAAAATGATGGTAAAATCACAGTGAGTGTTGGGGTAAAGTCTTCATGAGTTTATAAATCTATTGCGTTCATAATGAGAAGTTATACTTACAAGGTACAATGAATCCATCTTCCTCATTGGAATGGTTTCAAGACTTTCTATCTTAGCGTGTCTGGCTTATGACCCAATCAGCAGTAAGCATTCGTACCCCACCTACTAAACATGCTAGTCTCAGTTAGCCATTGGCTGACGTGCTTCACTCCTCCATGCTTATCATAAGTGTTTACTTTGGCAAAAAAATGGGCAGGGCAGGTAACTGGTTTTGTTTATCACCAAACACCAAACAGCTGCAGGCATGTACGTTTTGTACAGAGAGAAATGTGATAAAATTCTGCATAAACAAATGCTTGTGACCTCAGCTAACATCAACGCTTTAACCTGAGTACTTTTACTACAATTACATCACAGTCTATGGTAAACAACAAACGTATATATCAACAGTGTGTATGCTATACAGTATATTTGATTGTATTGCTATAGGTAATGTCTTAATATACCATCATGATTTTAAAAAAAGTGCAAAAGCCTGCATTCCCTCTTTGGCAAAAGCAAAAATAACACCTTTACTTCCTGACCAAACGATCTGAAATCAATCTGGAACCAAAAGTTTGTTGAAGAGTAGGCATGGCCACAAAAAAAGAAATGAAAAAGGAAAGATTATATAGATTTTGACAGGTCTAGTACCAGCAATGTCAACAAAATTTTCCCTAGAGGAACAACACTAGTAAGCAAAGTCTCAGACAAGTCAACAATGCTTTTGTACTTGTCACAAAGTTCGGAAACCGACTACTCTGTAAAGGTACACCGGTCAACAAAGCTCTGCAAAAGAGTGGCTTCTCTAGCTTGTATGAGTGATACAAAAGAAGCCAAATCTGGAGTTTGCCAAAAAGACCATTAGTATTGCAGGACAAGCAGCTCTGTTCAGATAACCACAAAACAGAGCATTTAGTCAGAATCCAACAATGATGAAAGTAATCCAAGAACAGAATCTACGAAGAACTATGCGTCTTGCTGAAATCAAGGAGAATGCAGGAAAATATCATTTAAGTATTAGTATTATGTCAGAAACAGTCTAATATTGGCAAGACCATTTAACCTTGAGTGTTGTGGTGGTTTAAAACAACAACGTGAGTCTGGAAACAAATGTCAGTATACTGGATATGTCAATACATTCAACCAGTATATTGTATGTTGTGAGATATTGATGATAGCGGTTGCTGTTGTAATGATTTTGAGAACATTGTCAAGCTAAAAGATTAATAAGGACCAATGAAATCTAGGTTGACATATGAAAAAACATTGTCCTCAATATAGCCCAGTTGTAGTATTTATTTAAAAAAATTAGTTGGCTCACTTTGTTTAGCTACATGCTGGAATAGCATTCATGATTGGTTAGAGCAGTGTTTCTCAACTGATGGGTCGTGACCCAAAAGTGGGTCGCGGGAACATTTTAAGTGGATCGCGGAGTGTGTGGTCAAAAAAACATTAATTTTTAACTTATTTTGCTTATACCGAACTTTTATTTCGAAATGCGCGCGTTTTTACTTTGTAATATTTCTATAATTTGATGCATTTTGTCAAATGACAGCAGTAAAATATTGTTTATTTGTAAGTCTTGATGATTTTCTTATGATTTATCTGTCACTACTTGTGTATGTTAACAAATAAATACAAATTAATTCATTATAATTCCTAAAATTATAATATAGTTCCTAAAAATTTGGGTTGCGGCTTGATGACCATGTAAAAATGTGGGTCCCATGGCCAAACTAGTTGAGAACCACTGGGTTAGAGGAATTGATCAAAATGAACCCAAATCAAACTGATAGACTTTCCCAAAAGACTAATCACTGTTGTTCTTATATTTGTCAACACAATGCAGAAAACTCTTTGTTTCTCTTTATGTGATTCTTACAACAATAGCATCGGATTTTTGCACATTAATTATTTCAGTCAGTCAAGTGAACTAATCAAGTGTGCAAAAACATTAAGGGGTCATGATTTTTTTCTTTGCAGTTAACTTTTAACATTAACTAATATATATTTGTGCTGAGAAACTATTATTTCTAACCCTCATTCTGAAATGACCAGTTTTTAAAAGGTGGGTCATTTAATGCTTGTCAGTGGACACTCATTTTGATTAGCTGACATCATTAAAATGAAACAATATCAGAGCCCCTTTCCATATATATCTTTTGACAACATTATAAAACCATCATTCCTAGACAAAGCATTTCACATACACCAGTTTACTTGACACTGTAAAGAAGAAAAAAACGATATAAGTAGTGACTTCAGATTGAAGGAAAATGCATCCCTTTTGTAAGCAGCTTCAAGTGAGTGGAGCAAATCAGAAACTGAATCCGCATCTGTATACAGTAAGCATCGACAGTGGATAGAGCCTTGTTGAAGCCTTGCTTTGGAGGCAGTGTTTGTGTTTGTACCCCAGTGATGTCAAACCTTGATCAAATAAATCCTTATTTATACTGAGTAGAAGATTTTAGGCTTTGAAACTTGTGGGATGTCTTAATGGTACGTCTTCATATATGTCAAAAGATTTCACATGTCATGACCCCTTTAATGAAGACCATTTATAGCCCTGTTTGCATCCATTCAACTATCTCATGCTGTTCATGGTTTTGACAAAATCATTGGGACATTGCAGAACAGCTACAGCACAAATCTATTCACAGCTGAAGGTTCATAGTCCATGTAATGTGGCTTCACATGCTCATCAGTGAGTGTAGTTCATAGTTAAAATCAATGGTATTGAATCATTTCATAATTCAATAACACTTCTTTAGAAATAACTTTCTTTAAATGTTTAGTTCATCTTCAGAAATTGCCAATGGAACAATATCTGATTGTTCTCTCATCGCATACGCCTCAGGTTAAGTGTTCAACAAGAAATTGACTTATATGTTCACTCAAAATTCTTCCCCTCAAAATCAGCTGCCGTGTCACTGTCCCAGTTCAGCCAGTTCAGGGAAGTTAAATAGGTCATTTCTATAGGATCCTATAGATTTGGTTTATCTTTCTGTTCAGGTTTAATCCCGTGTGGGGGTGCCTAAAGAACTGCAGAGTAACTAAGATTACAATCCTGCCCCGTCACTATTGTCAGCACATGGAAATATTTCAGGGGAGAGCCCTGCATTTACTGTACTGAAAGTTGCATTGTAAGCATTTACTAAATGACAATCAACTAATAATTAAGCAGCTAAATGAATGTATTACAATATTCCAATTGATTTTGCAATGATGGAGTGACTCTTTCTAGATTTACATGGTCAAGACTTTACTGTATAATTGTATGTTGTGCCTTTTTGGTTCAAACTACAACTGAAAGAACTGCATATCATGACACTTAAAAGTCATACCTAGTAAAAATGCAGGGTTCCTCACGATTTGTTCATGTTTTCCCAACAGAAATTGGGATTTTTAGAGAATTTAACGTAAAACAATTAGGAAGGCCCAAAAAAACATAAATTACGCAACTTAAACCTTTAACTTATATTAAATAAGTAGTTTGAACAAGCAGCAAAGATAATTTTTGAGTGAAGATGGAAAAGACCTTGCAAATTATAAGCACAGTCTAAGATAGAACAAAGATCACCTCAAGGAATGTCTTGGATCCAATCTGGATTGGTATATATTAAACAAGTTTTGCAATGCATTTATTATACAATCAAATCCCCCTGTATTGTTTTTGCAAGCTAGTTATTTTCAAAAGAGCGGAGAGTCATATGACTCAATCACATCTCTATAGTAGACTTCACCACACCTCTTCAGATTTGATACTTCTTGTCATAACGTCTTCACAAGCTTTACTGTGACAGAGCTGAGTGCACAAAGGGTTAACGGAGAGTTTCTGAAAGTTTGAATCTCCTCCCCCCAAACAACACCCCCTGGAATGGTCTGCCCCACTCGTTCACATGACACGTGTGTGTATGTATGTATGTTTGTGAGTGAGAGAGTGAGTAAAGCATAGTGTGTGTGTTTTCTTTCTGCCATATAAAGGGGCAAACGTGCTTCGAGACGAGGTTGTGTGCTACAGTGCCTGCAAACCTCTCTTTCTTACTATCTTTCTTTCTTCTATACCCTCGGGACTATAAGGAGCTCTGCATACCTGGCCTTTCACATCCACGGTTGGAGGAAAATTAAACCCTTAATATATATTTTTTGCACCGCTGATTTCCAAGATCTGTTCAGTTGCTGGCAAACATGGAAGGACTGAATGATGTTCATGACGACGGATCCTTCATGTTCACATCAGAGTCTGTGGGAGAAGGACATCCAGGTGATTTTCAATTATGCCTTTTTTAAATTAATCTCTCGAAAATGTGCTTTTGAATCTGGTAGTGCGTGCCATTTATAACAGTTGCACCATTTAATAACTCTGTACCTATATTTACTTGCTAGAGAAAAAGCCTAAAGACACGGCTAGACTAATTCACCTGTCTCGACAAGTCATTGGAGCATACTGAAGTGGTAAGCTGGTTAAGCAATGGGTCATGTAGAAGTAAGCTGGTTTTTGTGGTTTAGCACAGTTCAAATGGGTTCATTCACATTTTGACGAACAATACTTCCACAGTACCATGTGCTCAGCTGGTATTTCATTGAGTGAAAGCGTAGTAGACAAAAATAGTCTGTTAGGGGTCATGACTTTTAAAGAAGGTGTTAAATGACAATGTTTCATTGGGAGGCTTTTCTCAGTTACATATTTACTATTCGATTTATTTCATGATGAACTTACTGATAATAACAAGTTATTTGATTATGACACTGGCCCATTGCTATCTAGTGAGTCAATAAGTGGCGCAGTTGTATGCCAACAAATTTTGCTTCAGTAGGTTTTTTTCTGTCTCATGTGGGAACTTGCCAGACTGTGTGTTTCTTATCAACCATATTGCGGTTCTCTCAAGTCATGCTACAAGGCCAAAGTGCTGCACTTCTGAAATGCCAAGTCAATATGATGTATATGTTGGTTTTCACAATGCATTTTTTCAAAGCTGCTTTCCAGTAAACTAATAACTCTTAATTACTTATAATGACTCTAAGTGGATAATTCAGTCTGGTTTCCTCCTAGACAAATTTTGCAACACTGCAAACTAACATGTCTGGTTCACTTGAAAAAAAAAAAGAAAAAAAAAAGATCTCTGATCAGTGCATATTTCAACAGATCAATCAATAAGTGTGTATGTGAAAGACCAGGAAAATCTATTCTGAAATGGTCCAGACTTAAGTGATCTAAATAGTTTGTATCATATTTTCACCTGAGATGTTATTTTTGACATTGTAGTTTCTGATGTAACTCACCTAAACAGTTGCCTCAGCTAGCAGGCCAAATATAGAGAGTGAATGATTCTGAATGGACAGGACCACTGGCATTGTCCTCCAGCTGCTCATATGTGGATTTGCTTTGTTGAGATTCCTGTGTCAGATTTAGAGAGTGTTAACTATAGGAGAGGCATTGAAACTCTTAAACTTAACGGAAACATACACTTGAACCTTAATCAGAGTCCTTACATAACTTTGTTTTATAATAGTGTGCTTTTGTTTACAGATAAAATCTGTGACCAAATCAGTGATGCAGTTCTTGACGCACACCTAAAGCAGGACCCAGATGCTAAAGTGGCCTGTGGTGAGTGAACAGTTTAATCGCAAACAAAATAAACATGTTAAGGTTTTTTTTCTGTATAAACATGACGTCAATACATTTGAAAGTCCACAGTCCAGCAGTTGGTCAATCTTCACTTGGTTATCGAGTGACCATTTTTAGCACTTTCTATCAGTAAAGTTTAACGGCATTTAAATGAATAACATCTCTATATCCAATTTCAATCTAGCAATGGGTTACACACTGACAATTTCTTTTAGTCGTGTGTTGTTTGACTAATTATTGTTGTTCTGATCATCAGAGACCGTCTGCAAGACTGGTATGGTACTTCTCTGTGGTGAGATCACATCTCGGGCCAATGTGGATTACCAGAAGGTTGTGCGAGACACCATTAAACACATTGGTTATGACAACTCTGAAAAAGGTAAGGATCAGATATATTTTGTTTTTCCATGCACCATCCATTCAACTTATCCATCAATTTTTTCTCTTTTTCTCTTCCCTGTTTAGGTTTCGACTATAAAACTTGCAATGTGCTGGTAGCTCTCGAGCAGCAGTCTCCTGATATAGCTCAGGGTGTCCATGTTGACAGACACGAGGAAGACATTGGAGCTGGAGACCAGGTCTGTACACAAAGGAACTTAAAATGTGTCCAAACAGTTCATTTGTGATAAACCTGTACACACTGGAATTACGTTGTGTTTTAGGGGCTCATGTTTGGTTACGCCACTGATGAGACAGAAGAGTGCATGCCGCTCACTATTGTCCTTGCTCATAAACTCAATTCAAAAATGGCTGAGCTGCGGCGGGACGGCACCATCCCATGGCTCCGCCCGGACTCCAAAACTCAGGTCAGCAGTATAAGATTGAAATCAAAATCAAAACAAATAATGTTTAAGCTATTCCTACACATATAATTGTGAGTCTTCTAAGCCACAGTGTGCAGGTTCACAGCCCCTGACTGACATTGACCAAGCTATCTTATCAGCCGACTGTTCATTGAACCAGTACATTGGCCAATAGGTGTGACGGCTATTGAGCAAGACAGTGACCATGAGGCGGTCTCTTTTAATGCTCGTAAGAATATGACCCCCAGCGTGACATCCAGGGCCCCTGGTCCTCACTTTTTTCACAGTGGGGCAGAGGACACGGCTGTGCACCCGTCAATCTCAAGAGCATGCCAGCAACTCAAGCTGGGCAGCTCTCAGGAAGCTGAAACCCCAGATCTATTTTAGAGTTCTGATATTTTCAGACCATACAGCAGGAAATGTCTTCACAATCCCAATGGTGTACACACAGATTGAAACATTGACTTCAGATGTGGCCTAATGGTTAGCAATTTGGACTTGTAACCTGAAGGTTGCAGGTTTGATTCCCAGTTCTGACAGCTGTGGTGCCCCTGAGCAAGTCGCCTAACCCCTAGTTGCTCCCAGGAAGAGTGAGCAATAACAAAGCCATAGCTGCCCACTGCTCCGGGTGTATGCTCACTGTGTGTATTTGTGTGAATGTGCTTTCACTCCTCACTCAAAATGTGTGTGTGCACTTAGATGGGTTTCAATTTCAAGTATGGGTAAAACCATACTTGACAGGCTCACTTCACTTCAGATGTCTTCATCTGCATATTTTTTGCAACTTCAGGTCACTGTGCACTACAAACAGGAGAACGGTGCTGTGATTCCTTTGCGTGTCCACACAGTTGTCATCTCCGTCCAACATGATGACAACATTTCACTGGAGGAGCAGCAGCGTATTCTGAAGGAGAAGGTCATCAAAGCTGTTGTGCCAGCCAAATATCTTGATGATAAGACAGTCTACCATCTGCAGCCCAGTGGACGCTTTGTCATTGGAGGACCACAGGTAAGCTCATTCTCTCTATAAACCACATGCTAACCAGAATATCTCTAAAATCAGAGGACAATTACATGTAAACAAGAATGGTGCAGAGGCCCCAAACCCAGGAGTGGGCAATTGTAGCTCCATTTCTAATCAAGAACACCTGCCTGTAATTTAGACAATGTATACTCAACTGCTAATACAAATTCAGTTCAGTGAATTCAGGTGTGCCAATAACTTTTATGGCCAAGTCCATTTGTGAAATTTCCCCAATATTAAGTATTCCATAATTAACTCTTTGTGGTTTTATAACAAAGTGGAGGCAATTTGGAACAACATGATCAGCGCATGATGAGGCTGCGAAATTTCTTCAGATTCAATAGCTACAGACCTTCAAACAGAATGTGTCCTTCAGATTAGCACAGGAATAGTGTTTCAAGAGTTCACACTTAGATATTGCTTAATAATAATAGCAGGTTTGGCATGCTGTCCCAGAAGAGAATCCTGAACTCGGAGACAATTGAGCCCAGGGCTCCCGCCTGGTCAATGAGCATATGAGGGGGTACGAGATCAGGAAGTTCTCGACAGCTCCCCCTGGTAAAGGAGGAAAAAGGGGGAGATGGGGGAATATGAGGGAGTAATGTTAGTCGGGCTATTTATAGTGAGTTTGGAATGATCTGATTGGCTTACTAATGATTACAGATGAGAGACCAGCTGTGATCAATCATATCACATGCTCCTCTCGAAATTAGTTTGTGAAACTTCACATAGAGAGCTCTAGGAAATGGCTTTTCATGACCAAGCAGCTGCATCCAAGCCTTGCATCTCCAAGTACAATGAAAAGTGTCAGATGCAGTCCAATAAACACACTCCTACACACTCCATATAAAACCTATCGATTAAGATTGGGGTTTGCTTGTACAGGCAGAACTTCTGACAATGGTCATTTTTGACCAATATAAGTTCAGATTAATGAGCTATAATCAGCTATGATCAATCAGTTCTACAAATGAACACAAAAACAATCGTACTGTAACTGGAAGAGAACATAATGTGAAGTTCACAAGCAAATGTTTTGTAGGCCAGTAATTTTTGACCAGCAACACCAGAAAAAAGTGTGACTTTTTGCCATTTTGTGGTTAAACATTAAAGCACACTAGTGGGATGAACAATGCAATTTATTTACTCACTCACTTTCGTTCTGCTTATTCCCTTGTGAGGGGTCGCCACAATTGCTCTGGCGTATATTTTACTGGCAAATACCCTTCCTGCCACAACCCAGCACTGAGAATGTAACCCTCAGTGCACAGAAACACATACACACACACACACACTCTCCCATTCACACATTCACTACGGTCAATTTAGTCTATCCAAATAACCTATACTGTACACCAGGGGTGCTCAACCCAGTTCCTGGTGATCTTCCTGTAATGTTACGCTCCAACCCTGATCAAACACAACTGGACCAATTAATTAGGACCTGAACAACACTTGATAATTGGAACAGGGTTGATATTGGTTGCTGTGTGCCTTTGGAGTGTGGGGGGAAACCGCAGCACCTGGAGAAAACCCACGCAAGACAAAGAGAAAAAAGGCCACAGAAAGGCCTCCTGGTCCAGCAGGGCGTCGAAACAGACACCTTTTTGCAGTGAGGCAACCGTGCTAACCACTAAGGCCCCGTTTACACTAGTGCGTTTTAGTTTTAAAACGGCGTTTTAACATGAAAACGATCTGCGTACACACTAGCGTTTCACACAGAGTCTCTCAACAGATGTCCCTCCACACTACGCCAGCGAAATGTATATCACGTGACCATTTGCCCACTCTGGGCATGCGCGTTCAAGTATAAACAGGAAGCATGCGTCTCGCTGGTTCTTCCCGGTGTAACCCAAAACCGGCATTCTAAATGGGGCTTAAGCGGCTGGAAACGTGAGCAATTAGCGAGTGCTGGAACAGTAGCTTGCCTCTTGCAAATATATGCAGCTGTTGTAGTAAAAAAGGCAGAGTTTAACTGCACAATAGCGCCTAAAACGGACATTGGTTCTCCCAATGCACCCATTTCTGTGTCCAGCAGTCATGCCTCCGTTTTCAGATGTGTGCGTTTTCCCTCATCCACACTGAGACGGAAGAGCAGCGTTTTAGAATGAAACCGGCCTCTCCATCATTTTCAAAACGCTCCGTTTTCGCGGCTCAAAAACTCCGGCGTAGTGTGGATGGATGGCGTAACCATAGCTAAACTTATGCGTTTTAAAATGAAAACACACTAGTGTAAACGGGGCCTAAGTCAATTTATTTTGACTACATTTATTTATATTGACACAATTATCCTCAAAAAAAAAAAATCTATTTAAAAATGATGTGCATGTGCTCAGATCAATGAGGCTTATGACTGATCAGTTCTAAGCAGAAATACAAAACCATTCATATTTGAAAGAACACAAATCGACAAAGAGATGGAATCCATTATTTTTTGGTAGCATAGCCAGAGATTTAGAAGGGTTTTTGTAGACCCAGGAACACCAACAAAAAGGTGGGAAACATATCCTCAGAAAAAATATATAAATAAAATGACCCCCTCAAAATCTGGAAAGATAGTCAAATGTGAAAAAACAACTTTGACCTTTAACATCCTCTTTCCCGCAGTATTGATCAAACCCACCTGCCGGTAGCTGTAAAGTAAACGCAAGCTAGTGCAACAAGTCTCGCAGTTCGCTGCGGTGCAAAGTTTAAGCTTGGTGAAGTCTGACCTACGAAATCACAACATGTGACTGTGTAAGACCAATCGAAGATCAAAACATGACCTCTCTGGACAGAAATTTAAAACATGGACCAATCGCTCTCTTTTTTAATGCCTAGTCATCTTGTTTAATACCGCCCTTTTTCGCAGTGCCATACAACAGAATTTCGCATGGACAAACTCTAGTGTGATAAGTGGCATAAGACCAATCGAAGATCAAACATGACCTCTCTGGACAGAAATTATTATATGGACCAATCACTCGCTTTTTAAATGCCTAATCATCTTGTTTAATTCCGCAGCATAACAATCCTTGATTACTGTCTAAAAAAGACCTTGATTAGCTTGTTCAGGTGTTTTAGGCCCAATCCCAATTCTATTTTGTACCCCTACCCCTTGGCCCTTCCCCTTCCCCTTGGCCCTTACAAACAAGGGTTAAGGGGAAGGGCTTCAAAACGTATCCCTAAGAATTGGGACAGCACTTCAACACCTGCACACGTCATCATATGTCATCGCAATCTCTTGTTTCATATAAGATCAGACGATCGTGACTGCTGTAGTTAGTCCAGTTGTGTTATTTTTTGGTGTTTATCTTCAGGAAATCACCGAAGGTGTATATTATGTAATCATAACGATCTAATGTGGCAATAAGATCGTAACTGTACTGTGCATTTACTCCGTGGCCATATTCATCTATGTAAACACACGAAAACAACATTAACATTATAGTAGACACTGTAAAAAGCTCATTCCCAGCCACTAGACATTACTGACAGGGTATTCCAGTGTCATCGTGTGTCAGAATGTTCTGGGACTGCTGTACTGGAGTTATGATTATGGATTATAGATCGCGTAATTTAGCGGGAGGTTTTTTTGTGTTTTTTTTTAAAGCATGACGGTAAAAGACGAACGCAGTTATGAATATATTAAAACGTGTTTGTTTGTCGTAAAAATTCATAATAATGACGAAAAAATTGTGGATCTCCTTACTTCCAGGTTCAGCTTTCCTGCCGCTGAGGCAGGTGTATCCTGGGAAAATGTCTTACCCCTCCGTTTTAAGTCTGGTCCTGAAAAATCTTCGTTCGAAGGGGTGTATACCCCTTGCCCTTAGCCCTACCCCTTCAAGCTAAAGAGAATTGGGACACCCCTACCCCTTGACGTGAACGCGCAAAACGAGGGGTAGGGGTAAGGGGAAGGGCTAAGGGGTAGAATTGGGATTGGGCCTTAAGCTGTGTTGAAATTGAACCATGTAGGACTATGGTTCTCTGGGAACAGATTTGGGAACTAGGGCAGGGAGTTTGCTAAATTAATTCATCCTTTTAAAATTTCACAGAATTAATCATTCATTTTACTCATGCTTGTGCATAGTGATTGTAAGAGTGATAAAGATTATTTTGGAAATTTCACTCTAGTCCACTTTTTTTTTAATGCTGCATAATTAGATCACCTGAACATATTTAACAGCTGGTTGGAAATATTTAACTCAGAACTGGTATTGATTGCAATTTAACAGTACTGTTGAGTACCATTGATTTATGCAGAAAAACAATCTCTTTCTTCCCAGGGAGATGCAGGTGTTACAGGAAGGAAGATTATTGTTGACACATATGGTGGATGGGGAGCTCATGGTGGTGGGGCCTTCTCTGGAAAGGACTACACTAAGGTGGATCGTTCTGCTGCCTATGCTGCACGCTGGGTAGCTAAGTCTCTAGTGAAGTCCAAACTGTGCAGAAGAGTGCTGGTTCAGGTGAGAAAAAAAAAGTTATGTTTTGAGGCATTGGCTTGTGTCTAGACAAAAAAGTTAATCTAATCAACACAACAAATTATCCACTTCAATCCAATTATCCAAAATTGTCCAATTTTATCTGACTTGAACTGGAATGAGTGAGCTGGTGTCTGGTAAAGGTCATGAATAATATATTTGCTGTGTAGGTGTCTTACGCCATTGGAGTCGCCCACCCACTCTCAATCTCCCTCTTCACGTACGGCTCATCAGAAAAAACAGAGAAGGAGTTGCTACATATTGTCAACAAGAACTTTGACCTCCGACCAGGTGTCATTGTTAGGTAATCAATTAATAAGATAATATGTTCTTTTTATGTTCTTCAAATTCAGGAAAATGTTTTTGTTTGTTTATGGGCAATCAGGGACATGTGATGTCACATCATTGATTAATCTAAAACCGCATACTTATAAAGGATAAAAATAACACTTCAATCAATGATCAAGATGTTAAAAGTGCTAAATGAAACTAATAAAAATAATAAAAAATAAAGTAAAAAATAAATAAATAAAGATTTTTGGATTCAACATAAATCACCAATAATCACATGGAAAATAAGATAAGAACAGTAAACATTTAACACTAGTAGTTATAGTATTCTCACACAATCAAAAAATAAAAACAAATTAGACTATATCTACAGTGAATTTTACTATTTTGGTTTTATAATATGAGTTGTTTATTCAGCCAAATGCTAATGCAGCGCATTATGAAGTGATTTTATACTGTGTGTTAAAATAATGTAATAAAAAGTAAACATTCATCTTAGCATTTCCCAATATCTCCTCCAGAGGGAGTTCCACTACCATCAATGTAGTCCAACTGTAACTGGCATTACCACATTAGCCATTACTCTCGTGATTTAAATGAAATGAATTCTATTCAGTTCAATTCATCTTTACAGTATTTCTATAGCGCTTTTACAATGTAGATTGTGTCAAAGCAGCTTTACATGGATTATAGTAAATTAAAACAATTCATTGTGCCGTTTTTTACTACCTGCGCATAAATTAGCTACAGTTTTGCCCACTAAACTTTACGCATTTTGGTTCAAGCAGGCTGTTAGGTGAAAACTAACTCACTTTCCCCTGACAGGGATCTGAACCTGAAGAGGCCGTTCTACCAGAACACCGCCTGCTATGGTCATTTCGGAAGGTCAGAGTTCCCCTGGGAGATGGCCAAAACCCTCAAGGTTTAAAGCGAGAGGCGTTGCAAGCCTTACCTTCAGTCATTCAGTCACTTCAGTGCTCCTCTACCCCTTTGCTCTCTTCTCGCATACACAATATTTTAGATTAGATACTGTAAATGTGATGATTAAGTAATTGGATTCAGTCTTTTATTTAGAAACCTGCACGATCCCTCAATATGGAGTGCGCCACCACGTCAACACGCATGACGAGCGATCATTCCTTAAAGCAGAAGCGCGTCATTTTTCTTTAATTCTCATTGTTCTATGCAAGATAAGATTATTAAGACAGTTTTAATGTAGGCCTAATGATTTTATAAGTTACTTACCTTAAAAATGGAAGGTAAGTGGGACTACGCGGTGCTTTCCAAAATTACTTTATAACAGCAGCTACACTGGTTGAACTTGGCGCGAGTTTTTGGCGGGGTTTCGAATCAACGCCAGACGGAGTAAACCTAATAGGATTCGGGAAATGTGCAAAAATAGTTTGCAATATTTGGGGTGACACTGGCGGCTCAGAAATAATATATTTTAATGTTTAAAAAAAACAAAACAGTTTACTATGTCTATAGGCGACTTTATAATTTGTGAGCGTGTTTTGAGGAAACATACAGATGATATTGTGGACCACTGAAGCTTTAGGTTTTATAGGTTCTATCTGAGAACCATATTCCTCTCATCATATACTTACAGTCTTAAAAGGGTCTAATTTGTGTGCCTATTTCTTGCACAAACATTACTTGTTTATGCCTCGTTTTGCCTGTATCATCTCATTAATGTTGGATAATGAAAGAGGTATGTTACTATGATAATATTGTTGTGTACATACAGATCCTGTTCTGTTCTTATATTAATTGTCACCACTGGAGAGTGAGCATGTTTGGATGTGTGAATGTACTTTGGTTTTGAACAAAGCCAGTTTTAGTTGCGCACTAATTCACGTGTGCACGGCAGCCACTGTAATTGCATTTGTTGACATCTGTAGATTAAACATCGGTATTAATCCTTCAAAAACACTGTAAACCATCTTACTTCTTTTGGATTTTCACCTTTTGTCTTTAAGATTGAATTTAAGATCTGACGTGTAAATAATTGTGAATAATTAAAGTGTGGAAAATTCTTTATATCTGTCCGGTGTCAGTATGGATGTCTTTAGACACAAATAATGACTAATTTATTGGTTGATATATGCCAAACAATCACTCTGTTACATTGCAATGAATTTAAAAGCATGTAAGTTTTGTAATAGGTCACCGATAGTTAAGACACAACACCTGATGAGTCAAAGAAGAATAAACAAATTCAACATATTTGAGCAAAATCAAAGTCCATGGTGAGTAGCAGGAGCTGCGTGACACAGTCAACGTGACTTGACTTAAGCAAAGTTCAGTGCACACAATGTGATGAGTTCGATTCTGCTTTTTTTCCATACATTTTAAGGCAAATTTACAGCACAATCAAACACATCCTGCCAAACAACAATATTTCTCCAATCACTGATTCAGTCTTTGGTTGAAACAAAGGCACATGAAGGTATTTTTGCTTTCTGGTATGACATGAAAGGCTGATGTGAGTCTTGTTGAATGTCAGCAGGTTTGCAGCAGGTTTACAGCTATTGACTGTCAAGAGCCCAGGTTTAAGCAAACTAGTAGATAATACGTGGAGGAACACCAGGCAAAAGGTGACAGGGAAAATGACTCAATGGACTGTATTTCAAAGGAATACTTAAAAATGACAAATCTTTAATGTTCTGACCACCTTCACATTGTTTTCCCCCTGTTGAACACAAAACGACAATGAAAGCAAGCATTTAAGAATGCACTGGCTTGCTAATTTAAAAATCCAGTTCATTGAAACTATAGGTCAGATTTACAGAACATGGCTAATTAGGGTGAGAGTGGAACTCTGTTAAAGCACCAATGGGAGTAGAACATTTTGCACAAGTTAAGAAACACCAAATCAGCTACTCATTTCCACAATGACCAACACAGCACTAAAAGCAATTCAAATTCAGTTACAAGCAAACAGAGCTGATAATGATCAGGTAAAGGTAATCTATTTAAACCACTTAACGGGATAGTTCATTAAAGAAATGAAAATTCTGTCATTATTTACTAACTCTTCTCTTTTCAAACCTGTATGAGTTTCTTTCTACTGCTGAACACTAACGGATATATTTCGATTATGCATTTTAATAACCATTTTAGCAGCCACTGCATTTCTTTACTACTATATGTCCAGTTTCCAACATTTATCCAAATTTCAGTAACATTTTATAACAGCTACACAATATGAATCAATGAATGAATGAATGAATAACAATAGTTATTCATTCATTCATTCATTTTCTTGTCGGCTTAGTCCCTTTAATAATCCGGGGTCGCCACAGCGGAATCAACCGCCAACTTATCCAGCATATTTTTTTACACAGCAGATGCCCTTCCAGCCGCAACCCATCTCTGGGAAACATCCATACACACACATTCCCACTCATACACTACGGACAATTTAGCCTACCCAATTTACCTACCACATGTCTTTGGACTTGTGGGGGAAACCGGAGCACCCGGAGGAAACCCACGCAACC
>CAIGQQ010039955.1:2821389-2848719 GCA_903798035.1 Danio albolineatus
GCAATGTTTAAACTTTACAGTAATTTTACTTTTTAGATAAGATTGCAAATATTTATTTGATACTAAGCCTTCAATTATCATTTATTAGGGATTTATAAAGCATAAATAGTCCTCCTTTCAGATTAGGTCACAAAATTTGATGAAGTTGTTTTAGTAAAGCATTTATTAAAAAGAAACAATTACTATTAGTATATGCCTGAAAAGTAATATATGTGTTGATTTTAACAGTTTATTAATCATTTACGAACTGATTCTGAATGATATTAACCCCCCTCCAAATAATCTTAAATTACAAATGGTTTGTAGATAATGCGATACTTAATTTAGTCATGAAAAATGAACCAGTAACAAAGTATGAAAGTATAATTATTAAGCACATTTTAAATGTTCTTTTAAGTCACGAATAGAGCATTTGTATCTGCAGTTATAAACTGCTTACTAACATCTATTAATGTAAAGTTAATGCTAAACAAATAATAAATTAACTATTTGCTAATGCTAAACAGATGACTCAGAGTGTGTGGTTATAAAGTGTTACCAAGATTTCTTCTGTGTTCAACAACAACAAAAAATAAACTCATTTAGGTTTGCAACCATTTCTAGGTGAGTAAATGACGAGTTCATTTATATTTTTATAGCGAACCATTTAAAGACGTTTTTGAGGGTGTTAAATGATGCAAATGCAAAAACACCTGACTACAATCTTTATTTCACATTGCATAATTAATTTAAATACTCCAAAAAATCCATCTGAAAGGGAAACTCCTGCAAATGCAATAAAGTCATTCATAAAAAGAAGTCTGTGTCCTTTCCTCACTGTTGCTTTTATTTTATTCCTTTAGTAAATCTGAACTATAGGTTTTTTATGCTACAAATGCTTTGCCTAAATATAATAATTAAATAACAATTTATTTCGATGGTCCCTTTGAGTATTAGTAGACTGTCTACTTAATATCTGTTAATACTGACATTCAACAGACATTTAACTGACTACAAGAAACTTTGGAAGCACACGTCAACTTACACTAACCCTAACCCTAACCCTAACCCCAACCTATTTATAGTCTAATGACAATTAGTTGCAATGTAACTTCACGGACCATCAAAATAAAGCGTGACCAATAATTATTTAGAGAAAAATCATAATTTATTCTGCAGTGCCTTAATCTAAAAGGAATGGAAATTAGATTTGCTAAATTCAGCCAAACGAAAGGTTCACCTGTACTTTATTCACAGCAATTGTGCTGATAATATGCCAAACAAGTCTTATGAGCAATAGAATATTATGGTGACTACAATTGTAGAACTGTCCTGCGCACAACTGAGCTGCCCACTTATATGAAACATCTTTACATTTCTCCATTTCATATCCACATGGAATAAATAGCATTTAGTTTTGAAACAACATGAAGGTGAACAGTGATTTTGTTTTTATTTTTAGATAAACTGTTTCTTCAAGCAATATTCGGAATATTTCAGAGGTACATCAAAGAGTGGTTTAAATGAGAAACAAAACCAAACCATGGGGTTATTTCAAGATAATAGTTCGGTTACTTTAAAACATAGAACTTAAAAGTATGTTCACCTAAAAACTCTAATTCTGTTGTTAATTAGTCAACCTTGTATCATTCCAGTTCCCTGAGACCCTCGGTTATCTTTGGAACACAAATAAAGTGATTTAGATGAGATCAGAGAGCTCTCTTCTCCAAAGAAAGCAAACGTCCGGACATGTTCAAAGAGCAGAAAAGGAACCAAAAACACTGTTAAAACATTTAACATCATTTTCTTGATTCAACTGTAAACATATGAAGCTCCATGAACAATTTTGTGCAACAAAAAACTATTTTGACAATGTTCTTTGTTTCTTTTCTGGACTATTGCAGTCTATGGAGTATTTCATCTAAAATAATTCAATTTGTGTTACAAACATTAATGAATATCTCAGGAGATTAAAATGACACAAGGGTGTGTAATTAATATCAGAATCGTCCTTTTTGAGTGAACCTGTGGATCAACATTGTCATGAGCACAGACATGAGTTTTATGAAAGCAAGAATCAGATCATCCTGAGAGCAGATGATGGAAGATATTTTCAGGACGGCACTGGTAGCATGAGATGGTGATAAGCTTCAATATGGCTCTTATCCTGACAATTGAACTGACTAAACTCCCATGATAATGACCGAAAAACAATTCGATTTTTTGTCACGATGGTAGAATGAAAACATATGACCGCTGTAAACCAAGCTTCATCTGTTATTTTCGAAACAAACAAAAACAGTTACGAACATACAGTCCTGCTGCATGTCATTTTGTCTGCAAAAAAAAAAAAAACAGTTCACAAAGACTTTTTGTGTGGACTCATAAACTAGCCACTCTCTGAGAGGGCAGCTTTCATTGCTACGTTTCCTTGTAACCAACTCAAACACGACACATGACATTTCCCACATTGACAGAAAGAGGGAACGATCACAATGACCTCAGGACATACTATCTCTCTTCTTAGTTACATTTGGTCACAATGTACAGCAATACTCATTGCCTCTAACATGACTTCTGGAATGGCACCAATTACTGGTGACTTAATGTGATAATAAGCTTATCCGCCTGTTTCGCGAGAGGTTTTTGCTGATCTCGTTCAGCTTTGCTCTTTACAATGCATATGAAAATATACATGCCTTATATATTTGAGGCAGTTTTCAGATTTAGACTATTGACGTATATGTCTATTAAATAGCTGTATTTGGATTTTGGTATAAGGCACAACGGTAATGATCTCAATCTCCTGAACAAGACGTTTCAGACAGCATTTGGTGATTAAGGCAAAATGAAACACTTTGATCAGTTGACAGACAGACAGACAGACAGACAGACAAAACATTGTATGATTTAACCATGTCTACCTTTGGACAAAAACAAATAAACAAAATAACAAAGGCACAGAAAACAGCATTTTTGGATTCATTTTCTTGAAAGGTCTGGAATTGGCACTATAACATTTGTTAAGGCACCATGTTAGAATGCTTTAGTGTTGGGCTTTTATTAAGCAACGGATGAAGCGTTCCTCTGGTTTCACCAGAAAGTTTAGCCAACTAGTAGTTCTTAATTTATCCACTTCGAAATCCCAGTGAGTTCTAAGAGAAACTCCAAAACATCCAGGCGATGACTTTTGTTTTTCCCAGCATGGAAGATGTTTGATTCAAAAGGTCACCAGAGTGAAGAAGTCTCTCCAAAATGTGCAAAATCAGAGCTGGATTCTTTGGCAAAGGTAAACCAGTTTCTGTTACTTTCCCTCTGCGGTTGAAGTGTTTTTCTTCTAGTGTTGAGAGAGCTCAGGGTTATAATATGGACAGACTCTCTGGTTGGTGCTGATTGGCTCCACTTAGAGACTCCATTTTGTGGTCTCGGCTTACGGAGGGTAGAGACTGTCCTCGGGCCAGCACCATCATGGTGTCACTAGATATCCCAGCGAATTCAAAAGCAAATGTGCCATAGAACAGCATAATAATGACGCAGAAGACCCACTCGAAAATGGCTGAAGCATGTTGCAGGATAAAACTCTCCTGGACAAAAAACACCCCACCTGAGCAAAGTTTCGTCAAGGAATCAATAGTGAACACTGTAAAATCATGCTCAGGCCTGTTTTTATTACAGGAAGAACATGCAGGAACTCGGCAATTGAGAAAGAAAAGCATAAAGAGGGAATTTCAACATTCTGGGAATGTGTGAGATGGTCACATGAGCTGACCACACGGCAAAATAACATAAAGATTACAGCTGCTAAATTCATGCATATTAATTTAGGTTAATGCATTTATTTATTTGATGTTATAACCGACTTCAACTGTTGGTTAAAATAAAGTTAGGCAATCAGGAAACACAATTTTAATGACTAAATTAATTATTTATATATATTTTTTAAATAAGAAGAACAAAGATTACATGTGAAAATGCTTTGTTTTGAATGTAATTTTAAATAAAACATCTTATTGTAATATCAATGGAATAAACATGTTTAATTCTTTTACTTTGCAGATTTGCAGTTAGGTTATTATAACTGCATTTTTACGGAAAAATTAAGAATCAGTGTATGATATTTGAAACAATTTACATTAGAATTATTATTATAGTGGTGACGCAGTGGCGCAGTAGGTAGTGCTGTCGCCTCACTGCAAGAAGGTTGCTGGTTTGAGCCTCAGCTGGGTCAGTTGGTATTTCTGCACTATAAAAAATCCAACTTACAAATTGTGCACTCAGTTTAAAATTGTAAGTTAGGCGGACATATTTTTGGGCTCAGAGTTGAATTTACTCATAAAAATGAGTCAACTGCATGTTTGGAACTGTTTGTTCAATAAAAGTAAAACAATCAGTTGAGAAGACTTTAAATTTTGATTTCTCCATATCTTCAAAAAATAAAAAGTTGAGTTAACTTTAAAATTTAAAGCAACCGGCTGCAAAGATATTTTAAATTGATTAAGCTTTAGTGTTTGAAGTTGTGCCAAATTATTCCGTAAAGTATACTTGACTTAAACCAGCCTTTTTGGTCAACTTAAAAAATTAATTTGGCACAACTTTATCCGATGAAGCTCAATAAACTCAAAATTTCTTTGCAGCCTGTTGCTATAAAATGTTAAGATAACTCAACTTTTAATTTTTTTTTACAGTCTGTGTGGAGTTTGCATGTTCTCCCTGTGTTCGCGTGGGTTTCCTCCGGGTGCTCCGGTTTCCCCCACAGTCCAAAGATAAGTTGGCGGTTCATTCTACTGTGGCGACCCCAGATTAATGAAGGGACTAAGCCGAAAAGAAAATGAATTAATTATTATTATAGTTAAAAAAAACTTTGATGTTTTGGTGCTCTGAGAAATGGGAGAATTGCTGAACTGTTGCAAAGCAAATAAATATAATAAATATTACATACAAAATGGTAACACCATTTCTAATTTCTAATAATGAAGATCAATCAAAAAGCTTCATTACTTTATTTAGGCCACAGGTGTCAGAATATGCCTGTATTGAAAGCAGTTGTGGCATTAAAAATATGCTTGATTGTGAGTCCTGTACATGGCATGCTAGAAAAACTAAATAAATTGTGGCCATGATTTTATTAATTAATTTTCTCGAATCATATTACTACAGCATGAGCACAATGTCTTAATTCATTTCACTGATTTAATAAATCTTACCCTCATTCTAGGCCAATCGCGCATACAAAATAATAAATTAATTTAATGTCAGTGTATCATACGATGTACATAATTTACTGTAGTAAAGTGAGGGAAGGAATTTAAAAATCGTGCACACGGTTTACTTAAAATGAAGGAACAAAGTAACATATTTTATGCCTGCTCTAGTAAACTGAGGAACTGAATTTAGAAATTGTTCCCACTATTCATTATGTTTTATATTGTGGTCTACATTTTTTCTTGAGTGGTTATTTTGTATCTGAAATGGACTGAGAATGTTTCTTTCCCCAAATCTTTTTGCAACCTTAATATTGATATTTTTAAGCATCTTGGCCCCTGTAATACCAATTATTAATAAATTCTTACATTTACACAGCACTTTTCTACACAGTAATAAAGCTTTACAGATGTGGGGCGGCTTGGATATCCTCAACTGTATTTGTATAGTGACAATCTAACACTGTGACAGCCCTAATATTATCTGATTGACAGCCCTAATAAATACACAACATACATAGCCACATAACATGAGAATGACTAATAGCGTAAAAGGATACTAAGCACCAAGGCTACGAAGGCCAGCAGGGTCATGAAGAGGCGCAAATGACCCATGTTATATTCTCCCTGAGTCTTGGCCAGGCGGTAGGTCAGCGCAGACTGCAAGCACACAAACAGCATACTGGTGGGAAAGGCCACTCCTGCTCCAACATAGTGGAGAACTTTAGCGTAATCCACCTGTGGAAACACAATGACAGAATATTCTACTGTAGGAACAGATTCACCAATAAACACAACAGATACAATTAAAGAGATGGTACATCTATACAGTTGATCGACTTAATGGTGATAATAATGATCAGTTTATTTTACTTTTAGCTTACGCCACAGGTATTCATTTGGTTTCCCTGTACACTCTGTTTTCTCTTTACTCTCAAATGTGCTTGTAGCTGTTTCCATTCAAAGACGTGAAACACAATGAACTTGCAAGGGCTGCACATCATATTTTTTCAGCACCAATATCGTAATTGTCATGATCACCAGCGATCTCTACAGCCAGAGATCGCTGGTTCACACACACACATTCACATGAACTACAAATCAGCCATGTTTAAGGACTACATTTCCAGTGATGCCGCACACACACACACTTCTGTTCCATATCACGACTGATACACCACCGGAGGACTGTCTGACACTGATTACACACACTACATAGGCAGCACATACACGCTCTGTCATTGCTGAGTATTGTTATCTGTTTGTGACATTATGGCGCGTTTCCTTTGTTCCTGTTTATCTGTGTTTCGACCCTTGTCTTGCTATCTGATTATCTACCGCCAGCCTTTTGACCTCATGCCTGTTCTTCGTCTACGATTTTTGGTTTTGCCCCATTGATCACTGCTATACTGTTTTTTTTTATATTAAATCTGCACTTGGATCCTGAACACCGTTGTCAGTGTCACGCATCACGTTACATTAATGTGATTATTCGCAATAGTCACATGGCAGGATAAGCAATGTTGAGTTTGTATTATAATTTATCATTTGCATGTGTTTTTGATGCCTGTAATGATTTTAAAAGCATTCAGGTATGAGAAATTGCACCATTTGTGATCTTAACTACGATTCGATTTACTAAATTATTTAAATTTTTAATCATTCAGTTCCTGTACTCGAATACTGTTAGACTCGGGAAACAATAAAACATAACATTGCATCTGTTTCTTGATTTTATTTACCGATAGTTCTGCATAAAAATACTCATAATACAAATACAAATACAGAATGCAATACTCACAACGCAAATACAGAAATGCACTGCAAATAACACAGACAACGGTGAAAATTTGTCAGGGGTCCCCAAAAAGATTGTAGATTTATTAGATAGATTGTAGTTTATTAGATTTTATGGAAATGCAAATAGTAAACATTAATTTAATCTCTTACTAAACACGTGCACGAAAATACTCACAACATATGCAAATACAGAAATGCATTGCAAATAGCACAAACTAGGGCTGGGCGATTTGGCCTAAAATCAAAACCTCGATTAACTGAACATTTTTACTCAATTACGATTTATGAATGATTATTCTATTTTATTTTATTATTTTATTTTCATTAATTTATTCAAATTCATTTAAATTTATTAACATTTTTTCAATTCAATTCACCTTTATTTATTTATTTATTTTTGCTGTTTACTGATAGTTTACTGATAAGTTTTGTACAGTAAATATGCTCACATATTACAAGTGAGAGATTTTTGAATGAAGGGGCATGACTAGATTTTAAAATACACATGGCTCCACAAACGGTAGGGAAAGTAATTGAAAAAAAAAATCTGAAAAAATTAGGTTGATTATTCGTTCTGAATGGCGATTTCGATTACTTTTTGATTAATTTGCCAGCCCTCGCACAGACAAGAATGAAAATGTATCGGGAGACCCCCAAAATTTTATGGAGATGTACTCCTACTGCAGAATCATCCCAACTGATCAAACATCATAAATTCCATTCAAATATAAATATTGAGTCATCTGGTGTTGTATTCATATTGCAATACATTTACATATCACAAAATAAAAAAAATAGAATGTTTGATTTTTCCAATAACGTTCAGCCCTAGAACTTGCAGTGGATTTTGGACCACTCTTTGGCAGCCACTCAAGACAGGTAGATAATAATAGCGAACCACTGTGATGACAGACTATGGCTAAAGTATTTGAAAATGATCAAAACAACATTTCAGACATTGTACACAGGTCACTCTGCTAATTTGTCCTACAGTGTCATCCACAATGGGCTCATTTTTGTTATCACATGATCTGTTGAAACAAAATCCCATGACTCTTTTGATGTGCAGGCTGGAATTTATTCTATTTATTCTATAAATCTGTTTCCATCAAAGTTTATGTACATTTTTTCTTATCAGATAAAAAGTTTACAGCTAAAATTATCTTAAATCTTCTGCTGGGGAAAAAGTCACACAATTTATGGTAGATGAATAACAAATTGTCAACTTTTTGAGTGAATTATCGCTTTAACAACACATCACAAACTAGGGAAGTAGTTTAACATGTGATAGGAAATCAGTGGTTACCATTAAAAAAAACTTTCTGGATTTGTTTCTTTATTTGAAGCGATGGAAAAGCCTCAAACAAACTTTGCTCCCTCCATTCTAAAAATAGCCCATTTTCTTGGAAATGTTTCTTCATTTTCATTTTTCCCAGCTGTGATTAAATCACATTCACAAAGCCCAAACTGTTCTTTACAAACTAGAATAAACATCGGTTATGGGAGGACTAATTAAAACCACACAAAACATGAGTCATATTGCAACACATGAACCACAAACTGAAAACATATCTCATAGATGCAGTATAATCAACAATAAGTTATTCATTCATTCATGTTCTTTTCAGCTTAGTCCCTTTATTAATCTGGGGTCGCCACATCGGAATGAACCGCCAACTTATCCAGCATATGTTTTACGCAGCTGATCCCCTTTTAGCAGCAAATAATCAAAGTTATCTTAAAGGTTTAATCTGTAATCAGAGTTACTTCATTTTATAAATACAATATGCTCACTTTAAGTTCACTTAAACGTATAAACACAAATGTCCAACATGTATATTTATTTTAGCTTGAAACAATAAAACAGGAAAAAATATTTCCGTACAGTATGCCTCAGTGGATCTGGTCTAGTTATAAAACCACAGACTCAAAATGGTCATATTGGGAAACAAGAAAATTGCTGTTTATGCAGATTTTCCATTTTTAAAGCTGCTGTGCTCGCCACGCATGACTGTGGTGTGCTTATGGTCTGAGCACTGAGGGCGGAGAAAAGGGACTTCACAATGCCACATCACACACACGCAGACACACACACACCACCTGAGCAGGATCCACACCGCCAGCAGAGGGCAGCAGCACATCCACAACCACAATCAGCCACAACAACACACACTCTGATCTGAAAGCTTACTTGAAAACTGACTCACTGCATCACAGACGAGGCAACGACAACTGATTTTGGACAGACTTCAGAGAAAACATATATACATAATACCACAATACTGTTTTCTATTCACTTGAAATGACAAAAAATTAAATAATAATATATATATATATATAGTATTAGTTCTATATATATACAGTAGTATATATATATATATATATATATATATATATATAGTAGTTAAAACAACATTTTATAACAAAATGACCGCTAACTGCTACTTTCAAGTCAGACATCTTTATTTTTTGGTCTTAAAGGGATAGCTCACCCATTTTTTTAAATTCTAAGTTCTAAACCTGTTTGACTTTGCTTCGTCTGTTGAACACAAAAGAAGATATTTTGAAGAATACTGAAATCGGTAACCACTAACTTCCATAGTAGTTTTTTTGTTTGGAAGTCAATGGTCACTGGTTTTCAGCTTCCTTCAAAATAACTTCTTTCGTGCTGTTTTTAATCAGGCAAGAGTGAGTACATTTATATTTTTCAACTGTCTCTTTAAAATGCTAGATGCCTCTTTAAAAGGCTAGATGTTTATCAGCCTATCGTGTATTTCATTCACACGTTTTAGACCAGGTGTGTCCAAACTCTGTCCTGGGGGTCTGGTGTCCTGCATGGTTAAGCTCCAACTTGCTTCAACACACCTACCTGGAAGATATTAGAATAGCTAGAAAGAGCTTGATTAGCTGGTTCAGGTGTGTTTAATTGGGGTTGAAACTAAAATATGTAGGACACTGGCCCTCCAGAAATGAGTTTGGGCATCCCTGCTTTAGACAGTCAAAAAATTACAGCTTTTCTTTTAGCATTTGACAGGAAAAATATCAAATAGTGATGTAAAAAGCATTATTACATCGAAAAACTAGATATAATAGGAAAATCAGGATTCTTACTGAGCAGGGGTTAGAATGACCCGGGTTAACTTTTCTAAATGTGAAAAGCCATACTGATGAACAAATTTGACAAAGAAATCATTTCTAATACTGTAAATGTGTCATTTACTCTCCATCTACCCTTTCTAACTAACTTTGCATTTATTCTTTTATTTCCTTCTGACACACAAACAAAAGAAAAGTATCAAGTGATGCGGGAGGAACTTTGGAAACCATAAATCAACTCCAGGCTTTGTCAGCGAACCACTGATTATCTCAGCAAATGATATCCTGTATGTTCCCTTCAGGCGAAGACTTCCCCTTCACTTCTGTGTCTAAATATTAAGCTGCTGCTTTTCTCGCACTGTCATTTGGACCAGGACATGTTCTCAGCTCTGTAATGCGCAAGCTATGTAATGCACATCTCAGGTTTAAAGACAGGTATCAAAGCCATCTGAAAGCTTCCTTATGTGGGAAACATACAATGGATGAGGTTGCGGTCATGTGACACATGCCATCAAAATACACTTGATGTGTTATTCTAGTCAGACAAAAAAAACACTCATGTTTCACCCTCAAGTGAACACCTAAGAGTTTAATTTATTGTAATTTAGAGTATTCATTTATAGTTACATTTTTTAAATAAGAAAATGCATGGGGAATCATTTGATCCAGTTTGATCCTAAATAAAATGTATTTAGTTAATTTGGAATAAAAATATGGGTTTCTTTAGACAAACATCAGTTATCTTTTACAGTATCTTAAATATTATATACACAAGTAAATAAATAAATAGGACTTAATGTGCAAAAGTTGTGTCATGTTCTGAAATGTGTGGCAGTAAATTTACTGGTTGAAAGTGTCTTCACATCTTAAAAACAATCACTAAGTTAAGAAGTTTAAATGTATGTCTATATGCATATATTTATTCTGATGTAGTACTATAAAATAACAAGTTGTTTCAACAGTTTATTCTCCTCAGAGTCAGTATATTGCGCATGAGCACTGTGCAAAGACGTATACCCTCCCAACTCCTCCTGGATGCCACGTGACTTTCTCTGTATGAAACAAAGCACAGGTATAGCCGAGGTATATGAATGCATGGCCTATATTGACACTGAGAAGAAGATATTGTTAAATAGTCTTTATTTTTGTTTTATGTGCACACAAAAGTATCCTTATAGCTTTATAATAATCCAACTGAACCACTAAAGGGCAGATCTGTTTTGAGGATTTTTTGGGTATTTTCTGGACTAAAAGAGTTGAGAATCTTGCTGTCTATGGAGGATGAGAGAGCTCTCAGATTTTACCTTTAGTTTGTGTTCCGAAGATGAAGGTCTATGGGGTTTGGAAGGACATAAGTAATTAAAAATTTGTTTGTGTGAACTAACACTTTTGTAATGTGAGTGGGATGCTGACAACAGAAATGCAGATTCAATTAGAGGTTTATTAACAGGACAGTCAGGCAGACAATGGTCAATAGTGTCAAGGCAGCAAGCAACGTAAACAAACAAACAAGGCAAGGCTCAAAACACGACAAAGCAAGGAAAACACATCGTAATGTTCACAAGACTCAGGCCCCGTTTACACTAGTGCGTTTTTGTTTTAAAACGCATAAGTTTTGCTACGGTTACGCCATCCATCCACACTACGCCGGAGTTTTCGAGGTGCGAAAACGGAGCGTTTTGAAAACGCTGGAGAGAGCGTTTCCATTCTAAAACGCTGCTGTTGCGTTTCAGTGTGGATGGAGGGAAACAGATATCTTTGAAAACAGAGGCGTGGCTGCTGAGATTCGCTACGTGATTGGGGCTTTGGGTCATTGCGTATCCTTTCCTTATTCGTCAAGCGCACATGGCTATGACGTCACCGGCAGACGGCAGACCAGCCTTCACTGTAAACACGGCATTTTCGATAGCCATGGATGTTTTATATTCATTTGTTACTTTAAGTAACAACTAGACCTCGTCGTCTGTCCACAAAAAGACCTCTCTTGCTTTCTTTACCATCGCGTTCATCGTTCAACCAGCGTTTGTTGACTAACAATAACCAAACGCCGAGCGAGACACGTGCTTCCTGTTTATACTTAACCGCGCATGCTCAGAGTGCGCCAATGGTGCGCGAATGGTCACGTGATATACGTTTCTGGTGGAGGGAGATCTGTTGAGATTCGCTAGTGTGGACGCAGATCGTTTTCATGCTAAAACGCCGTTTTTAAACTAAAACGCACTAGTGTAAACGGGGCCTCAGGCCCCGTTTACACTAGTGCGTTTTCGTTTTAAAACGCATAAGTTTTGTTATGGTTACACCATCCTTCCACACTACGCCGGAGTTTTCGAGCCGTGAAAATGGAGCATTTTGGAAACACTGGAGAGGCCGTTTTCATTCTAAAACGCTGCTGCTTCGTCTCAGTGTGGATGAGGGAAAACGGACACATCTGAAAACGGAGGCGTGGCTGCTGGACACAGATATGAGAGCGTTGGGAGAACCAATGTCCGTTTTAGGCGTTTTTGTGCAGTTAAACTCTGCCTTTTTTACTACAACAGCTGCATATATTCACAAGAGGCAAGCTACTGTTCCAGCACTCGCTAATCGCTCACGTTTCCAGCCACTTAAGCCCCATTTAGAATGCCGGTTTTGGGTTACACCGGGAAAAACCAGCGAGATGCATGCTTCCTGTTTATACTTGAACGCGCATGCCCAGAGTGCGCGAATGGTCACGTGATATACATTTCGCTCGAGTAGTGTGAAGGGACATCTGTTCAGAAACGCTGGGTGAAACGCTAGTGTGGACGCGGATCAATTTCATGCTAAAACTCTGTTTTAAAACTAAAACGCACTAGTGTAAACGGGGCCTCAGAAAAGATGTGTGTGTGTGTGCACTGTATCTAAAGTCCCTGTAATCAGTCCTAACGATCCTCTGGCTTTGTGTGCTTGTAACCAAACTGAAACAGGAACAGCTGTGTGCAAGAGGTGCATGATGGAACTTGTAGTCCCTATATCAGCGGATTTGTAGTTCTTTAGCGAACTGCGTGTTTACCAACGATCTGCAGCCGCTAGATCGCTGGTGATCATATCACCTTTAATATATTGTCTAAAAAAGTTTTTAATGTTCTAAGAATATTGTACAGTTTTTTATACCATACTGAAAACGTTTGGGAGATGTTCTTATAACTTTAATATAATGTGAATGGAATGTTCCAATGATGTTTTAAATAATGTTCAGAGAAAATGAATAATACATGACACTGAAATCTTCTGTAAACATTTTAAAACAACATTATTATAACCCCCAAAATAATGTTAATGCGTCCTCTAGAAAACTGGGCGTTATGTAACTCCATGGGAATGTTAAAGAAGCGTTTATAGGACCTAAAATTGTTAGAATAGGTCATTTCTTTATAAGCCAGCTTTTCATATATAAAAAGGCATCAATAAGCAAAACATATTACATGTGTCTACTATTTGTCCAATTTATTACCTTCAGTGCATTTAGAAACATTTATTTCTATGCATGTGGATGTTTCATAAAGCATTTCAATTCAGTATGTTCATGTTTAGGATCATTGCACGAGGCCCCTGCACTCTCAAATAACCACAGTTGCAGAACTACAAGTGCAGGTTATTTTCTCAAGCCTTGGGCTGCCAAATTAGCAAAAGAAAGGAGCTTCTTTCACATGGACTTGCTTTAACATGTGGTTGAATGCCTGCCCTACAAAAGAAAAAAAACTTGTAGATCTATTTCTCCGGCTCTTCGTTTATGCAGATGGTACCTCAAGAACAATTAAACATTTTTTAACAGTTTGCCAACACGTAATAGTTAGGCCTGTCAAAACTAAATCTTAATCGAATTACATAATATCCGACTATTAATTAAATTCAAGTCAGGTCCTGCAGTAATTCAGCATCTCAAACGTGTGCGTCATGTTTTAAAGTGTGAAAAGTTAAATGTAGTTAAACCTTGAACTTTGTGTTTTGCTGAGCTCCGTTTAACTGGTTTTGAATACATGACCGTGTCCCATGTGAACACATCTACTCATTCTGTGCAGTTTGTGTGGTTTGGCAAAGCCTGTTGCCTGTAGTAGCAGTAATAGTAGCTCTGCAAAGGCACAGAGGCAGAACTTCAGGTTTTGAATTTCTCTGATTTACAAGGGGCACCATTAACTGCATCTACTTTTAGCAAAGATCTTTTTCTCTGAAATAACCACTGTAAATTACTGTTAAATTGAGCCTCCTGAAAAAAAATTGGAATTTGCTGTAGGTATTTTATTCATCATGTCCATGCGTGTATTTTTTTTTCTTCAGGGGCCCCTTCCGCTGCTCTGGGAAAGGAGAAGGAAAGATCTTCACAGGCTGGCAAAAGAAATCCACAGTTTGCTTTGGCAGCCAGTAGCTGTCAGACCATCAGGACCAAGACTGGGTTAGAAACTCAGTGCACATAAATGCACACACACTTACAGATGTATTTGTGAATTGTGAGGACATTCCATATGTTTCCAATTTTTGTACACTGAACAAACTGTATTTTCTATTGCCCTGCCCCAACCCAACACATAACCCTACCCCTTACAGGAAACAGTGTGCAGTTTTACTAATAAAATAAAAAAACTCTTTCTGCATGACTTAAAGGTGCAGTATGTAAGTTTGACACCCAGTGGTTAAACTAGGTATTGCATCCCTGGTTCAAAACACACGCAAGAGCAGGTAGCCAGACTGACGAGACCAACAAAGGCTGATTTAAATTGTGTTCTAAATGAAAGCAGTGGCACAAGATAGAAGGAATATTTTCCATAATAAAAGGAGCAGGTTTTTGTCCTAACCAACGCCTGAAATTTATATTTTAGAAACGGCTTCTATTTCTTGCAGCTGAACAACAGGATAAACTGACAATGATCACCTCAGGTACACCTCATGTACTTTATTCAGTGTAAATGCTAATAATCTGAGTTTGAATGAAATTTTACCATATAACTGAAAGCAGTAGCAGACAGTTCACCTCAGATCTTGAAAATAAAATAAACCAAATTTTTACTTTAGAACTGTGACTCAGTGCAAGCCAACACATATCAGTGATTCAGCATGTACATTTAATGTTAAAGAGGTTTAATACGTAACAATTAGATTGTAAACTTTAACATTTCGTTGGAGTGCAGTAAGTGCACTATTCTGTGCTTCTGAGTGGCTGTATTTAAATTTCTGCACCTAATATTTACGTTCGAAAAATTTATATTATTTGCTAATAACCACTTTATGTGGAACTCTGAATCTGCAACTCATTTCTGAGACTGTTACTGTCCACCAGAGGTCGCATTTTGGTCACAGACACACACTTGTGTAATGAGTTTTATACGTCCTGCATATTCTATCCACCAGCCTTAGGCCCAATCCCAATTCTACCCCTTAGCCCTTCCCCTTACCCCTACCCCTCGTTTTGGCGTTCACGTCAAGGGGTAGTGGTGTCCCAATTCTCTTTAGCTTGAAGGGGTAGGGCTAAGGGCAAGGGGTATAAATCCCTTTGAACCAAGATTTTTTATGACCACACTTCAAATGGAGGGGTAAGAAAATGTCCCAGAATCTATCTGCGACAGTGGCAGGATAGCTGAACCCGGAAGTAAGGAGATCCACAAATTTGTATTTTTTGTCATTATTACGAACTTTTACGACAAACAAACACATGTTTTAATATATTCATAACCGCGTTTGTCTTTTACCGTCATGCTTTTTGAAAAAAACGCAAAAAAAAAAAAAACCCGCTAAATTTTGCAATCTATAATCCAAAATCATATCTCATGTACAGCCGTCATACAACATTCTGACACACGATGACACTGGAATACCCTGTCAGTAATGTCTAGTGTCTGGGAATGAGCTTTTTACAGTGTCTGCTATAATGTTAATGTTGTTTTCGTGTGTTTACATAGATGAATATGGCCACAGAGTAAATGCACAGTACAGTTACGATCTTATAGCCACATTAGATCGTTATGATAACATAATATACGCCTTCGGTGATTTCCTGAAGATAAACACCAAAAAAGAACACAACTGGAATAACTCCAGCAGTCGTGATCGTCTGATCTCATTTGAAGCAAGAGGTCACGATGACATATGATGACGTGTGCAGGTGTTGAAGTGCTGTCCCAATACTTAGGGGTAAGTTTTGACGCCCTTCCCCTTAACCCTCGGTTTTAAGGGGGAAGGGGAAGGGCCAAGGGGTAGGGGTACAAAATAGAATTGGGATTGGGCCTTAATCTGCATTTTTACATTTTCATAATACTTCATTCTGTGTGATTTATGAGCCATTTCCCTCATGGAGTCCAAAAAAATGTGCCCACAAGGTAAAAAAATTGACTGGTATTGCTATACTTGCTATACCTTTGGTCTCCAAAATGTTAGGAATACAAGGTGCATACACACATGGGCACACTCACACACACACTAAAGAAAAGCCCTGTGCTTCATTCATCCCGTATGACTCATCCAGTCACATTCTCAGCAAGAAACACTTGTTTGGCTGTAGTTAAATGTTTACGGGGACCACACAAGCTCACACATATAAACATAAACATCTAAGCTCACGTATAAAACACTGGAGCTCTGGTGGTTCTCAGGAACTCTTACTTTGGCATTATTCAGAGGGGAATGGGATTATAAAAAGATCTGGACGTGTGGTCTGAAATAATTAAGTGAATATTGAGGGATGTAGAAGTTAAAGTTACAAAGTACCATACGTCGTAATTGCTTGTCTAACACATTATGCAAAAAGGAAAAACAATATACAGCAGGACTTGGCTTTTGGTTGAATGGAGGCAGATCTGCATGTGAGGCCAGTGATAGTTGACCCAGAACTGAAAATTCTGTCATCATTTACACACCTTCAACTTGTTCCTGGCCTGTTTTAGCTTCTTTCTTCTGCTGAACACAAAATAAGATTTTGAAGCCTCAATAGTATTTGTTTTTCCTGCTACGGAAGTCTACTATTTAGTATCTGTCGAACATTTTTCAAAATATCTTCTTTTGCTTTAGAACTAAAGCAAAAGAAGCTTTAGAAAGGTTTGTGGTACTTTTGAATGCAATGTCCCTTTAAGAGGAATCAAATGCAACATTTTATTAAAGAATCACAAGCTTATAGTTTATAAGGGAAACATATTTACGGATTATCAGATGATTCCATTTCATTAAAGAATTAAGTTAATCAATACAACAAACAGAGACTGTATTTGAGATTGAAATGCCAGTGTCAGGTGTACAAGGCTGCGCAACAAGAAATGTAGTTATTGGTTACACAAGTCAAAGAAGGTCAAGAAAATATAAGATAACAGAAGTTTTTATTTAAACAGGAATTTATTTCTCAGAAAAACCTAGAAAACTGCCAGATAACTGTAAATAATTTGCACTGTAAACAATTTTAACACAATAATGAGAAAAAAACACTTCATGAATAGTTCATGTGGGTGTTCATTCATTCATTCATTCATTCATTCATTCAATGAACCACCAACTTATCCAGCATTTGTTTCACACAGCGGATGCCCTTCCAGCTGCAACCCATCTTTGGGAAACATCCATACACACTCATTCACTACGGATAATTTTTAGCCAACCCAATTCACCTATACCACATGTCTTTGGACTTGTGGGAGAAACCGGAGCACCCAGAGGAAACCCACGCAACCACAGGGAGAACATGCAAACTCCACACAGAAATGCCAACTGATGCCAGCCGAGGCTAGAACCAGCGACCTTCTTGCTGTGAGGCGAACGTGCTACTCACTACGCCACCGTGGCACCGTGTTCAGTTTAATATTTAAAAACTGATATTATTATTATTATTATTATTATTATTATTAGTATTATTCATTCATTCATTCATTTTCTTTTCGGCTTAGTCCCTTTATTAATCCGGGGTCGCCACAGCGGAATGAACCGCCAACTTATCCGGCATTTGTTTTACGCAGCGGATGCCCTTCCAGCCACAACCCATCTCTGGGAAACACATTCATACATTCTCATTCACACACATACACCATGGACAATTTAGCTTACCCAATTCACCTGTACCGCATGTCTTTGGACTGTGGGGGAAACCGGAGCACCCGGAGGAAACCCACGCAACCACGGGGAGAACATGCAAACTCCACACAAAAATGCCAACTGGCCCAACCGGGACCTGCCCCAACCGGGGATCGAACCAGCGACCTTCTTGCTGTGAGGCGAACGTGCTACTCACGCGCCACCGTGGCGCCCTTATTATTATTATTATTATTATTATTATTATTATTATTATTATTATTATTATTATTATTATTATTATTATTATGTATAGATGGCCCAATTGTGATTATTTAGTGCATTTTAGAGACAGATCAATTAAGTAAGGCATGTTAAATAGGCACATCATTTGGTTGTATTTGTTAGTTAATAAAAAATTGACTGTTGTGTATGATATTTGTGTAACATCTTCACATAAATAAATAATATATCTTTTTTCAGAATGCACTGCAAATTTCACTGCAGCCGATTCTGAGCTTAACAGCAGATGGTGTTCATCCAGGCTAGTCATATACTGGATGCAGTAAAATGTTCATGCACCTTGGCTATTATGTCACAAGATTAACGTAAAAACAGCTCACTATTAACACATTGCTATTTGCTTAAACCTTTCCTAACTGTATCCATGAATAATATGGTTTCCAGTCTTAAGATGCATTGGAATTGGAGGCGAGCAGAATATGATTAAAGAATATAATTATGAGCATTCGTTAATTTTCCTTAAGCTCAGTCTCTTTATTCATCAGAGGGCACCACAGTGGAATGAAATGCCAACTTATCCAGCTTACGTTTTACACAGCGGATGCCATTCTAGCTGCAACCTAGTACTGGGAAATTCACCTTACCAAATTCAATCCACCTATAGCACATGTCTTTCTGCCAGGGAAACCGGAGCACCCTAGAGGAAACCCACACAAACATGGGGAAAACATGCAAACTCCACACAGAAATGCCAACTGACAGAGCCAGGAGCCAGCGACCTACTTGCTTTGAGGCAACCACTTTTGAGTGCTAACCACTGAGCCACCATGTTGCCCTTTTGAGCATACAGTGCCATCATATACATTTTTAAACTTAGAATCAATGCTTTCTGACAATCTCAGATGCATTGATTTATCATCACAGCTCTGACAATTACATCACAGAATTTTCTAAGATCTTATCTTTGGGTAAGAGAATCAATACCATGAAGAGACATCTGATTTACACCCATGAGTGTTCAGACTTTTTTTTAAAGTAAAAGTTTACTATCCGTAATAATATGGATGAAAAAAGATTTACATTCAAACTGAGAGGGAAATATAAAAGTATTTATAATTAAGAGTCTTTATTGGTTACAATAACCATAAACAGTAAGTATCCTGTATGTTTATGACCATAAGAAAACAGGTAGAAACTCAAACAGGTTTAAAAGAAAAAGAAAGATTAACACAAACAGGATTGGAGCCACGTGAAGGAGAGTAAATGATGAGTGAATTCATTTTTTTGGGTAAATATTCCTTTAAAGTTTGGCAACTGTAGTGTGAGTGGAATAATTAACTCTGGGTTTGTTGAATGAATCATTCTAAAAAAAAATAATATACAGGAGGATATCAGGTGTTCAGGTGTAATAATTGAAAGGCTTGTTGATAATTAATTCTTATGTATTTTTAGGTTCTGCAAGAATTAAAAACACTAAAGATCAAAATAAATCCAAACCTCTTTGAAGCATTTTCAGGAAAACTAAACTCATCAAAATATCTAGTGCTTTCATTTTTTAGGAAACTCTTTCAGCAGGCTCAGACAGGTTTACTGGAACAGCGCAGCCACACACCTGTTTCTATAAACAGGACACAATCCAGGAGGCTTCTTTAAATCTAGTTCTGCGGAGCCAGTTACTTCCAAAACTTATATTCCAAGATCATCAGGACTATCAAGTTCAATCATAGTACTGAAACACTGCATCCACCGTTACATAATGTGACTTTCCCTTTTCCTGATTCTAATAATGGCAGTCTGTCTGTGCTCTCGTCATCCTACACTGCAGCGGTGGGACGGCACTGCTCCAGAAGGGCAGGCAGGACTTCTGATGAGGTGCAGATGTGGCGTTCGGGACACGTGCTCATTCCCGCCTCTCCCGCCTGTCAGATCATGGCAGCTCTGTGCTCCGTACACACAGCACATGGTAAGCCATGACTCATTCACCCACATTTCCAGTAACCGTCTCTCCATTTCCTAGAAAATAGGATGGAGCAATCCCTTTTTCTTTCCACAAAACTGCCTATTTTCAGATTGAATGCTGGAGATGGGAATGGAACAAGCATAGATTTTCAAATGTGAAATATAAACGGTTCAGAAGAAAAGACTGGACTGCACTGCAGTGAAGATATCAGTCCAATCCAAGCTCAGCTGAAATATGTGCTTCAGCTTATATTTTTGTCGAATTTATTGCTCCTGGTATGTAACATTGCACATTTCAGATAACAAATCCACTAGAGGGTGCTGTCTTTTACCTTTTCGGAAATCTGAAAAACGCCACTTAGGGTACACTTTGTTGTACATAGTACGCCTCACATCCACGAGAAGGCAGGGCTTTTCACCTTGAAGTTGTTTTGTGAAATTTATTTGGTGTTGTGTATAGAACTGCATGAAAATAATAATTTATTCATCAATAGTACGTCCCTTTAAATATCATTAGTGTAAAAAGGAACAAGTTGTTGGCATCATACTGCCCCGTAGCATTCATTTTACCTAGAAACTGAAGCTAAGCTTACGCTGAAGTATGTTTTAGTGGTTTTACAAACATGTAGGCTAAAACACGCAATTAATAAAACTATATTTCATTAAAAGAATTCATGAAAATTCCTGTTTTTTGAAAAATGGATGAAGATGGTACTGTTTTTCTAAACAAAAATAAAAAGTACATTAGAACTTGGTACCTATTATTCGCATCTTAAGCTACTGTCAATTGTGCATTTCAAAGAGAACAGTAATATCTAAACTGTACAGCATTACCACCTTCTGTAGAATTTAGTGAATCTGGAGCCAGTGCTGCCAAATACTAATCATTCATTCATTTTTCTTCGACTTATTCCCTTAATTCATCAGGGGTCGCCACAGCGGAATGAACCACCAACTTATTCAGCATATGATTTACACAGTGGATTTCCTTCCAGCTGCAACCCAGTACTGGGAAACATCCATACACACTCACACATACACTAAGGCCAATTTAGTTTATTCAATTCCCTTATACCACATGTCTTCAGACTGTGGGGGAAACCGGAGCACCCAGAGAAAACCCACGTGGATATGGGGAGAACATATAAACTACACACAGAAATGCCAACTCACCCAGCTGGGACTTGAACCAGCGACTTTCTTGCTGTGAGGCAACAGTGTTAACCACTTATCCAAAATGCCACCCCAAATACTAATCTGGTGCCCTAATTCTAGGTGTAAACTGAAATAACTAATTTCTCTGCATGGCTCCATACGAACATCTTACAATCCAATTAGTATTTCCAATAAAATCCAATCAATCTCAATAAAAAAAACAAGATAAGGTTTCATACTACACATTTTCTTGTTAAATATTCCATTTCCTTGAAAATATTTTACATTATGAAAGTAAAAAAAAAATACTATTTGTGACGTTTAAGACCCTGTGAAGTTGTTTTATGAGTGCAGCGTTCTTTCCTGTGTCGACACATTTCCTACTGAATCTAGAAGCAGAACTTTTTGTCTCTTAGAAAAATACATCAATTCCAATTACATCCTTGAACTATGATTTGCAAGAGACCCAGGGCAGCATCTGATCTAGCAAACATCTGTGTTGTGCAGGATGAGTCATCAGTATGTTTGTTCCGTTTCTCCTTGAAATGAAGAGTTATAAATTGTTAAACAGAGTGTTGAAAAAAAAACACGTACGCTACCGTTCATATGTTTGAGGTCAGCAGGACCATTGGAAAATGTACAATAATATCAACAATAATTTTAATAAGCAAGGATTCTATAATCTGATCTCAAGTCACTGTAAGTTTTTAATGTTACAAAGGGTTTTTTATTGAGCCGAACATCAGTATAAAATGATTTATGAAAGATAGTATGACACTAAATGTATGCTGAAAATCCACCACTGAATAATATTTTATTAAAGGGCACCTATGATGAAAATCTTTTTTTTTTGAAGCTGTTTGGACAGAACTGTGTGTAGGTAGAGGGTGTACAGTCATATTGGGGTGATACAAACACAATAGACCTCTTTTCTAAATTTCCTGATGTTAAATAAGGATCCATGTCTCCATAGTAATGCGTTTAATCATATCAACAAGACAGGATGTGCGCAAGGCAACCAGAATTAAAAGATCTGTTCAGCTCACTGTGATCATCAATCGTCATCAGATATTATCAAGAATGAGTTTTACAAACTTAAAACGTTTCTTAAAACAGTGCATGTTTGTAAAAAATTACAGCAATTTTACCATCTTTATCATCACAGCTGCATGTCAGTACAATTATTAAAGACGACGCTTCAATCCTGGTTTGTGGATGTTAAATCAGGTTTTTATACATTAACATATCAGATATCCATACTGCAGTGGATATTGACGTGTATCCTGTCACATTTACCATGTAAAAATATTGCAAAGTTAAACGTCTGCTGTGTGTGTGTGCATGAACTTTCTAACGACATTGTGTATGACTCATCGTTGCAGAAAGGCTTGAATTAACTCCACAACAAATACATCAAATAATCATTGGAAAAAATAGTATTTCTCACAAACGTTACAGGAGATCTGCTTCCTTCGTGTCAGTCACTGTGCTGTTTATCTGACACAGCCAAGGTGGAGATTGACACCCAGTTGACATGGGGCTTCAGCGTCAACGCTTGACAGAGGGCATGTCTGAAGTTGGGGCTGACGTGATTGTCACAGCAGCGTCAGCCAATGAAATTAGTCAGCAACTGGCTACTGTCTGAGCTGGTGTATTTGCATACAGTGATATCATTGGTTGACGCTTCCGTGACACAATTCAGTTCGACAACGCTTGACGTCACCTATTCAAAGTGAATAGGAAGCGTTGATGCTGACACCCCGTGTGAATGGGCGGTGAGGCACACTCTGACAGACATGTGGGAACAGTAGGTGGGGAGCACTAGCATTAAAGGCACAGGCAACAAAAACAGCTACATAGTGCTCAGAGCAGAAAATTCCAATGTTCTGAAAGTATAATAAATAATCTGATGGGTGCTTTGAGCTGAAACTTTACAGACACATTCTGGAGACACAAAATACTTCTCTTAAAGAGCCCATATTATGGATTTTTGAAAATGACCTTCCATGCAGTGTGTTACACAGCTCTAAGTAAAGTGAAATGTCCAGCTAAGGCTTAAATCTGAAAGTGCAAAGTGTTTAAAACGATTGATTCATATATAAAAGAGTCGACTCATTGTTGTTTAAATGAATCGTTATTAGAACGAGTCTTTAGCCGTTTCGAAGGAAAAGTGGAAGACAACAAGCACTGTATTGCAGTAAGTGTTGTAGCATAACCAGCGGGACAGCAGTGACGTGTGATCTGAGTAATATCTAAGTAAATCTTTATACTGTTTGATTGCAGTATAAAGATTTAGAGAGAAGTTATTGACAGCTTTTGCAGTATTGGTTTTCGCGTTTTGCTCTTTGTAGACGGTCGCTCTCTGCCGCCTGCGCACAGTTTAATATAATGCGTCCAGCGCGTAGGCAAAGCTCATTTTTAGGAAAATAAGGTTGTAGATGATTGTATACATTGCGACGGTTGAAAAGAGGTGCTATTTGTGTAGGAACAATGTTTCGATCATGAGTTATTGATCCGGAAAACATGACTGCTGCTAACTTTACTGAACTAATCGGCATTCCGGTTAAATCATGACCCGCAGACGCTGTGCTCTGAAGTGCGAGGGAAAAGCTGTGTTATTTTCCCTACCTGGAAACCTCTTTTCCCTACCTGGAGTGGTTGAGGTTTTTTTCGTAAAATACCTGAGAATTACATTCCCAACACGGTGCTGTGTTCACGTCATCTCTCTGAAGAGAGCTACACAAATCTACCAGCTTACGACGCGGGATTTGTTGTACGGTTGTTGTTAAAGGATGGATCAATACCCAGTTTATTTGGACCTGCGTATTCTTCCAGTCGTGTTGACTGTAACAAGGTAAATATGGATGTAGTTGTCTGTATTGTGTTTGCTCCGTGCAGCATGTAGCGGTAGCCATTTAGTTTACTGCCGAATGAAACTATTTGTTGGCTTACAATAGTCCATGAAGTGTTAATTATTACTGAATGTTTGTTGTTATGATGAAGAATTTAGCAATACGCTGTTGTACAACTGCAGTGATTTGTTTTCAATATGTTCTGGCATTGGGCTGCTGTCACGTAAAGGACGTGACGTGGTGACGTGACGTGGTAGCGTCACGGAAAGGAGGTGCTTGGGGAAAAAGACTCACTCAGACGATTCATATGGGAGTTGGTGGGAAAATGAGGTAAAAATAAATAGATATTATAAGACATCGAAAGTGTTTTTTTAACCTTGCATACATATCATCCTGTTGTTTGGGACTTCAAAAAGTGAAATTTAACCGTTCTCAACCCACCATATGGGCTCTTTAAATCTTGAAAAAGGGGTAAAATAGGTGTCCTTTAAAACATGGAAACATTTACTTTAAAAAAGTATTAAGATTTTTTTCCAAATCACAGCAAAACATTAATATTGTAAAGTGTTAATACAATTGAAAGTAAACGTTTAAAAAAATAAAGAAGGCTCATTAGCATTCCCAAAGACAAAGTCTCCTTTATGTTTCACAAGATCTTCAAAACATTGTTTCCACAATCCGTATAGAACAGTTCACCCTGCAACAGCTTTTGCTCGTCAGAAGTCCAGGGAGTTTTATTTGGCAAACAGCATCTCTGTTACATTTCAGCTCGTCTTAATGAAGGCCTGACCGGAGCACGATGTGGCCAGTGGTGGGCAGGAACGTTCCCTTCACGTTTTTCTTACACAAACAGAGCAGGAGGGAGGGACTTCAGAAGCAGACTGCTTTTTTTGTTGCTTTTTTTGACCAGCTCCAGACTACAGATGGAGGAAAACATCGAAGTGGAGTTGGGAGGGGGCTGGCAAACGTGACCTAATGGACTGCAGACCTCACATGTGCAACCCAAACATGGATCTATCTCTCTTTAGCACACACTGCTGCTTTCTACACAGCACGGGTGGTCCTGTATCATCATAATGGCTTAACATCAGGCTTTAAACCTATGTTCCCTGCTGAATATACTGGGTTTATCCAGTGTGAGTTTCCAGGCAAGTTTATGCTGGAGATATCTTAAAACATATCAATATTGTCTAAGAAATCTCACTTTTTTCTTTAAAAATTGTGGCTTTATTTAATTTGAAGGTTTTTTTAAGTGAGAGGAAATAAAATAAAGAAATAAAATAAAGTCAAATAAATAAAATAAAGGTGGGTGCCACGGTGGCCTAGTGGGTAGCACAATCGCCTCACAGCAAGAAGGTCGCTGGTTCGAGCCTCAGCTGGGTCAGTTGGCATTTCTGTGTGGAGTTTGCATGTTCTCCTCGTGGTTGCGTGGGTTTCCTCCGAGTGCTCCGGTTTCCCCCACAGTCCAAAGACATGCGGTACAGGTGAATTGGGTGAGCTAAATTGTCCATAGTGTGTGTTTGTGAGTGAGTGTGTATGGATGTTTCCCAGAGATGGGTTGCAGCTGGAAGGGCATCCGCTGCGTAAAAAAAAATGCTGGATAAGTTGGCGGTTCATTCCGCTGTGGCGACCCCGGATTAATAAAGGGACTAAGCCGAAAAAGAAAATGAATGAAATGAATGAAATAAAATAAAGAAATCTGACTTATTTCTTAAAAAATTGTGGCTTTATTTAATTTGAAGTTTTTTTTTTTAAAGTGAGAGACATAAATTAAAATTGTGAGATAATGTTTAGGTTGAAAATAGGCTTCAATACAATATCAACACAATAACTAATGTGTAATAATATATATATTTTTAAACATATGATGGTAAACAATTTATTTAAAAAAATAATTTCTAAACCTTCATCATTCATTCATTCATTCATTCATTTTCCTTCGGCTTAGTGCCTTATTTATCAGAGGTCGCCACAGCGGAACAAACAGCGACCTTATCCAGCATGTTTAATGCAGTGGATGCCTTTCCAGCTGCAACCCAGTACTGTAAAACATCCATACACTCTCAAATTCATACTCATACTCTATAGCCAATTTCAGTTCATTCAATTCACCTATACCACATGTCTTTAGACTGTCGGGGAAACTGGAGCACGCGGAGTAAACCCACCCGAACACGGGAAGAACATACAAACTCCACACAGAAATGCCAACTGGCCAACCGGGACTCGAACCAGCAACCTTCTTGTTGTGAGGCGACAGTGCTAACCACTGAGCCAACCGTGTCGCCCATCTAAACCTGACTCAAACCCCAAAAATTTCAATCATATTCAAAACATGAAGTTTTTTTAGATGAAACTTTGATTTCTGTCCCTTTGTAGGGAGTCACTTTGAAAATCCAAACGTTGAAGAAAAAAATGACTAAAACTAATCCATGTGGACAGATAGGCAGTTTAAGCATGCTTAAAACGGCACGAAAGATCTTGTGCTTCACGTAAATACATTTGACCTTTTGTTAAGCATAGCTGAGAGCAGCTCTAATCAAAGTTTATAACTGAATAAAAAACCTAAATGAAACCTGTCTGTCAATTGATGGAGTCTCTTTAGATCTTCAAAAGCCCTGGATTAAAATGCCCAATTCATGTGGATTTGTTTTTAAGATCTCTCGATAAGCTTTTAAAAGCATCAAAGTTTTGGAAATCATCCTGGTAAATGTTAGTAATTAACATTTTTATAGATTCTCAGGCAGATTTCAGAATGGCATACAGAATACAACTCTGTAAAGAATCAACATTTGACCCTAATAACAATCCCAACTCAGCCTAATCCTTAACTACGACTTTAAATTCCCAGCTTGGCTTTTATTGAGTACAGTTAAAGCCTCCATCTTTATATAATGAAGAGAAAATTAACATAAAATACAATAGAAAAACAGTCAAATGTGGCCACTCTAACAAGTTCTTCTGCCCATTCTTGAAAGGAAAGTGTCACGTGCGAGACGACGGAGGCAACGGAGGCGAGGATCCAAGTGCAGTATTTATTAAAT
>CAIGQQ010039955.1:2848729-2875124 GCA_903798035.1 Danio albolineatus
GTGTGTGAACCAGCGATCTCTGACAGCGGAGAGAGCGAGATCGCTGGGGATCGTGACAGAAAGGGCATCTTCTGATTTCCAGCTCATCCTGCACTCTCAGAAAAAAAGGTACACGATGGTACAAGTAATGTTCCTTGAGGAACAGTTTTGTACCTTTATAAAAATTGTACCTTATACGGTACTTAAAAGACCTCTTATGATACTGTTCCGTGCCTTTTATGGTACAACTGAAATGAAGGTACACAATTGTTCTCATATAAAAGGTACAGAAGTGTAGAACAACTCCTTCTTTATTACAGTATCTATGAAAATTAATATGACTGGAAAGGCAATGTGATTTTTATGAATTCTTTCCATATTAATACAAAAATCATCATTTAAAAATATATGTTTAAAGATACTTATAAACTTATACATTTTTAGTTCCATAATACAATAATACAAAACAACTGGTAAAACATAAAACTATAGGTATTGTAAGCTAAACATTTAAGGCATTTTAATAAATGTTTGGTAAGCATTTTTGACACTATTAAGGTACAAAGTGTCTTGTCACTGTGGTGGTACCTTTCACAAAGTATACAATATTGTATCTGCAGGTTTTTAAAAACAAAGGTACATTTTGGTTTCCCATGGTACAAATCATGACCTTAAAAGGAACAAATTTGTTTCTTTGTCTTATACAATTCTGTCCCATAAAAAGGTACTGCCCCAGTGACAAGGGTTTGTACCTTCTTTGGTACATTGTACATTGTACAAGTGTGGTAAATGTTAACAAAGTCAGTATATCCTGCTGTTGGTGTAACATTGGCTGTAATCTACCAAAAATATACATCATATGGATATTTACTGAAACTCATTCTGCCCATTATTTAAAGTAGTAATGATTTGTTTTTACTCCAGTGATTGATTTTGCTTGTCATTTTTGCAAGATCATCAGAAGTGCTGCTGTCCTCTTTCTCTTTCCCTTTTCCACAACATCTTTTGACCTTCATCATTTCCTGTCTTGTAGCAGTATTTTCACCTGTTTTAAAAATTTTAATAATTTTTGATGCAGTAATTGTTGACTGGTTTTAATGATCAATTGTTCATTGGTGTTTTGTTGCTATATTATATAGAATTATTGCTCCTGTTTTAGCATAGTTTACACAATAAACTTTTATTGTGCAGTAAAAGTTTCAGTTTTTTTCTTCTTGTATTCCCTGAACAGTTCAAATAACACTTGTACAATCTTTTAACATTTTCTTCTCATTATAAAGCAGCACTATTACATAAAATAAAATAATATTTGATAACTGTAAAATGCTATACAGTAATATCGACAGTAACGTTACAATACTGTAGTTCTGCATGGTAAAAATGTACAGTAAAATACTGTTTTCAGTATGTATACCACTATTACAGTACAATAAAAAAACAGTAAAATGATGTTTTACATTTTACAGTAAATCTAATACTATTGTAATTAATATTACAGTAATTGTACTGCTTTATGAAATATAGCAACTACTGGATAATTGTTGCCAGTAACTAAAAGAGACAGCAACTGAAAAGAGATTTCAAAACATTTCAAATATGCAGAGGAGCAGAAACAAAATAATCCTTAAAGTTCATCATACTGCAGAGACGGAGGTTTGTGTATCTTTTACAAAACCTGCCAATGAAAGCTAATAAGACATTAACGCAGCCTGCTTCACAGACGGATGGACAAACAAGTCTGAACCTGAGCTCTCCTGCACTCACACACAAGGTTATGCATTGCTTTCGACGGAGTACATAGTTAAGACACAGCCGCTTATATATTATCAGGAAAAAGTTTGGCCTCCCCCTTCCGTCTCTGTGGCAACTAGCCCATAAAAACCACGATGCCCCCATTGGCCGACCTCCCCACATCGCTAGCAATCCGGGCAAACGTCCAAACATTTCAACCTGCAAAGACGCTGTTGCCAAGTGCTCACGCCAATTCATGAATAAAGGTAAAGGATGCTGGTTTCAGAGTCTCAGAGGAGCATGTGGCTCCACATAAGGGGGTTTATGGAATCTGCCGTTCACTATACACTTTGGAGGAGGATCCGGGGTAGAATGGGAGTAAAGTATAACTCAAGTATGGATGACACAGGTATTCTCAAGAAAATATTTAACAGAAAGTACTTATCTAAACACTCTGATATATCCTCATGCACACTAAGATACACTAGCAAACACAACATGAGCACACACTAAAAATGTCTGTGAATTAGCAGTTTTCCATATTTTGTAAATCATGTCTTTGTTTTGTTTTTTATTGTTCACCATTTATTTATGCTTTTTAATTGAATTATGGGATTTTGATCTTTCTTCCAACAACTTTTACCCTTTTTACCACTTTTTAAAAGTGACTATTATTAAAAAATGTTTATAGTTTAAAGTGATATATTAACTGGGTTGATGTTGTATATTACACTACAACAACCTTGCAATAAACTGGCAGTAAAATGTCTGTTATTCAGACATTTCTCTATTATATCTAGGCCCACACGGAATCTGCAAGTGCAGAATTCCGCAGTTTTCCACAGATTTTTAGCCCATCATCTGTTTATTTACTGGTGTAAATGTGTGTAAATTTATATTTATTCAGTTTTTAAGTTAACTTCAGTAATATTGACTAATATGAAAGTGTTCATTTGATTTATTTACAATACAGTTTGTAAAGTACTATTTTCTGTCTTTTAGTAGAGGTTTTATATGAGAGACTTGCTTTGTTTACTAAATAAAGTGGATCTAATTGAATTTGCATTGTAAACATTAAACCAAATTTAAAAAGGTATTACTTTTATTTCATATATTAAGGTTTAAGTTATCCTTTAGTTAAGGTTTTAGTAATACTCCCAAAATCATTCTGCATAAATCCGCAGATTTTTAACAAAATACTCCACAGAAATAGCAAAAAATGTCAGCAGATTTCGTCTGGCTCTAATTATATCTTCTACATTTTATTATTTTACATTTCTGATATGTCAATAAAAGTCAGATCAAGGTCTCATAATGCAATTCACAATCGTAAATGAATGGAAAACACTTGTGAATCACAAAATTCGAAAACTGTAGATTAACGAATATTTTTTACAGTGTAGAGAAAGAGAATTGTGCACATTAAAATAAATGAACGCTTCTCGTTATCTAATAATGCTTTAAAATGTTTTAGTGTTTAAAATTAGTTTTTTAGACTTTAATGAATAAATAATAAAGATATATAAAAGAATCTAAAAGTACATTAATCACATTATAGTTAGCAGATTCTATGTTACATTTGACATTGTTTGGTGGTGGTGTTTTAATGCATTATACTTACTAAGATAGTTCTGTCATGAAACTCTGAAACAGGTCAGTTATATACAATCTCCAAACAATCACATCATTAAATCTGCTTTCACAATACTTAAATAGTCCTCTGAAACCCTCCACCTCCCCCAGCTCCACCTGTCTACATCTGCAACGGGAATCATGTGTGCATATTAGAGCTGTCAATCAATTTAAAAACCTAAACTGCCACAAGGTGGTAGTAAATGTCTGAATGTGAAAGGTTAGTTCACCCAAAAATATAAATGATCTCATGATTTACTCAACCTCAAGGCATCCCTGGTGACTTTCTTCTTTCAGTCACATCCAATAATTCATTCATTAATTTTCCTTTGGCTTAGTCCCTTTATTTATCAGGGTTCACCACAGTGGAATGAACCGCCAACTTATCTAGCATATTCTTCTTTGGCTCTCGGTCGCACTTTTTTCCTCTAACTCTCATATCTCACCTGGCTAGCTCCTCTTGTCTCTTCTTATTCAAAGGGGGTTCAAAGTCGCTACATGTAAAAGTGTATGTGACAAATAAAGGCTTCATCATCATCATCATATGTTTGACACAGCAAATGCCCTTCCTGACATACACTACGGCCAGTTTAGCTTATTCAATTCACCTATACCGCATGTCTTTGGAATGCGAGGGAAACCGGAGCACCCAGAAAAAGCCCATGTGAACATGAGCAAACATTTCCACAAAGAAATGCCAACTGATCCAGCTGGGGATCAAACCACAACCTTTTTGCTGTGAGGCAATAGTGCTAACCACTGAGCCACCGTGCCACCGTAAATCCAATCAGAGTTATTTAAAAAAACGTCTTGCCTATTTCCAGCTCCACAATGGCACCAGTCGGCTGATTTGTATTAGCAGCCCAAAAGAAATCCAATAAAGCGCATCCATCCATAATAAAAAGTGCCTTGCATGGCTCCAGGGGTGAATAAATGTCTACTTCAGTGAATTCATGCATTTGTGTGAGAAAAACATCCATATTTAAAACTTTACAAAAGATTTTGTGCAACTTCTGGTGACCGCAGTCTTCTTCTTTGCTGCTAATGCATCAAAGATGCACCTTAAAAGGAGGAGATGACGGCGATGAAAGGTGGCCACTGAAGGTTCAACAAAATAATTTATGTAGTTTTAAATATTAACATTTTTATCACAAAGTAGCATCGGTTTGACATTTCTTCATCCACAGAGTTGCATTAGCCACTTATTATGAATGGATGGACTTCTTATGGATAAAAATCAGCTGACTGTAGACACTGTAAAGCCAGAAAAAAACAATAAAAATATCTGAATGGATTCGACTTAAAGAAGAAAGTCATATACAACTAGGATGTCTTGAGGGAGAGTTTTTGGGTGGGATAACCCTTTAAATCACTGGGTAATTTAATCACACATCACATTTGGCATCACGTGATTCACCAATTAAATGTATAAAATGAAAGGTGACTTTTCCCCACAAAAATGTATTAATCTATTCAACATGTTATATTGATAGCCCAAATACATGCAGCAGCATGTCTTAAACACTCACAGCAGCGTCTGTGTCTGCATATTGGTTGTAGCAAGTCTATTATTGCACTGCAATAGGACACAAAGCAGATCCAGTCTGCCAAAACCAAATGCACAACAGTGCAATATTCATTAACACCCTAAAACTAATTATCATAATTAAAATAAGTTACTAGAATTACCAGTTATAGAGTTTCTAAAACAAATCTTCGTCTAAAAAAAGAGCCTGAAGCCTAGAGAGTAAGTTTCCCCTTGTGCTGTCATTTGTTCAACCTGATGACCCCAGAGAAAACTTCATGCTGTTCCAAGCAGTTTCTGGACACAAGTAGGACAGTAAATAAGGTTTACGCAAGCTGTACCTGGAAATTGCCGACCATAATGAGTCCAGCAGCACAGATCCAGCCGGTGGAGAGACTTGCTGTGTTCAACACACAGTTCTGGTGTTTCTCTATCACGTGGGCATAGCGCAGCAACACAATCACCATCACTGAGGGTGAGAGAAAAATAATGAGGTTTATTTAAGGAAACACCACAAACCAACATAAATTTAAAGCACACTGAACAAGCGTTTATCCGTAATGAAAAACACCTAGCAGGTTTTAACAATCTGGTTTCGAAATTCAAGACAAGTTTGAGCAACTATCAGGATAATTAGCATGAAAAAGGTTAATGTTTTTACAATGTCTAGGATACCTAAATAATGTGACTTCATATTTATGTTCATATTTGCTAAACACTCAAATATGAAGTTTTTTCCAGTTTATTCCAGTCACAATAATCAACATTTCGAAATATTTGTGCAATACATGGACACGACTTCAATCATTTTTGGTGATGCAATATTTATCATTCATTATGTTTACATAAAATTTGAATGTCTTTAACATTTTCACTTATTGCGCAGCTTCTGTCATCTCATCTACTCTCTATTGGAGGCATGAGTGAGTTTAGGGAACCCTTTTACAAACAATGCTTACTAATAGGTGAAGAAAAAGCGAATTTTCTAATTTTTTAAAAAACTACAAACGGGTTAAGAGACGGTGTGAGTCCTGTTTCGATTCTGCACTCCACTTTCAGAAAACTGACAATTGACGAACAACGTTAAAGTCATTTTACATGTCGTTTGTGTCCCTTGGATGTGTTTATGCCTGTTTATATGGTGTTGTATAATCATTATATAAACACAGGCATGAACTGGTCTTAAAATGGCAGTAATATCCCTTATCACAATAATTTCTATGACAATATATTGCACAACAAAAGATACTTATCATGACAGGCCTATTCAAGGTATACACAAGCAAAATTACATTCAATAAGTTGGAAATTATGTAGTAAAAGCTATGTAAATAAAAAGTCAAAGGGGTTGTCCAGTGTATTTTTAAGGCTTAATGGTTTATGGGTGCAAATCAATGTGTACTCATGCTTCAGTTGTAAAAAATCACATTATTTTTTCATATATCTTACTTTGATTATATACAGCTACTCAGCTAACAAGAAAACGACTGTAATATTTCCTAGTACCTCTGAAAGCCTGTCCTCAAGGGGCTTTGATTGGTCAGCTAACATAATGTGCTGTGTTTCGCGGATCGGCTCCACGTCACCAGGAAAAGTGTCATGGAGGAATCCCACGCCAACGCAGGGAGAACATGCAAACTTCACACAGAAATGCCAACTGACCCAGCCGAGGCTTGAAACAGCGATCTTCTTGCTGTAAAACGATCATGCTACTCACTGCACCACAGTGATGCCCTTAGATATAAGTGATGTATGCAATTCAACACAATCTACAAAAGAAAATATCTGCTGTTGACCTGAGACCAGCATCTTCTTCATCATCGTCTCCATAATTTCAAATTCTCATTGGTAAATCTTTCTACTGAGGATCTCGGATAATATCAGTGACTACGTTTATATGGAAATCAGTAATTAAATTACTCACCTTAATCTAATTCAGACAATAATAGGATTAAGGAGTTTATAGGAGTTGCTTTATGAATGTTCCCTTCATAATCCTGTTTCACATGTTATAACACATAATTTGATTAATGTCATTGCGTCCGCATTTCCTCCGGAGTTTCATGTAACTTTGGGTATTTCATTTTTGATTTGTCCACTTTAACTGCAGTTTGGCACTTTCACTTTCATTCAGGAACATTTCATGCATGCCCTTTGTGACAAACGAGATATTGGATGCAACTATGAACTGCTGGAAGAGTGTTGTTTTAATGGAAGTTCATACCGCATGCTGAATGGAAGAAGAAAAAAAACATCCGCATTTCACGATGCAGTTGTCTGTGGTCCTTCACTCCCTCGGTAGGTGCAAAAAGTGTCAAACAGCCGTGTGTGTGTGTGTATGTGTGTGTGTGTGTGTGTGTGTGTGGACTACCCTGTCGCAAAACGCGGCAAAAAGTCCTAGATGACTGTAATACTTTAATTAAGGTGTTTACATGTCTGTACACTTCAATAATGCGACTAAGATTGGCAAACTACACGTCTTAATTCAAAGTCTCTTAAGTTCGATTATGACCTTAATCGGATTAAATTAATCAAAAATCACTGTTTACATGATAGACTCTCAATCAGAGTATTGTCTTAATCGCATTCAAATCAAATTATTGGTGTCCATGTAAACATACTCAATGACATATTTAGTTTCTGGGTTTCTGGCTTAACTACTATGTACTTGCATCAAAAAATAAATACAATGTACTTACTTTGATCATATTGTATTTGAGAACACTTGTGGTGCTCTTGAGTTGAGATAACGGTGAAGTTAAGGACAAGTTTAGTGGTATTGGTAGGTATAAGGGTGGGTTAAGGTATAAGTGATGGTCAACAGTGTATTTACAAATGTAATTACAGATCCAATAACATACAGGTATTTAATCAAGCAGATGTACGGTGTGAAAATGTGTATTTATACAATAAGTACATTGTAACGAATCATTAATTTCCATGTAAAAACATATTAGTTAAGGACACTTAACATAAAGTGGGAGCAGTTTCAGTTTTATTTCACACATTACCAAAATGAGACTTGTTGGCTCATCTATGATGCAACGTCTTTCAGGATTCTTTGACAAACAGTCAGCTCTTTTTATAATATATTGTAAAATTACAAACATGTTTGCTGTCACGTTTCATCAAGTTAACAAATCCGTGTTTATATAAAGTATTCACAATAAGCATTCAAGTTCCAAACATTTTTGTCACAGTAGTCTAAAGTCTTTTAAAATAATTCAAAACACACTTCCGAAGAACAGAAAAAATTGAATTGGCTCCTTATTGGTTTTTATATCAGATGTTTGTCCAAATAGCATAAGGCTTTCATGCTAGGTTAGTGTGACCTAACAAACGAGACACAAGGAGGATAGTCTCTTTCTACCTTGTTTCCCAGTCAGCTGTCTTCTAGTCTGACTCACTTTGACAAAACACCATTTCCAGTATTCTTGGATTCAATATTCTCTGGAAAGTCCACTTAGTAGTCAACATGGAAAGATGAGGACAGAGTGGATAAAAGAGGCGCTTCATGGGGAGACCGTTAACGTAAATCAGGCGGCTGCAATCTGCTCAACTGTTTTACTGCTTGGTTAATGCTTAATGAAAAGTGACTGGCGCAGATGTGGCCTGTTAGAGTGGAGGAACAGACAATAAACCACCCCTCCTTTTTCAGCCCAAACCAACTACCAGAATATTTCTAGAAGTACTTTTGTGTGAGCATTACAGCTGTCAAGATTACTTAGGTATAACCAGCATGAATTTACATATTGGTTAGTGGTGGTCTTGCTTATAGGTCATTATAGCTGACGATCGAAGTCAACCAGCATATTTAATAGTGATTCTGAAGAGTTAAATCGAAGGAGAAAGTAGTGAGATGTCATTTTGAAAAAATAATAATGTTTGTATGCAACCCAGGCTCACAGGATACATTGAACTCTTGTTGTTTTATGAATAATCTATGCTAAACTATACCCTAAACCTACAAAAATAGCAATAAAAAAAACTGAACATAAAATAAACCAATGCAAAAGAGACAAATCTCTAAAAAGGCTGGGTTGTTATAACCCTCCATTGGGTGAAATATGAACCAACCCAACATTTGGTTAATTTTTTAACTTGACATTTTTTAATCCAGCAGTTGGGTTCCATTTTGACCCAATATTAAGCTAAAACAACTCAGGATTTTTAGTATGTGAAGCAATCATTCATTTTACCTTGTTTTTACATGGCTTTTTACCACTTTTATCTAATGCCATCCCATGTAATGCCATCCCATGAAAGCTATGGAGAAAACTGACTAGAATCAAAATTATGAAGACAGAAATGTAATGCAAACATATAGTACTGTGCAAGAGCCTGTTGTTTATATCATGTCACCCAACATCGTTTTATCTATTACTATTTCAGGGACCATTTCGCACCAATACAGTATCGATTTTGGCACCAGTAAACTGTTTTATTTTCATTTAGCTGAGTTGAACCTGAAATACTAAAACATCTACAACTAAAACTGCCATAAAACATCTATAAAACCTATATAAAAAAAAACTAATACAAATATTTGAAATAAAACCAAAAGACTTAATTTTATAGCCACAACAGTGTGCCAGTAATACTAAAATGCACAGCCTATCCTGGCTAATAGTACACTGGTTATGTGTGACTTTTTGCAGTAGCAACTAATTTAAGATGCTTGATACAGCATGTAGGAGAAGTTACGAGCATGGAAAAACAAACCCGTGTGTCTGCAGGCATAGGAAATTAACTCAGTTTAATAAAATCCAGCTGAAATGGCACAACAGCAACTGAATTATTGGAGCGAAGGCTTGTTTACTGCATTACACATGACTGTCTTCCTTCCCAGGCATCTAATGTTGATGTTTCCCTCATGAATGGGCTCTCAGTGGATACGGGCACAGGAAAACAATGAGATGTCAGCAAACACAGCTATCTGCAAAAGGCTAAATATACCTGCGTACTGCGAACTAACTTTATACTCTGTCGCCCTATGCTGTGGACAACCCAGGAATCCCATTCTTATAAACACAGGGCGTGACAAAAGGTCACTTCCAAAAGTCTGTGTATATGTTTGTGTGTAGGTGTTTGTAAATGACGTTTCCTGGAAATACACTCTCTGGATCAGAATGCAGGACACATGAATGGGACTCAGAAACACATGGTGTCCATTGGATAAGGGCAATTATTGCGGTGTAACTACCCCCAAACTTCACAGAAAACAAAGCTATGTTCAACTCCAGGCAAACACACTTTAAATTTAATGGCAACATTTAGTTGGAAATGTGCTTCACTTGAGATGGATTTTTCAGATTTTGCAAGGTCAGTGCACATAATGTGCTTTGGTTCAAGCATGTCATTGGACAGGCGTCAACATTACAGATAGAGAATCCACTGAAATGAATTGATTTCAAAATGAAGGATGCAGTATTTTAAGTCTAAAAGGAAAGAATGCAATATTATGATAACATTCATTAAAGCAGATTTTAAAGACACACTCCACTTTTATTTGTAAATAGAAAAATACAATGATTATTTAGCTTGTTTTAAGGAAAAACACACATTTCTGAAAGCAATTATTCAATAATTTTCCAACTTAAACTCTCTTGATTCTGCTTCATTCGTCTTTAGTTTCATTGTAGACGTTACAAGTCCATTTGCCATTTTCAAGGCCGATATGGCCAGGGACTATTATCTCCTTCTGCTGTAATAATCATTGCTGCTATGGCAGCAGCAGGCAAAATATCACCCAGAGCCCCAAATTTTAGAAACTATTTTACAATTTTTAGCAAGATGCTAATGGTCTAATGTGATTCAATGATTTATGCTAAGCTAAGCTAAAACTGTTTCCACCAGACCCCAGAATTGACTGAACAGCTTCACAAATGGTAGAACTCAACTGTTTAACTCTAGAGAAGATGTAAAATGAGCCTATTTTCAAAAAAAGTGTTCCATTAAAGCAGTGGTCTTCAGCCCCCTGGCTGCGAACTGGTACCGGTTCATAGATCAATTGGTACAGGGCCGCACAAGAAGTCATCCATTATTTCCATTTTATTTATTACCTGAAGGATTACCTTAGTCTAAATGATCTTTTATTTTGAAAAAAAAAAAAAAAAACGTCACTTGAACACCAAAATTCAACCCACAAGCTAGCAAAATGAGTAAGAAACGGACGTCTTTGGAAAGTTTCTTTGTGAAGGGGAAAAGGCCCAGTGAAGGACCCACGAACTGCCAACTAATGTATCTGCAACCCATTTGTCAACAAATCCAGCATGTCTGTGCGAGAAGATGATCAACTGCTGGAGATCGCAAATGACGGCGGTCGTTCAAATATCTTGTCTTTTCCACGCACAAGTTCGTTATTTCCAATGGAGGCTTGTGTGCGCATATTGGAAGCTACGCGAGCAAGCAGCACGACACACTCGCACCTTTCAGGCACACAGAGTTGAATGCCGCGAGTCAGGTGACAAGAACTGACCGATCAGCTTCAGATTTTGTATGGAATATACACATTTCAGAAGACTAATTATATCAGACAAACACGGAAGAGCCAAATACTGCAGTGCTTTTTCATTTTAAACTTGTATCAAAGTTGCAGCAACGTTTTGTCAGCTTGTCTTTACTATAACCTTCTATGTGAAGCTGTTTTGAATATACAAATAAAGGTGAATTGAATTGAATTGTCATCCTCTGTGAAAACGGTTGATATCACCTAGCAATCTATGCACCCCTCCTTCTAGCCCCCACGGTAAAATTGCCAATCGTTGACTGGTCCACAGTGATAAAAAGTGGGGATCACTGCTTTAAAGGACTGAAAAATGTGGGATGTGGCCAACTCACTTCAGATTTTATTGTATGAATTGAAGCTGATTTTTTTGCAAACCCTTTTAACCACTAACAATCCTTAAAGCAAAATACTCTTCAGCTTATTCTGATGAGAATCCTGTAAACTTTTTCACAGCCCAGAGCCTCATCCAAATCCATGGAAAATTTGATGCGCAGTGATATTTGAAAAGTACTGTAGGTTGTGAGAAACATTCAACACACCGAGGCTCAAAAACAGGCTCATACAGTATCTCAGTCACACAATCTGCCCTAATTTCCCTTTATCACTTCTCAGAGAATGTTCCAGTTTGCGAGGGGTGAAATGTAGCGGAAATACCGCAGCCCAAACACATTAGCGCCACAACACCTGTGTATTTATGGATCACGAGGTTCCACCTCAGTGCAGCATTGCTTCAAGAGAAACATTAAAAGAGAGCAGGAGATAAAAAGTAAACAGTGGTCCTGTCACAAGGTCTTCGGGAGCCTAAACTAGCTTCGCTCAGTTCCTGAGGTGAACTCTCTCCACCCTGTTTCCCTTCGACTACAGCGCTACACTGCTGAGAGATGCTTCCTCCAGTGCCATGCTGACTTCAAAAGCACAATTTATGAACACAGAGTGTTATGTAAGCCCCGCTAAAACAATGCAGCTCTGGGAAACTGTTGGTTGCGAGGGATGGGTGATATCTTATTGTTTGCGATAAACTGCTAAATATTCTCCCCACAATAAGAATTAGCTTTTTTAGTTAGTAGTGATGTTTAAAATCATGTTTTTATAATTAAAAAAAACATTGGATGGTTGTCCAAATAAAACTTCTCTTAAAAATATTCTGTACTACTAACATTTTGAGAACTCCGTTAAAAGTTACTAGATAACTTTGAATGAATGTTTTATTAACATTGAGGAACATTTGTTAATAATATTCAAAAATCTAGACATAGTTCTCACCTATCCAACGTTTAGAGGACAAAACTAATTAAGACACATCTCTATATTGGTATTCTGTTAGAAATCCCAAAAATCCCACTGCAAGGAGACTATCTACGAATACTAAATTTCTATACTATATTTCCACAATTGTGTGTATTTACACATTTTTTTGTGTATTTATGCATGAGGTATCTTCTATCTTCCAGTATGAATAAAATTTGATTACTTATGTACAAAATAAAAATGTATATAAATAGGTAATACTTGTCTTTAAAGATTTTGCCTCTCACAGTCAAATTTAAGACTTTTTAAACCTTTTTAAGATCATCAAGATTGAAAATTTAGACTTATATAGGGCTAAATGCTAAGGAATTTTTAAAATGGCACAGCAGATTTTTTTTTTTTTTTACTTGGCTAATCAAAAAACTAATTCTAATTAGTTATTTCTAAGCCACATATTTTAAATAACGAGTCAAAACAAGCAGACCCTAGTTGTATACATACTAATAAAAAAACTAAACGTATGCACAACAAACTGGTATAATATTAATTATAAATAGAGTTTTGCTAAAAGTCTTATTGAGATGTATTGCTGGTGTTTGGATGTGTGTTGAATTGATTGAGTAGCTTTACATAACTCATTTTAAACTATTTTTATTTTCCTGAAAGACAATATTTCAGTGAATTTAAGACTTTAAGGCATAAAAGTTAGTTTTTGAATTTTAAGACATTTTTTAAGACCCCACTGACACCCTGCTCTCAGTAGATCCGCCAGAAAATATTGAGATATATAGTTTTGTTCCTCGCCACTGTGGCCACTGGCTTGCTTGGTTTTGGGACTTGTAGAGCTGTGTATTGATGGATTTGCTCTTCAGTGTTTAAACTTTCAGCAGTGAAATTTAAACCACACTGAACTGAACTGAACTGAACTGAACTGAACTGAACTGAACTGAACTTCAACTCTGAAAGCTGGACTGACACAGTTTCAACTTACTAGAACTTCCTTAAGCTGCTTTCACACTATCTACATTGTAAAAGCGCCACAGAAATAAAAGATGAATTTAAAGTGAATACAGTTAAAGACAAAATTATTAGTCCCTTGTGAGTTTTAAATTCTTTCTCTAACATTTCCAGAGTGCTTTATAATGGAGGGAAGATTTCTTTCAACACATTTTTAAAAATAATAATTTTGATAACTAATTTCTAATAACTAATTTCTTTAATCTTTGCCATAACGACTGTGTAATATTTTACCTGTTATTTTGCTAGATACAAGTATTTATATCCTTAAAGTACGGTTTAAAGGCTTAACTAGCTTAAAAATGTAAACTAGGTAAGTTAATTAGGCAAATCATTGGACAACAATAAATAAACAATAAACAATCAATTATTTCCTAAGGTGGCCAATAATCTAGTTTTCACATGTTTAAAAAAGAAGCAAACCTTTCTCCAGAAGACAAATATAATAGGAAATATTGCGGAAAAAATACCTTTCACTGTTAAACATAACTTAAAATATAGAATAAATATAGATATACAGTTGAAGTCAAAATTATTAGCCCCCCTTAGAATTTCTTTTCTTTTTTAAATATTTCCCGAATTATGTGTAACAGAGCAAGGGAATTTTCACAATATTTATTCATTCATTTTCTTTTCGGCTTAGTCCCTTTATTAATCCGGGGTCGCCACAGCGGAATGAACCGCCAACTTATCCAGCATTTGTTTTACGCAGCGGATGCCCTTCCAGCCGCAACCCATCTCTGGGAAACACATCCATACATTCTCATTCACACACATACACTACGGACAATTTAGCTTACCCAATTCACCTGTACCACATGTCTTTGGACTGTGGGGGAAACCGGAGCACCTGGAGGAAACCCACGCAACCACGGGGAGAACATGCAAACTCCACACAGAAATGCCAACTGACCCAGCCGGGGATTGAACCAGCGACCTTCTTGCTGTGAGGCGAACGTGCTAACCACTAGGCCAATTTTCACAATATGTCAGATAGTATTTTTTCTTGTAGAGAAAGTCTTATTTATTTTATTTCTGCTAGAATAAAAGCAGCTTTTAATTTTTTAAAAACCATTTTAGGGTCAAAATTATTAGCCCCCTTAAGCTAATTTGTTTTCTGATAGTCTACAGAACAAACTATCATTATACAATAACCTACCTAATTACCCTAACCTGTCTAATTAACATAATTAACCTAGTTTAGCCTTTAAATGTCACTTTAAGCTGTATGGAAGTGTCTTGAAAAATATCTAGTCAAATATTATTTACTGTCATCATGACAAAGATAAAATAAATCAGTTATCAGAGATGAGTTATTAAAACTAATATGTTTAGAAACGTGTTAAAAAAATCTTCTCCGTTAAACAGATATAGGGGGAAAAATAAACAGGGGGGCTAATAACTCATGGGGGGTAATTCTGACTTCAACTGTATAAAATATAGACATATCTGAAAAATGATCAATAACTGCAGCTGAGTACAGTATATTGCCCATCCCTACCGGTCACCCTTGATGAACGTTTTGTCCATTTTTTTGTACTAAATAACTGTATTAAGTCCCTTTTATGCTGAAACAGTGATGCCGACCATCACGTAGCATATGAGGTGGTTTTCTTTGATAGCCGTGTTATATAAGACACACCATCAAAAAAGAATTCAAAAAGTAGCTTTCTTGTATTGTTGTGTGAACAATGATAATTTCCTTGTGCAAACAGGCAGAGGCTGAGTCTCTCAGCGGGACGACACTCTCACTTTTAGTAGCGCAGGGTGGAGGATTGAGCACAACAATACAATCCTTCAGCTCTCAGCATGGACACCGCCATCAGACCCAGACGCTCAGGTCACAGGTCACACTGAACCAATGAGTCTCTGCTCTTACAGGCCTGCTGTAGAGTTCACACTCCACTGTAACTGACAGTACCTCCATGAAGTAAAAGGCAGCGGTCGCACGAGATACAGTTGAATTGATGGGTTTGGACAGTTACAAAAAAACGCAGTTAACAAAATGTGTTCTAGACATGTTCAGATCACGTTACCACTAAGCTAAATATGTTTAGATGTTTAAAAATGTTTTGTCTGGTCATAAAAAATATTATAGGACAATAAGGACATGTTTACTTTCATCATTTTGCAAACATTACAAGAACGTTAGTTTTAATTGTTCTCTAAATGTTAATATTAGGGATTTTAGAAATTACATACAACAAGGTGAATAAATAGGTAACGATTATGAATAGTTGATAAACATTCTACGAATGATGGCGATGTTTTAAGACCAGATAAATATTAAATATTTTCTAGAAAAGTCTAAATATTTTCGAAATATTTTCTAGAAAAGTCTACATGCAATTAGGTGAATGAATAGTCAACGAATATGAATAGTTGATAAACCGATGTTTTGAGACCAGATAAATATTAACCTTAAAGGGGTGGTCCACTACGATATCATATTTTAAACTTTAGCTGACGTGTAATGCAGTCGTGTGAACATAAACATTTCTGAATGTAAGACGCTCAAAGTTCAATGCAAAGGGAGACATTAGATTTTACAGAGTTAGCATAGCAAAGCCTACAGCGAATGAAGTTTGGGGACTACAAAAAATACATCCTGGTTAATTATGTCATAAACCCTTCAGGTTACAAGCAAAAAACCCATGCAGTGAAGAGGTGGGGCCAGATATGCTAGGACGCTTCCTGGTGACATACAGCCGGTCCGCAAATCTCAGCACATTATGTTAGCTGATCAATCAGAGCCTCTTGAGGGTGGGCCTTTCAGAGGAACTAGGAAATATGACATTTTCATGTTAGCTGAGTAGCTGTATATAATCAAAGTTAGACATATGAAATAGTAACGTGATTTTTCACAGATGAAGCCTGAGCACACGTTGCTTTGCACCCTATAAACACAATCAAGCTTTAAAAATACACTCTGGACCACAACTTAAATTTTTTAGAAAACTCAAAAGAACTTGTCAGAGCTTTAGTCAGAGAACTGAAAGCTTTCTTCAAATCCAAGGCTTGCAAAAATATGTTCTAAATGTTTTATAATGATTTATAACTTGATCTAATGTTATTTCTCAATGTTCTGTTAACATTTACACAATTTTTGAAACTTAGCAAGTAATATGTTTTTTAAAAATCTGTAATGCTTTATTTTTGTGCCTTTTCTGTAAACTCAATCAATGAATAGTTCAGATTAGGGCTGTGCAATATGGACAAAATAATCCTATTGCGATTTTTGGAACAAATATTGCGTTTGCGTTTTTATTTGCGATTTTGGCAACTGTTTTTGCTTTTTCAAACAAGCGACATACACACATTCTAAATGTATTCAGTGCACAAGAAGTGCATAACAAAACATTTCACAATGAAATAACATAGTATTAAGGTTAATAAAACTGTAGTAAAATAGTTTTTAAAACAGACAACATAAAATAAAATAACCAACAGGCCAATGTCATTAGTAGGCTACATTTCTTAATAAATAACCAAAAAATACAATCATTAACGTTTGCTATGTTTGTTTGTTTTTTTGTTGTTGTTGTTGTTGTTTGTTTTCACAAGCTTTGGAGCAATGACTGTAAAAAAATATACTAGCTTTGGAGACGTAACATAACTTCGGCTCGGCTGTGTTGAAAATTACATAAATCTTTCAAAGTGCACTGTGAAGAAAGTGCAACTGTAAACCTGAAGTTCGCTAAAACTAAACTGTAAAAATACTTTGAAAGCATATTACAACAAAGAAAGATGACCTTATTGCATTTTTTTTTTTAATCATTCCAATTTTAAATGTTAGAATGTTCTGAACGAATAGGGCATAGGGGAGATAACGGGTGATAGAACACAGCCAGGAACTGTCTCTAACTACAGCTCCAGAGGTGTAGTTGCAAGTGCCCAAGTTTGAAACGACTGATTCGGGAAACATCAAATCAATGAACTATGTTTGTAGCGACGGAACTTATGACCTTAGTTGGCCAATGATGGTTTTCAGCACCCCAGCTTAGCTACAACCTGGTGTGCTGTGTCAGCTCTGATTGGTTAACATATTAAAAATCATGAACACAAGAATGTATTCTGGATAAAAATCTAAACGAATTCATAGATAAAATTGCAGCCTTACACAACTTAGAAACCACATGTGCTTAAATCGTAATTTTTTTTTCGATTGTGATTAATTGCACAGCCTTAGTTCAGATACACTGATCACAAGGAAAGGACTATTTCTTTTTAAAATTTTAAAGTATATACTCGAATGGGACCATATTTCACATTTAACTTAGAAATTCAGGGCAAAAGTTTCATTAAGAAGGTAAAAATATGAGATAAATATAAAAAATATATAATATATAATCTATAAAACAGTTTTCAAAAGCTAAGGACCCAGCATATACTATCACTAAATAAAATGCAAAATGTAAACATTGTATTTTTAACTTTCTTTTATTAATATTTCCATCTGCATCCCCGTAATGGCATGTAATTTTGACCTCATACAATTCTGTAAAACTACTAGCATAAACAATGTATTTTACAACACCACGATATAAACAATTTGGCATAATATGAAATGATAGACTTTTTATTTTGCCCATAAGATATATCCTGGCATATTGCAGAGTCCTAGCTGGAATAACACAACAGTTCTTTTTTCAAATAAGGTGTTTTTACAATGCGACATAGAGCTGCACAATATATCTTTATAACATCAATATCTATGAATCTGCAACAGACACATCACAAGAAGTGCAATGTTGTGTCAGGATTATATTTGATCAGCCTCCACAGTTCAGAACACATGACATTTGTATAGTCACTGCAGAATTGAACTAGTGTGAAAGTTTATCATTTGCATGTGTTTTAAAGGTCTGTGACTGTGTGAGCATTTCAAGAGAGTTTAAAGCACTCCGGCACTAGGAATTAATATGTTTGTAGCTCTAACAAAGACTAATTGTATATTGTATTTAATTTATATATACACACTGAAGACCATACAGTGCTATTTTACATTTGATTATATCATTTCTGTACCTGAAAACTGTTAGACTCCTTCATTTGTATTTTTGCTCTACTGTATTTATTCATTCATTCATTTTCTTTTCGGCTTAGTCCCTTTATTAATCCGGGGTCGCCACAGCGGAATGAACCGCCAACTTATCCCACATATTTTTACGCAGCGGATGCCCTTCCAGCCGCAACCCATCTCTGGGAAACATCCACACACACTCATTCACACTCATACACTACGGACAATTTAGCCTACCCAATTCACCTGTACCGCATGTCTTTGGACTTGTGGGGGAAACCGGAGCACCCGGAGGAAACCCACGCAACCACAGGGAGAACATGCAAACTCCACACAGAAATGCCAACTGACCCAGCCGGATCGAACCAGCGACCTTCTTGCTGTGAGGCGAACATGCTACCCACTAGGCCACCGTGGCACCTACTGTATTTATCTATGATTATAATTACTTAATGATATTTTATGCAGATGCACTGCCCGACAAATCCCAATAAATCTACAAATTATATATATTTTTCCAAATAAAGCTATTCAAGTCATATGGTGAAATTGTATTCATATCACAATATATATTCCAAAACATCTAAATATGGCATTTTTATTTGATTATTTTTTTACAATATCACGCATCCCTGATCTGATATAGCTCAAATATGAAAATGTTAGCTGTTATCATTTGTATTTTTAGGGGATTTCTGTTCTTGTTTATCTGTTTGGAAATAGCCCTCTGGTCATTGTGACATGATTCCAATTAAATTCAGATCATTTATGAAGATGATTCATCCATCTTGAACGGTAACTCTCTTGGTATCTGATGACAACATCATGGTTGATCAGTTTTAATAAATGCCTGAATGCACTCAACCTTTTTTGAGTTGTGAAATATCAAAGTGACAGTCATAGAACTGCTTTTGTGGGAGAATGAGCTGTGTGTGTACAGTATCATCCGCTTTTAGACTGTAATGTCTTCCTCTAAAAATCTGACATTGGTAAACATGAAGACATCGGTTGAGATAGTTGGCCTTCTATAGTTCATCAGCCAGTGGCACTGACATTACACATACACAAACACGCTAAGCCTGCGGTTTCCTGAGCTGATTGTGGCCCAGACAGGGAATCATTGTGCTGCAGATGGGAATCATTTACTGGGAAGTGAACCAGAGATTGATCCGAAACACCAATATCAAAATAATGTTGAGAAATGATGGAAATGGTGGACACATAAAGAGGAAGACTGCAGTTTGCAAGCTTTACAACCTTTTTTTATACAAGCATAGAAAACTATAAACTTTTACAGGTTTATTTACTTGAAAACTGTAATATGGTGACTATTTAGCACTATTGAACAATATTGTTTCTCTAAAATCAAACAAGAAGTCGGTTAAATGTCTGTTGAATGTCAGTATCAACAGATATTAAGCAGACAGTCTACTAATACTCAAATGGACCATCGAAATAAAGTGTTACCATATATTTAATTGTGTCATGTGACACTGTGTTCAAATGAACTCCAGACACACCTGAATATTGTCACCCTGATGAAGGCATGTTTTGCAGAAACGCGTAAGTTGGGTGCACAATAGAGCTGTTTTTTTTAAAATAACAGCAATAACCTTGTATACAACTCTTGAATGAAACAATGCACTGTAAAAAGCAATTACTTAAAAGTGACAAGTTGATTTTACTTAAAAAATGTCAAGTTTTTCCTATTATAACTATTAAGTTCACTTAATTTTTTATAATTATGCACATCGTTCATTTATTTAATCATTTTGAGGCAGCGTTTATTTAATTTTTTTAAAGTTAAATCAACTAATTGCTTTTGGAACAATGTACATTCTACTTAAGAAACAAAGGGGATGTCTTTCGAAAATTATGGATGCTTCTAATGAGTCTCTGACCACCTCAGATGTATTTTCATAATAAGTGTGACTTTACTCAATCGTAGCAGAACTTTATATATTTTTATGATTTTCGTATTCTCTGTTTTTATTACTTAATTTTGTTTATGGCTTTTGGTAGTATACTTGTGTTTATTGGTATCCTTGTCTTTGTCCTTTTCTTGTTTTTGTTTGTATGTTCATTAAAACCAATAAACAAAAATTTTTTTTAAAAAGAATTTGGCTTTTTCTATTCAATTTTCGAGTGCCACGGACTAAATATTTTTATATTTTCTCCCTTTTTTGTCAGTATTTTAAATTGGTTAAAAATGCGAAATTAAATAAAACTTGATTTTATATATAAAGAAAATGTTAACTAAAAATACACAATATACTGTTCCTTTAATACTGATATTTTAATATTTTTAAAGACTAAATGTAATAACAGTTGTTAACATTATCCATAATCCTGAAACATGTAGAATTTTCCTCAAAAATCTGATACACATTTATTTTATTATTAATAATAATAATAATAATAATAATAATAATAATAATAATAATAATAATAATAATAATAATAATAACCTCAAAAGCAAATCACTATATTTGAATGATTTGTAAGGATCCCAACTGAAGCTTGATGTATTTCTAAAAAATTCATCTTTGCATCACAGCAATGAACCATTTAAAATGTATTAAAATATATAACATTTATTTAAAACTTAAAGAAAATGTCATAATTGATCAACTATCTTTAAACTCATACTATCCCCAATCTTTCGAATGGCAGTGCAAGTGTGTGATGCACTCATTTGTAAACTCACCCATAAAGGATCCGGTGCTGCAGATGAGACTGAAGAAGCAGCTCTCTGGTGGAAGTGTCCCGCATTTACTGCAGATCAGAACAGCAGAGAAGAGGTTAGAAGCTCACGGTTCACACCACATGAATAAACACTAACACACACACACACACAGAGTCTAAAGCAAAACTCCTGAGAGATGAATTCCCATTGGCAGCAGACTAAAATAGGCCCGTCTGGGAGCTCGATGGATTATTGGGGGAAAAGAGAGAGGTAGAAAAGGGCTTGAGGGCCCTTAGCCTTTCTCACACAGCTGTTACCATGTATGAGAAATGACAAAAGATAAGCAAAGATAGGGCCTCCAAGGAAGAAAGAGTGTGTAAGCAACTCTCCATGAAAGGAAATCTTTCAGGTGATCTTTACTGAAGAGCGTTTCAGCTTTGTATAACATGTCACTGTGGTATGAAGCTGTTAAAAAGGGAGGTGCGGCTGTAAAGATACAGTTTAAACGATGCAAAATTTGCAACCAATCAGCCAAAAACAGCAGAGCATTTTTGAGTCTTACTGTACATTAAATAGATTTTTCAACCAAAAAAATATTGATTGGAAATGTTGTGAATATCGGGAAAACACACGGTGATTTTTTTAACCATTTTTGATTACACCGAGTGAGCCAATTATCAGTTATTTATTTAAAGGTCCTATGAAGTTAAAATAACGTTTTTAAGATGTTAGTATCAGTATTATTAGTTTTCGAGATGTCTATTAGCTTATGTGTGCTCCAAAACAGTAACAAAATTTGCATTTAGAAGATATAAAACTGATATAAACATGTCTGCCTAAATGGATCAACTGTTTTATTCACGTCCCCTCATACTTTAATTTCTCTTTAAATCATAACCAATCAAATGCTCTCTAGTAACTGACAAGCCCCGCCTCCTTCAAGACGCTTCTCGTTTGATTTTCATTTGATGCACTTGAGCTCAACCCCTCTCACTGGCAGAGCTGTGATAAAACAAACACTATTGGTTGTTTTTTTTAAATAGGAGGAGCTTCACTATTTCCCTCCCTCTCTTCATGTTTCAGTTAAGATTACATCAAACACTGAATAAAAATGCATATTTCAAAGCACTTCACGAGACCTTTAAGGCCCTGTTTACACTACTACGCTTTAGTTTTAAAATGCATAAGTTCTGCTGTGGTTACACTTTCCGTTCACACTAACCCGGAGTTTTGGAGCCCCGAAAACAGAGCGTTTTGGAAAGGCTGAAGACGGCGTTTTGGTTTAAAAATGCTGCTGCTCCATGTCAGTGTGAATGGGGAAAAACAGAGACATCTGAAAACGGAGGTCAATCTTGTAAGTTCAGACTTCGCAAGTTTGATATGGAAAACAAACTCCCGAGGACACGTCGGGTAAATATTCAAAGGGAACAGGGTACTGTATAGCGTCATGCACATCAGCCTGGCTGTGTTATTTAACAATAAAATGAAAAAAATGATATGAGGAACTGCTATTTTCATTTTGATATTAACAACTTAAAAGACACCAATAATGTTGAGGCATCGTGTAGCTACATATTTATGTGACCGTCATCTTCACTGTATGCATATTTATTTATAACAAAACAGAGCCTACTGTATAACATAACTGCCCCCTTTCATTTTCAGTCAAAAATATAAAACACGCCCCCTCTTTTGCTAAATATCAGTTTTAATAATCAGTAATGGCCATTATAGAAGTATAACGTCAGTGTACGTGGTTATATAAAATAATATATTAACTTATCTTTGCGCTCAACCAAAACACATTACCTATGAACAAGTAATAGAATCAAAAGACCAAAGAGTCGTTAGATAGAGACAAGATTAATTAAATATCACATTTAACAACTAATAGTGAGATGGGATCTAGCAGTATATCCTTGATAAACTGTCCGACATGCGCTGCTCTCATCTGGGGAGGTGTGCTCAAAGCACCCGCTGACTGCCTGGAGCTCAGATGTGCGCATACGCTGCAGCACATGTCAAAGTGTGTGTGGTTATGTGAGGTGTGGATGGAGAGGTGTTCAGAAATGCTAGGTTAAACATCAGTGTGGACGTGGATCGGACGTGGCCTAAGAGACAGTCTCTTGCTTCATTTCTAAATGAATCAGCTGTTTTGAATGAATTGTCTGAATAAATGAAAGAATGAATGAATGAATTAATTAATGAACGTAATAATGAATTAATGACTCATTATGACTTGCTGTGGTGTCATATTTATTAATCCAAAGGTCTATCAGCATAAAAACACACTCAGCAAAATATTGTTTCCAGTTGTTTTGAAATCTGCCAAAAATTCTAGGTTTGTTGTAAATATCACAAAATTCTGCCTTCAAAAATTATTTTAAAAAACCTCATTACATTCTTATAAATTATGATTCATATGACTTGTGAGCTTTTTACAAGAATTTCAGAACAAGATTGTGTAACGAAGCAGACGCTGAGAGCAGACTTGCAGTTTATTAATTGAAATCGTACAGGCAAGGGTCATAAATAGGAACAAAACAGTGACACAAGGGCAATCCAATATTTGCGGCCAGTAAACAGGCGTGAGGTCAGACTAGGCGGCAAAGAATCAAAACAGCAAACAGAGCAAGAATTAAAATACAGAAAGCTAACCAGGAGAACCGTTTCATAATGTTCATGATAGAAACAAAACTCAGCAATGTGTGAATGAAAGTGAGGTGTTTTTATAGTCCTCGTAATCAATGTAGATGAGCAGCAGCTGGGTCTGTGTGTATTCGGATTATTGTCAGCTGCTGTAGGAACTGATGAGCGTGGGGAGTTCTGGGAATTGTAGTTCATTCGGCAGTGATTTCCAATAAAGAAACCCCGCTAGCGATTGCAACAAACTACAGGAAGTGATCGCCAGTGGAGACAACACCACTAGCAATCACAACAGATTGTTATGGTGAACTAAAGTAAAAAACATAAAACTAAAGCAATTTTTGGAAGTAAATAAAATAGTGCCATTAACACTATGAAAAAAGTGAAATACATGCATGAAGATTACAAAAAAATCTAATAATTATTGTCTAACAAACAAGAACTTTTAATGCTAAACCCAAAGCTATGTTCTCCTGAAAAGTCTTCTTTTCTAAAAACTCCCTGAAGCAAACTCCGTTGCCTAAAACCATGTTATGAGTCTCTGCCAAATGAGCCTCGGCTGGATTACATGTAGCTATTCCTTCTATAAATACATCACTGAGGTGTTAAGCTCTATAATGATAAGCTAGAAATGAGTACGCCATTCCAAGATTGTGTGAGTGTGCGATTTTTTAACCTTTCACCCACTTCAGAGCACCTCTTAGAGCTGTAGACTATGGTGGGCAGTCAAAATAAACCCCCCCCACACACACACACACACACACACACATCATTCTCTGCTGGTAGTGGAAATGCAGATTACGGACACACCCAAAGGCAAGCATAAATAAGACTTAACTTATAACTTGAGCTCTCACACTCCATAAAGCACACAGCTCTGAAGGCAATGGAGACAGACGCTCTATTGAGCAGCTCGGGTCAAAGATCTTCTAAATTATTCCACGTTCTGCAGTTTTGTACTTTGATGATGAAAAGCAGTCAAATAAGAGAACAATGTGCTTTAAGACAAAACTGCAACCCCAATTCTAAAAATGTGAGGGATATTTTGTAAAAACATATATAAAAAATACAGTATATTTATATTTTGTATATATGTACAGTTGAACTCAGTTTTTCTTTTTAAAATATTTCCCAAATGATGTTTAACAGAGCATGGACATTTTCACAGTATGTCTAATAATATTTTTTTCTTCTGGAGAAAGTCTTATTTGTTTTATTTCGGCTAGAATAAAAGCAGCTTTTATTTTTTTTAAGGTAATTGTAAGGTCAAAATTATTTGCCCCTTTAAGCAATTTTTTTTCTATTGTCTACAGAACAAACCATCATTATACAATAACTTGCCTAATTACTCTAACCTGTCTAGTTAAACTAATTAACCTAGTTAAGCCTTTAAATGTCACTTTAAGCTGTACAGAAGTGTCTTGAAAAATAGCTAGTAATTTAAAAAAAAGTAGATTTACTGTCATCACGGCAAAGATAAAAGAAATCAGTTATTAGAAATGAGTTATAAAACTACTATGATTAGAAATGTGTTCTCTATCTTCTCTATGTTCAACAGAAATTGAGGGAAAAATAAACAGGGGAGCTAATAACTCAGGGAGGCTAATAATTCTGACTTCAACTGTATATATATATATAAACAAAATCTAGATTTTGATGGTGGAAACAAACTCCAACAAAGTTGGGACAGAAGCAAAATAATAGTGAAACAGTTTCATCTAAATTACTTTGAAATAGTGTACATAAAGCAGGGGTTTTAGGGTTCAAAAATGTGCATCATGGTTCATCAATTTGTGACAAAAGTCATGGAAAAACTGTAAAAAATACATATATGATAATTTAATTATCACATTTCTCAATGCAAAACAATAAACTGTTTGCCCACTTGTAAATTACGTTATTCTGGGTACAGTTGTCATGTATGTTTCAGGTGTAAAATCCACTAGAGGGCGCTGTCTACATTTTGACATATCCTTTTTGTGCACATTAATCAGGGGCTTGTCTTAAAGATCTTACAGAACATGCAAACACTGCTGCTGAAAAGTCTATTTTAATTACTGATTGAACCAACTGTTCCCTGGTTATCCTATTTTAGAGAGATTGCCTTGCTTGAAGGTACAACTACCAGACTTAACGGTGCAAAATACAATACTATTTGAAGCTGGACCAATATTGCTGCTATGTTACTGGATACCCAGATAGCAAAATACACTTGGGCCAGTTCCGGCTAGATTCTCGCCTGCCGGAGACTTACCCCTCGGCCGACTCCGTCTGCTGTACTCGAGTCAATAAGCTAAGAGTTGACATACCTATCACATATTTGATTTATAGTTATTTTTATATATAATCTTTTTTGTACAAGTAGATGATTTCATGGCCTCTGCTTGTATATAGCTTCAT
>CAIGQQ010039955.1:2875524-2921725 GCA_903798035.1 Danio albolineatus
CTTACATGGGTTCCGATCTCGGAATCCATATATATATATATCATAATTTGAATAAAATATTACTCATTAAAAAAACCAGCTGCGCCAGTAATGTGACTGAATGTGCAAGCTCTGATCCACTCAATATAATGAATGAACAGTGCAATGCAGCAGATTATAACAAACATTTATATTGGTTAGTTTTGAACTTTATGACTACATATTAGTCTCATCTTTTTGTCAACAATAATATGTGCACACAAACAACTTTTTCAGTCATGTTACTAGCACTTTTTTATTAACAGAATTAAAACAGCCTCTATTATGATGAAACATTTGCTTCAGCACAGCATTAATCTGAAGGAATGCACCATGTTTAAATATGGCTTACTAACACTTCACAATGTTTCTAGATTCCTGTTTCTCCATGACCTTGTCTAGGTCTTTAGACTGAGGAAAACAGAAAGAGATATACAGAGAGATGAGGAAAAAGGAAAGGCTTGAGGAGTGAAGAATGTGCTGACACAGATCACAGCCTCAGGTGGAGAAACAGACAGACGGAGAAGGGGCACTTTCCAGGAATTAAGCCCCAAGTATACTTAGACTGTTACGTGTACACTAGAGTATGCCTACAGTATAATGTGCCTGGTGTGAATTTCATCATCAGAAAAGTATTGGAATCGTGTACACGTGGAGACAGATTTTTCTATTTTCTAACTCACATGCATTAGAAGGAAGACACGTCAAATAATCTTTATAATAATACATTTTCTCAGTGTTCAATAAACTGTGGAGTTGCCTGCATTTGTAAAGCCATTGGACGGAAAAATATTATATCAATACTTTCCTTAAATTATTTGTGAATTTATTAAAGATCTTCTTGATTTTAAGGTAAAATTCTCGCTATTAATAAACAAATAACTATGACTTTTGCTTGAATAAACACCTAATTTGCTGCTAACTAATAGTTATTAAAAGTAAGAGATGATGCCAACCCTCACAGGCTTTAAGAATAGCACAAAATTTTGAGCAATACACAAATACAATTACTGAAAATGTATTATACACATAGATATCACCTTTCTGATAAGGACACTTTACTGTATTTAGTGTCCACTCTATACACAACACCATAACTGATTTTGACTGTAATGCAATCATTATTGTAAAAAAGCGCTATACAAATAAACTTGAATCGATAAAAACTAAATAGTAGGGTTTAGATATGAAGTAGCATTGGGATTGTGGAATAAGATCATTAAGAATATGTACTAATAAACAGACAACATCGTAATAACAGGCAGGTAATAAGCCACTAGTTAACAGTGGAAATTGGTAAAATAAAATAAATGAAATAAAATATCTCCATTACCAAATACCATTGTTTTTTTTTCCAATTGTCATTACCTTATGAGAGGGACGTTGTCCAGAGTACAGCACAAGATTGGTCCTCTCTGCATTGGCAGATCCACCTCACATGACTGGTTATACATCCTATAAACAAACAAACATAGAGACCGCCATGTATAAATATATAAACACATATCGCATGGAGTTATAACAGAGTCAAAGTGAGTCTTGCAGGTTTGTAGATGTTCTTTCGAGTTCTTGCTTACTATCAATGAATAACAATCAACTATACCAGACCAGACCACCGAACACTGGATGACTAGAGTTGAGGCTACTTCACACAAAGAAAGATAACTATAAAAAAAAAATTATTACCTTGATGGTCCCACTTATTTTAAGGAACATTCTGACTATTAACAAACCATTAACTATGACTTATCTTAATAAACTCATAATTTGCTGCTTATTAATTGGTATAAAAGTGTTGTGTTTGTTTCGGTATTGAGTAAGATTAAGGTTGTGGAATAAGTTCATGCAGTATATCTACTTTATAAATGCTAATAAACAGCTAATAACTTGTAATAACCAGTTAATAGTGAGAATTGGACCCTATGCTAAAGCGTTACCACAGTAACTACAGTTGCATGTATGCCATTTTTAATCCTTAAACTCTTTCAAGAAGGAAAGATTCTGGCTTTTATTTTAATAATAACTCAGACATTTAGCTCATTAATATTATTCCTCTTTTTGCATTACAGTTGTGATTTTGAGTCTGCCATTCTTTTAAATTTAGTGGCATTTTAAGTCATGTTTGCAAAATGACTTAAGAGGTATGCAAAATAAGTCGACAATGTAGTCGTAAATGATGTTTCAACAATGTGTGAGCTGACTGTAGCGTAAATATCAATCATAGATTGTAATTAGAATGATTCTATAATTATATTATATAGATTAAAAAGAAAAACATATCCCTGTATAGGTTTTTGTTTATATTAATTGAGGTATATTTGGATAGCACTTGTTTCTCATGAGGATGTCTGTACAAGAAAAATCTCTATAGCTTCTTAGTGATTAAACACATGCATTCAGATGAGGATAATATCATGATGGAAGTCTGAGTTTATAATCCCACGTCTCACATGATCATTCATGTGCTCAGTCAGATGCTAGTATTTATATGTGGGATCCTCATATATGGCCCCTGAGATCCACGTTCCTGCAGAGTTTAGCTCTAACCCTAAAACTCGTAGATTCACATGATTTATACTTTTAAAACAAGTTAATACTGTTAATGTTTAAAGTTAATGCTGAGAACATTTTAGACACAATATTGTCTTTTTTGTGTTTTGTCAAAGAAAGAAGTTACAAACAAACCCAGAGCAGGCACAAACTGACATGGCTAACAGCTACTCTGACTGACAGTGTTCACACAGCGCAAAAGTGTGTGCTTGAAGGCGCATGGTGCTTTTTCTGGTGACGTAGAGCCGATCCGCGAATCACAGCACATTATGTTAGCAGAACAATCACAGCCTCTTGAGGGTGGGCCTTTTAGAGGAACTAGGAAATATGACTTTTTCATGTTAGCTTGTATATCATCAAAGCAAGATATATACACAAATAACGTGATTTTCTACAAATGAAACATGACCACACATCGCTTCGGATCTTATAAGCACAACCAAGTCTTAAAAATACACCCTGGACCACCCCTTTAACAAATCAATTCAGTGATTCATTCATAATGACAGCAATTTGCTTAAATGAGTAATAGAAGATGTTTGACAATGCTAACATTAGCCTGATAGCACCCTGCAAATCGTCATCCAAAGCCAAACCTCCTGAACGCATGAACGTGCACAAGAAAACATAACTAGGACACATCATGTAACAGTCACTGTTAGTACAGTTACAGTTGTAGTACAGTTAGAAATTATAATACTTAAGTTAAAGCATTTCTGCACAGAGTTAAGCAATTACATATTTTCACAAGCAAAACAGCCTATTGGAATGTTCAGGCCCAACGTTTTGAATGGACAAACTTTTTTGGTCCTACACATATTGTTCAAAGAGGTAATGATTTGCACTCATCAAGTAATTGCTTGGTGTTGTTTTTATTTTTACATTCTTCGGGTGACTCAAAAACACAAACGTTTCGGCTCAATGTCCCCCTTAGTGTGTAACACAATCCTCTCCCTTCACCCTTTTTATCCCACAGTCAATCTCACTGCGTCATTAGACGACTACTTCATAATCAGAAAAACAATCTCATTTTCATTTCATCATTCCATGATTAACCACATAAGGACTATTTATCTTCATATTAAAAGCATTATTTTACAGAGAAATAACATATCAATTATCATCATTTGCCAAGTGTACATCAATACAATGTAAACCCAACAACCCATAGCATTAAAAAATACATTTGACGATCATTCAATGACAATCTTACCTTCACTTCAACACACATAACCAACCACACAAGAAATATTTACCCTCACCTTCAAAAAAGCATTATTTCACAGAGAAATAGCATATTTACATCAATACAATGAAATTCTGACAGTCCAGAATATAAAGAAATACATTTGTTATATTGTGTTATTTATCTAGATGGCTGCTTGATGATTACCAACAGTCTCTTTTTCATTCCAACAATCATAATCAACCATACAAAAAATACCCTTACCTTCAAATACATTATTTTATAGGAAAATGGCATACCTACTATCATCAATCCCTCATTCATCTCTACGTCAATACCGTTTAATTCCGACAATTCAAAAACATTAAACATTAACATTGTCCCTACAACTTCAATATCCATGATTACTAATATTATAGCTAAACAACAAACTGTTAAGGAAACACAGAAAAGTCTAACTCCTCATTCATTATATGTTATTTCTCCGTAAAATAATGTTTTAAATATGAAGGTAGATGGTCCTCATGTGGTTAATCATGGAATAATGAAATGAAAATGAGATTTTAGATTATTTTCGATTATGAAGTAGTCGTCTAATGACGCAGTGTGATTGACTGTGGGATAAAAAGGGTGAAGGGAGAGGATTGTGTTACTCACTGAGGAAGGCATTGAGCCGAAACGTTTGTGTTTTTGAGTCACCCAAAGAATGTAAAAATAAAAACAACACGAAGCAATTACTTGATGAGTGTGAATCATTACCTCTTTGAATAATAGTATTGACTATATTAACGCACCAAAACGTTTCTTTAAAAACCGCGAGTGCGCAGGGCAAATTTCATTACTTTACGTCCTACACATATTACAATACATATAAATATATTGATCACTTAATTTGATGATTGCTGTCAGGGTGTAACCAGCATAACAAAAATAGTTTCAGTACACAATCAGCATCAATATGTAACTGAATCAGTTCTTTTGAACGAAACATTTGAATGAATGATTCAGTAAACCACTCAGAGACATTGACTTGCTTCCACCTACTGTCAGTTTTAGCTTTATATTCACGACAAAAAACCCAGAGGTATCTTTTTTTAATAAAACAAACTCCTAGTCCTTGGTGTGAACGGGCCTTTATAACTCAGAAAGGTGTTTCGACAGCCCCCATAACTTCAATTCATATTCCACCATGCAGAACTCCAGGCAAACATAATGTGGCTACACTTCATTACTAAAGCAAACACACCCCGCACTACAGCGCTAACACTCCTCCTACCAAGGGGGAAAAACAGATGAAAGACCACTGTTGTTTCCAGAGTGTAAAAATTACACAGGAATGCAAAGCACTCAGAAAAGGTAAAAGCAGCCTGTGGGTTCCGTTTCATTAAACACACTGAATTTGATCTTGTTTGCTCAGCTTCAGCTCCACACTATGCGCTGTTAGAAAAGAAATGCTTTAGTTGCTCAACACATGACAGATAGATATTTTTCAGTGATTTTCTGAGACAGTTTATCCGCCATTTTAATGATGAGACACACACTGATGCCATCATTCCTGCTTTAATAATTAAGGCACAGTGTGGTTTCTCCCAAGGCCCGACAGCAGAGCTAACATTTATGATAGACACTAGACAGACACCACTAAGCGTCAGATGCTAATGTTTGACTAAAAGCTCTCTTGGTATGAAGAACAAGTTAACCTGTGATTAGCAATGAAACTAAGCAAGCTTCAGGTCTTCACTGGCTGACATGTCCTTGAGGCAAATAAAGTTAATGAGAGTGGATTTGGACACTCGTTCGGCATCTCATTTCAAATACATCACTCATTAAAGCAGATTATGAAAGAAAAGTGTAGGTACAAAGCCAGGAGGTCTCCCCTCTCTCTCTCTCCCTCTCTCTCTGATGCTAAATCTCATCAGTAAATCATTTATAGCCTCAAAGCACAAGAATATTAAAGTATCAAAATATGTGCTCAAACCAGGATTATTAGTTAGTGTTAAGGTTAAAAATAAAACTATTTTTACATTATAGATAAGACAATAGGTTTATGTGATGGTCATTTTATTTTAAAAATATTTAAAGAAAGCATTTAATGTCTTGTGCACTTAAATAGTTACATTGTTGTTTTATTAATTATTAAAACTATACAGATACACAATAAAAAACTAATAAATGTGATAAAATATGCAACAAAATTACTGAAAATTAATTCAAACACAAAAAGATGTTTATAGTTAATATTTTTCAGAATATTAAATTTAAAATATTACATTTACTAAAATATTACATTTAAATATAATTTTTTAAATAAATATTAATTTTTACATCTTTTATTTTTTGCAATACAGGATTTACAGAATTTTTAGATAAACATTAAATTATATATACATAAAAAACTATTTTTATTTTTTAAAAAGTCATAGCATGATATAATTCATAACATAGTTTAAAAAAAATGATATTCTTACCAGTTGTCCACAGGACAGACATGCTGGTTATATAAGGCCATAGCATACCTGGAAAAACAGAAATGATACATTAGCCATAAAATATAATCAGCACAAACCAGAACAAAAGTTTAAATTCAAACATGCATCCTATTTCTACTTTCAAGAAGACATTTGTCAAACTTAAAATCGATTATGACTAATACCTTATTACAGCTGCATTTTTGCATCAGTAGAACTTTTAAAGAAGTTCTCATTTGTTGAATTATTGAACTTGATGAATGTATTATCTAACATTAACAAACAATGAGCAATTTCTATTTCCCCAGCATTTCCTAAACTGTTAATAAGAGTCATAATACTCAGCAATGCTTTGATAATCATGTCAGTTCAACTATGTTAACACATTAAATCATATAAATCATAATATAAAAAAACAAAACAAATAAAATAAAATAAATATGCAGCCATGATTAAAGCGAGATTTAAAGGGATCGAACACCCAAAAATGAAATTGATGTCATTATTTACTGTGACTTTCTTTCTTACAAAATCCAAGAAAGATTTTGTAAAAAGCTCGAAACCTGTAACCAAAGACGTCCATTGTATTTGTTATTCCTTCTATGGAAGTCAATGGTTTACACATTTTCCACTTTCTTCAACAGAATAAGGAAACTAATAAAGGTTTGAAACCACTTGAGTGTGAGTAAATAGTGAGGACATTTTCATTTCAGCATGAACTATTCCTTTAAAGAGCAAAAAGCCTTCTGAGATCACGTCTCAGCTAACATTCACATAAAATTCAATGCAGATTTAGCTGAAACACTAGAGGCAGTGAAACAACTATTATTAATTTTCACACAAATTATGATTATGGGGCAGATTAGTAATTCATGAAGGATCACTTTCACTGTTGGCACCAACAGCCTCGTGTACAGTGCCCTGGCATGTAAGGCTATTGTAAAGTGGGCATCACAGATTTTCCTGATCATGTACCCCCACCCTCCCACCCCCCTTTCACCCCTTCCTGTACTGTCCTATCGTAATAAAAATGGCAAAAACAAAAAAAACTTTCAATACAATCACTTTCACCATAGTGATTTGTAAAGGTATACATTTTTTAACATTTGTTTCACATACTGTATGTTTCCATATGATGCATTCCTCTTCTAACATAGTGCACTGTTTGTAGCTCAACTGCTGCAGTTATGCAATGTGCTCAGGTATTACAAAAAGAATCAAATGACTTGTTTGAGCAAATACACTTTTCAGCTGTTAGCAGCACCTATCATCAGCTATTTGACTTCCAATCTGCTGTGATATGTGCATTAACCAACAAAATATAACATTTGCCTGTTACTAAGAACATTTAATATACTTTTAATGCCACTGCCTTGACATTTTCACTTGAAACTGATCCATAATGTCAACACAATATCCTTGTTGTAGAAAATGCCGCCACAGGCATATATTTTTCATGAGCCTGTGTAGGCTGAAAGATAAAACTTATAGAAATAACTATGAAAATGTTGTGGTACATCCCACAGCAATGTTTTTGCAACTACATTACGTTTCAGTTCAATTCGATTCATCTTTATTTCTGTAGCCTTTTACAATGTAGATTGTGTCAAAGAAGCTTAACATAGAAGTTCAAGTAAATTGAAAGTGTGTTAGTCCACATTAAGTTAGTTACTTTACAGGAAAACACAAAGACTCCACTGGTTTTAGTGTTATATTTATTCATCAATCATAAAAAAACCACACATTGCTTAATCGTTATTTTCAAATAAATAATTATTTAATGTAAACCCCTGATAGGAATACACTACTCAGTTCCAATCCCCTGAGACTTCCATTCATCTTTAGTTTTGCATGCACAAATTTTAGAAGAAATGCAAGAGCTCTCTCATCCTCCATAGACCCAAGATGTTCCGAGTCCAGAAAAGAAACCAAAAACATTGTCAAAAACATTCCAAGTGTCTTCAGTTGTTCTGTAATCAAAGAAGCTTCAAGAACAGTTTTGGCTAAATGAATGAATGAATGAATGAATGAATGAATGAACAAATCAACGGATGGACTAATGGACGAAGGAACGAATGAACGAATGAACGAATGAACGAATTTGACTGTTTGCCTATATCAGGGTGTGGTTTTACTATGGGCAGTGCAAAATGCAAGCATGTACTACCCACAATAAATGCCTCATACACTACCATGGAAGTTAGAACATAGTTTTTTTGGTAAACAAATGTGTTCTTGGAGCTTCTAATGATTGCAGTTGAACCAGTGAAGAAACACTGAATGTGTTGACAACGTTTTTGGTTCTTTTTCTGCACTTTGAACATCTTGGGATCATTTATGTCTGTGGAGGATGAGAGATAGCTTTCTGATTTCATCTAAAATATCTTAATTTGTGTTCTGAAGACGTATGAAGGTCTCAGAGGACTTAAGCAATTAATAACAGAATTGTCATTTTTGAGTGAACCTACCCCTTAAACATAGCAGACATATAAAATGAGCAAAGTGTGGAGGGCCACCATTCTATACACCTGCAACAGCCTCTAAGTTCACTGATAAAAAGTTCTTCGGACAAAACTTTATACTAGCACAAAACCAAAAACCAGCAAGCTCTGAAATATTAGTCAATATGACCTGTGCATTTTTAGCTTACACCATCGTTATGTGACTCACGCTGATGAAATAAGGTCAACACCCTCCTAATCAAGTCACACTGACCCTCATAAGATGTCAATGAACACAGGACTGCCAGATAAAGGTCCAAGCAAACATTTGCCGACCGACTTTTACAGAATCTGATGAAAGAGCATTTCCAAGCAAGCAAAAATTGCTTACAAGTGGACAACGGCACAAGAAAGGGCTATAAAGCCCTCAGTGGAAGGTAAACACACTCAGCACCTGCCACTGGATACCATCTCAGCCCGTCTTTCTCTCAAGCGGATCTCACTGTTGACATACACACACAAACACATTTGCATTTGTCCAGTGTAACTGCTTCTGACAACACGCAGGGTCAAAAGTGGGCTAAGCAGCAATTAGGTTTGTTTTCATCTCTAGCAAATGTGTGTGTCCACTATAAGACAGATCACCTGTGCTCTGCTCTACACTTAGCACTACTCTGAGAGAAATTACATTTGGTAAACAAACATTCTGCCATCTGCCCCGGCTGGTGTTGTGAATATTCACACAGGCTGTTACCAGGTCACTCTCAACATCACCGAGAATCACACACAAACACACTCAGGCCTGCTTCAGAAAACACTGAGCAGCTTCAGCGGAAACCAGAACCCATCTGTTCACCAGAAGATCTTGATGCGCTTTCTGAAATAACTCGTGACAGGAATCATTCATTCATTCATTTCCCTTCAGATTAGTCTCTATTTCAGAGCTCGCCACAGCGGAATGAGCCAACTATTCCAGCATATGTTTTATGCAGTGGATGCCCTTCCAGCCACATCCCAGTATTGGGAAACACTCATACACACTCATTCACACACACTCATACACCACAGACAATTCAGCTTACCCAATTCACCTATACCGCATGTCTTTGGACTGTGGGGGAAACCGGAGCACCCGGAGGAAACCCACGCCAACACAGGGAGAACATGCAAACTCCACACAGAAATGCCATGAATCAATAGCTGCTAAATGTTTGTTACTTTCAAAATTTAACTTTTTAAATTTAAAACATATAGTTCACACACACACAAATTCTGTAATGACTAATTTACTCTCCAAACATTATTTTTTTTGTCAAAGAATACAGATAACCTAAAGGTTTTTATTGTATAAACTAAAAATACAGATATTTCTAAATGTATATTTGTTTATGTTCTGCAATAAATCAAACAGGTTTGGAGTAAATGAGGAGAGAATAGGGCCGAAAAACAATATTATATCGAATCGCTATAAAATTAATGTCAATAACAATGATAAGATCAGGACTTTTTATACTCTATACTGATCTAAGAGCCAATCACACAGCAGAAATGTGCGAAAATGGGAGTCTAGAAGTGTGTTTGACATTAGAGATGCACCGAATATTTGCCCACGGAAAATTTATTAGCCAAAAATATGTTACGCCATTTATTCATTCATTCATTTTCTTTTCGGCTTAGTCCCTTTATTAATCTGGGGTCGCCACAGCGGAATGAAACGCCAACTTATCCGGCATTTGTTTTACGCAGCGGATGCCCTTCCAGCCACAACCCATCTCTGGGAAACACATTCATACATTTTCATTCACACACATACACTATGGACAATTTAGCTTACCCAATTCACTTGTACCGCATGTCTTTGGACTGTGGGGGAAACCGGAGCACCCGGAGGAAACCCACGCAACCACGGGGAGAACATGCAAACTCCACACAGAAATGCCAACTGGCCCAACCGGGACCTGCCCCAACCGGGGATCGAACCAGCGACCTTCTTGCTGTGAGGCGAACGTGCTACTCACGCGCCACCGTGGCGCTTACGCCATTTAATGAACCCTTTAATTTTTGTGTCTTGAGTCATTATTGGGGTACTATTTTAAATCTGAAAGCATTAACAACTGAGAACGAAATGTATATCGTTATCATTCAATATGGAAAATAATGATCAAGATTGCGTTTTTGCCATATCGCCCAGCCTTAGGACAGAATTTACATTTTCTTTGGTGAACCATGATTTACACTGAACCTTCATTCATTAATTTTCTTTTCAGCTTAGTCCCTTTATTAATCAAGGATCGCCACAGCGGAATAAACCGCCAACTCATACTGGGTCAGTAGGCATTTCTGTGTGGAGTTTGCATGTTCTCCCTGAGTTGGCGTGGGTTTATCTCCAGGTGCTCCGGTTTCTCCCTCAAGTCTAAAAACATGCGCAGGTGAATTGGATAAGCTGTTAAATTGTACGTAGTGTATATGTGTAAATCCTCCAGATTAGGGGGTTAAGTGTTGGGCTAATGACCCACCTTGTAAAAATTTAATTTTACGAAATACCAACATGATGCGGCTAATTATCAACTTCAATATAAAAACAGCCCTGGAAGTAATTAAGTAAGTAATACACAGATAAATAAAGGCAGACATTTTTGGGGGCTTTCAATACTTAATTAGGAATAAAATGATCCAGTATAAGACTCTGGTGGTATGATAAATTAAGATTCAAATATCCTAGTTTCACGGTATTACGATATTATAATTACTGCTGTAAAATATGTTCTTTTTCAACCTAATTTATTTTTCTTGAAGACACATTTGAAATATTTTGAAACAGTAAACATGTCAGGCTATATAATGCAAATAAATCATTGATCTTCTATTTTTTTCAACAGTTTCGTAACAGATTTCTTTACAACTTGAAAAGGTAGATATCTTTGGATATCTTTCTTTTCTGTGGATATAAATAAGCCACTGCACTGTTCAGCTTTGTAGCATGCTTGGATGTAGGTGCATAAGTGATCTTGTTTTTTTTCTGATGGGCTGACCAGTAGCTTTTGATGTGGAAAGATTGCTGCCCTAAATTACAAATAAATAAATATTAACTAAAATAATGAATAACGAAAAAAATAATTGAAAAAAATGTACATATACCTTGAAACGGTATATGAGAAAATATTTGCATTTTTCAAACCTTGACTTTTCCCAAACCACTGTAAACCGGTTATTATCCCATACCTATCACACGTTTCCCACAAAAGAAAAGTCGGCACAAATTTGACCTATCCAAACTATTTTGGAAGGAGATAGAGTATTGATGCTGAAAATTAAGCTTTGCTACACAAGAATATTAAATTACAATACTATTATTTTCAAATAGCAATCAATTTTTGTAATATAACTGTTTTAGTATACTGTATAGGTGTAATAAATGAATTCAGCCTTGGTGAGAGTAAGCCACTTCTTACAAAGAGGAAGAATACAAGAATACAAAGAAGCAATAACTTATGCCTGATGATACATGCTAGAACCTTCTTGATTCAGATGAGTAGGTCTTTTACCAGGCAACCTCCTAAACAGATGGCAGACAACCATTATAAAAAAAACCTCCATTCAACATTATTTACTCCAGTCCTTCACAATTACACCCTGTGCTGTGTATTCAGCAGTTACATGCAAGAGTGAGAAATTAATGACCAAGACACTCAAAAAATATGACTTTTGCTTCTTGTTTAAAAAGAGTTGAAACAACTCTTAAAAGTCTTAACACTTTTTTGGGACAACTTAATTGTTTTGTGTTTATTACACTTAAATTTGTAAAAATAAATTTAGTTAACTTAGTCAATCTTTGTTGGCACAACATGAAGGAATTGTTTAGAATCCAGCATTTTTTTTAAAGTGTACACTAAAAAAAGTTTGTTTAAACTACTTTTTTAAAATAAGCTGAAACAACACAATACCACAGGGTTTTTTTTCAATCCACTTAAATTTGTAAAAAATAATAAATTAACTTAATTCCCTTATGTTGTCCCAACACAAATAGATTGTATGGAACCCAGCATTTTTTACCGTTTACAGTGAAACCAAAAAACGAACCTGCCCACAAAAAATATGTACTGTAGTCATTTATAGTAACTATCGCAGTACTATCCTATAGTGAAGTACTTGAATGAATATTTTGTGTTAATTCTGTAGTTGCTGCATTAATACAACAACTAATATAAACAATTTACTCAACTATATAAATTACTCTACACTACAGCGCAGTTTACTGTAGTAAATGCTAAAGTATACTACAGAATTGATTACATTTAATCAGTTCACTTTAGTTAATACTCCCCCATGCTGTAGCTTTAACAAATTTAATTGAATTGAACATAAAACAGTTAAGTTGTCCTAAAAAAATGAAGAATTGTGTTGTTTCATTCATTCATTCATTTTCTTGTCGGCTTAGTCCCTTTATTAATCTGGGGTCGCCACAGCGGAATGATCCGCCAACTTATCCAGCATTTGTTTTACGCAGCGGATGCCCTTCCAGCCACAACCCATCTCTGGGAAATGTGTTGTTTCAGCTCATTTCAAATAAATAGTTTTTTTCACTTTTTTGAGTGTATAATATATACAGTATAATACACTTTAGTATAGAAGGTTTCAAAACACTATAGTATTTACTATGAATTACTATAGTATTTTTTCATGTGGGTGATTTGACTGTAAAACTACGCTTCATCAACAACCAGTGAGGTATAATGCTTGTACATCCAAAGCATTGAGAGTAACCTCTGACAGTTTCCTCTGTTACTGTGCACAAGCTTTAAAATATAAAGCCTTTGTTATGAATAAATATTCTGTGTTGTTTGCATAAACACAACTGTGCAGGGAGGAGCACATCTTTGTGGGACCATGCAGCGTTACCAAAAACAACAGCATCAACGTATAGAAATAACGTCCAAATGGAAACTCTGACTTGGAAACTTACCCTCGCCTAAATGGAAACTTTTTTTTATAATGTAGCCTGGATAATTTAAACAACCATTCCATGGGGTTTAACTGGGGGCTTCATACTATTCAAACCTGCCTCTAAGTGTTAATAAAGAAAAGAAAGTTACAGTCAAAAACACACTAAACTGCCTCAGTTGTGCTTTGAACTCTTAGTTGTTGTTTTTAGTAACGTTAACTCAGTTCTTTTATAGGTCGTAATTAGAGGTTCCATTTTCAGCTACAAAAACCATGCTCTGTCTTGCATGCATAATGGAAAGAAAAGTCTCTGAAATAAGACAAGTTTAGTCCATGTTGTATTGGGAACCTCTCCCAGACCATCACTACAGGAGTCATGGATCGAATAAATCAAACATTCTCTCTCTCTCATTCTCCCTCTCTCTCTCATAGTAAATGATAAGCCGCTGATGCTGCCCTCCTCTGTTTTACTAGCTGAGGGCTTTATGTAAGCACCTCAGTCACTTCAAACTCAAGGCTCTACAGGAGAGGAAGGGGATCTAGAACTCCCTGTTGAAACAGGGCGCCTGCAAGCATTCCAGAGGAAGGAAGTTTGGACAAGCAATGAGACGGCAATGCAGCAGTGCACCTTCAAGAAAATACAACTGCATAAAAGGTATTCCTCAGCCCCCTGTCTTTCTACAACTTCAATTACGTCAAACTATCCTTCACTCAAGTCACATGCCTGCAGTGATGGTCGCTCTCTCCATTTATTTATTAATGGAGACCTCAAAGTCTTCACATTTTTCAGGCAAGTTCAGGCGAGTCAACACTGCAGTTTTTTTGGTAAAAAAGTGAGTTCAGGTATCTGTTTATGAATTCTGCTGAAAGTGGCAGTGTTTCAGATGCTTTAGCTAGTAATTGTATCCTTTCCGCAACTAATTATAAGTTACACTGGAAACTTTGGTGTCGAAACACAAACCTGGCACAACAGACTCTTACTCTTGGTCACTGTATATACTATAAAATTTGTTTCAATGTAAACCAAATGTAAAATTAGACCACATTTCAACATATTCCATAATAGTTACACCACGCAATAAAAACTCAATCTTTTACACCATAATGTTGAAAGTTACCAAAGACACATTATGTGTATTTGGGTAAAAGATGAAAAAAGGTAATACAGCTTTTTTTGTACATCATATAGTGTCCTGTTTAAAAATAAATTCTGTGTAACGACTGATATTTCTTACAGAAGAAACCCACTAAAATGTCATTGCACTCTCAGAAATAAAGGTACACAGGCTGTCACTGGGGTGGTACCTTTTCAAATAGTACATCTTTGTACCTAAAAGGTCCATATTAATACCTCAAGGGTACATATTAGTTCCTAAAAAGTACAAAAATGTTCTTCTTAAAATGTTTTAGGTACTAATATATACTTTTTTAGGTACCAATATGGACCCTTTAAGTACAAATGTGTACCTTTTTGAAAAGGTACCACCCCAGTGACAGCTCGGGTACCTTTATTTCTGAGAGTGTGAGTGCAACAATATTCCAATATATACATACAAATCTTGCCAATATTTGACAACAACAAACATTTGATTAGATGACTTATTTAAATTATTAATTAATTGATTTATTTATTTACGCATTGATTAACTAATTTATTAATGGTCTTTCATTTTTTTACTAGACTGCCATTAATTTCTAATAAAAAATGACGTTTTATAATTTTACATTATTAAATACATTTTAATAAGCACAGTTCAGAATAAGTGTAGTTTCATGTTTAAAAAAATGTAACCACTGAATCATTATATCACTAACTTTTTTTACTTTTTACTTTCACAAAGGTTATTTGAAACCTCAGTGTAGGCAGTGGCACCTTAATTTCATGTTTCCAATGTATACAAAACTGTGTATACCGTAAAGGTAATTTGTTGCAGACACCAAAATAAGATTTTTAACCCAAACACTCCGTTAAGCTGGTGTGCATCCAGTTAAAAATCAGTTATGTAATCCTAAATCAGAGCATGCGTGCCATCTGCACAGGTATTATCCATGCTCATCCAAACATATGCATGGATGGATAAAAACCCACATATGACCTTAAATACCATGCACTCACACGACCCATATTCCAGTGATGGTGAGAGCTGGGAGGCTGACGGGTAAGATCATCCACAGAGACATCTCCAGCACACGATCCTCTACTGCTCCCCTCAATACAGCCACTTCTTTCGCCTTCGCCAGCCTGTCTCCCTCTGCTCATCAATGTGCATTTATAGCTGTTGCATGACCCCAAATAGGCTTATTTTAAAGATCATACCTGAGAATAAAAACAAAGAAAAATTTTCAATGACACCGTTTTCTACACTGCATTTCAATTGGCATTTTTAACATAAGTTGGTTTTTAAAAGCTGCAGGTTTTGCTTTATTATGCATACATTTTGCACTTTTATATTCTTGTTTACATATACACTGGATTTTTCTCTTTGTTTTACCATTATTAACTCTGTCTGCTCATCTCTAACCCTAACTGCTGTGCAGAAGAATATTCTTTAGATAACCAGCAAAATGGCCGATTGAAGTTAAGTGTAACAGCCGTGTGTGCGGTGTCGAGTGCGGGCAGTAAGTCTCTCACCTCCCCCTTGTTTTTGGGGACCGCAGTCGCGTCTCCCACCTTTGTTAAATCCTCAGACGGAGCGCAGACTCTTCAGAAAAGAGACGTCAATCATCGGTAGCGGCTACAGGTTTATCTTAACTCCTCAAGCTCCCAGATGACAGCGGCTGTGTAATGTTGTGGCTTCGCTCGGTCGGTGTTTTTTCGGTGGATTTCTGGAGCCTCGTTGCTCTCGGACGATCAGAGCTGTCTCGTGTCCCGCCGTGTGGACTGAACACGAACTTAAAGCAGTCCAGCTGTTCGCGCAGCTCCGCCTCTAGACAGCAACACACACAGCACATCCTCACATGTGCTGTGTATAGAATGTTTGTAAATTGTGTGTAATATATATATATATATATATATATATAAAAAAAAATATATATATATATATACACACACACACACAGTTGACATTATTTTAAATATTTCCCAAATGTTGTTTAACAGAGCAAGTTCACAGTATGTCTGATATAATAATGTTCACAGTATGTCTGATAATATGTTTTCTTTCGGAAAAAGTTTTATTTGTTTTATTTAATAAAACGAATAAGAATAAAAGCTGTTTTTTTTTTTTACTATTTTATGGTCAAAATTATTAGCCCCTTTGAGCTATTTTTTTTTTGTCTACAGAACAAACCATCGTTATTCAATAACTTGCCTAATTACCCTAACCTGCCTAGTTAACCTAATTAACCTAGTTAAGCCTTTAAATGTCACTTTAAGCTATACAGAAGTGTCTTGAAATATATCTAGTCAAATATTATTTACTGTCATCATGATAAAGATAAAAGAAAAAAGTTATTATAAATGAGTTATTAAAACTATTATGTTTAGAAATGTGTTGAATAAAATCTTCTCTCCGTTAAACAGAAATTGGGCAAATAAATAAACAGGGGGGCAAATAATTCTGGCTTCAACTGTATTTGAACAACCCTTAACATCCCTTGTGTGCTGTTTACATCCACTCTAGGGTTATTTAGAGGCATATTTTTGGCCAAATAAAATTTTGCAGATGATTTTTTTGGTGACAAACCTTATTCTGACATATATTTTGGGAAAATGCCTTGGTATTTTTCAAAAACTCAACAATACACTCTGGGCAAATTTACTACACGTTCGTTAGGTTAGTGGCTGTTATTTCTTCATAATTATTTTTTAATTGCAAAGCCACAACACCTTATGCATTCTTGGTTGTTGGTGGTTTTCCCTGCTGGGAAGAGGTAAAAAAATAATTCAAGTGTGCGTGTATGTATGAGTGTGAGAGAGACCTTTGCACACTTTTCTTCATATGTCTGAGAATATTAAAATAAGCAGCTCAGCTCTCAGAACATAGCAAACATAGTAAGCATATTTATGCACGCACATTATAATCTGCTGTTAAACTCCATAGAATGCCATATAAAAGCCAGAAACTTTTTTGCACAGGCCTATGAAAAAGGTCAATGCTGCCAACTGATGATCAACAGTAAAAATGACAAATTCTTTTCAGTGAAGAAAACCACCACCAAAAAAGAATGCATGATTATATGGCGTCATGGCTTTGCAATAAAAAAATGTCAATATAGTCAACAGGGCAAAAACAGCCATGAACATAATGTACATTAAGAGTAGTCAGTTTAAACAATATACAAGTTATATGACATTTTGTAGGAAAACTCAAATTAGAAGGCATTAATAAAAGCTTTGAACCGACATTGTTTTTATTTATTGTTTAAGGGAGTAAAATATGATAATAAAAAGTAGCCTATGGATTTTCTAATAATGTAAATATTTATTTATTAGTTCTCCCTAAATATAAATATGCTGTTAATTTACTCATCACTTGCCATCCATAATAGGACACTAGTTTCTTTTTTTATTGCAAGTCAGTAGCTACTTTAAGAATCACTAAATTATAATAATAATAACAAACATTAAATCCATATATAGACAAAACTAAAACCTTTTTTTGCATGAAACATGTTTTTGCACCAACATATAGTAGTTCTATTACTTTTGTTTTGCATAAGTAAGTATGTATGTATGTATGTATGTATGTATGTATGTATGTATGTATATATATATATATATATATATATATATATATATATATATATATTAATATATATTTTATATTTATATTAACATATATATCTTTAATATTATTATTTTATTTATTTATTTATTTATTTATTTATTTATTTTGCTTGATTGTTGTTTTTTACTCTGAAAGTCAAAGACATTGACCACAGTTTCACAGTTGTAACAGTTTTCCCTTTTACAAGCGGGAGCTACACTCTTGTGTGTCCTGAGGGCGAATCAGTTAACAGCATTCAAATTTTTAAGTTGAGCTTAATTAAAATTTAGGGTGAGCTATGCATTTTGTTGTATGATTAAAAAACTTAACATGTCCAATATTGTGTAAATAATACATTTAAAGAAACAATCATTTTTATATGTTTGTCACTTAACAAACTCCATAAAATAAATAAAGCATGCATTATATTTAAATATGCAACTAACATAATAAGCAGGTAATTAACGAGAAGAAGATATATTTTCATGGTCCATGGCATCAAAAATGTTTATCCTGGCATTTTCTGTTGTTTAATTAAGTATTATAAAAATATATTTTAATATTTCAGGCAGTTCATTCCGCTGTGGCGACCCCAAATTAATAGAGGAACTAAGCTGAAGAGAAAATGAATGAATGAGTGATCTTTTAATATTTCAGAAAAGTATGATTCATAAAAATAGTAATTTATTAACAATGAAATATGCTTGAGTAGCCTCACATAACAATAGCCTAACGTACAATAAAAGTAATTTTGTTTATTGCAGAATCCATTGTTCAAGTTATGAGAATGGCAGCTTGAAGTGATAATTCGACTTAATCCCATGATGTAGTTACTTGATGTAGTTAAGTTACTGATAACTGCTTTGGCAGTTCTGAATTATCATATGTGATAATAATATACCTTCACTGTCTTCAAATAATCCAAAGCTATATTACCTGTAAAAAATAAATATGATTTACTGTTAATATAATTTAATATATGAAAGAAAGAAAGACAAGAAAGAAAAAAAGAAAAGAAAAAAAGAAAAGAAAAGAAAAAAGAAAGGAAAGGAAATTCAAATTATATAAAAAAGTTCTGCTTCTCGTTCTTCCTTTAATCCCTCCATAAATTGTGTCAAAAACTCTGCATTATAGCACTTGACATGAGAACTGCCTCTGTATGTTGTGTATAAGGACAAAAGTATCTGCTAAATGTCAAATGTTAAATGCTAAAGGCAATGTAAATGTCATTTTAAACGTAAATCCAATGCTGTAGCATGTGTGATATGAGTGATACAAATATGATATGACAATTTAAGAAGCAGTTTCTTGTCATCCTGCTTTAAATTAAGCACCAGCAGTTTTTGTGTTTGAGGGAAATTATGTGATGCCTGAAGTTTTTAAAACTGTACAATGGATGCGATGCATTTTCAGGCCTTATTGCATTAAATTTGACACATACATTATAACTGACTGAAAAAAGAAACAATTCTATTAAATACACACATGATTGTAATAATAATTTTTAATATCGTGGCAGTTCAATTCGCTCTGGCTCACTTGGCTTCTCTTCTGATAAGATGTGGTGCTGTAATATTCAATGCATTGCTCATCACGTGCAAAAAGCACAACAAGCATCATAGCTCCACTATTATCCTGCTGACTGAGTTGGTCAGATTTACAGAACAGCTGAACACTGAATGTATACTGAATGTTTAAAAAAGAGCAAAAATAAGAAACAAGACAGGTTAGTGTGGGGATTTTACCCATCAAATTTCTAACACATAAATCTGAAATATAGCCATATTTCATATTTGGACATCAATTCAAGTATATTTGAATGTAGGCTATATGTAAATTTATAACCCTGGCCTGGACCACAAAACTAGTCACATGGGCATTTACTCAATATTTAGTTTATTTTGTTTTGAAAGCTCAGATTCCAGTTTTTTAAATAGTTGTATATTGGCCAAATGATATCCTGACAAACTATACATCAATGTAAAAATTATTCATTCAGATTTCCTACAATGTACCAATTTCCATTATAGAAAATTGACCCTTAACAGTCTATGACCACATATTTGTAAGTCTAATGGAGGGGGGAAATATATTTGTAAATGGCCATATTTAAAAATATATTCTGTATATACATGTAACTAACCAAAAGCACCAACAGTTAAAGGGATAGTTCACCCAAAAATTAAAATCTACTCAATATTTAATCACGTGGTGGTTGCAAAACTTTAAGAGTTTCTTCATTCAGTTGAACACTAAAGATATTTTGAAGAAAGCTCAAAACCTGTAACTTGCACAGAAAGAAAAACAAATATTGTAGAAGTCAATGTTTACAGTTTTCCAGCTTTCTTCAATGTATCTTATTTTGTGTTCAGCAGAAGAAAATGTCAAACAGGTTTGTGACAAATAAAGGATGAGTAAATGACAGAATTTTGAACTAATCTTTTAAGGGACACACTTTAAATAAAGAAAATAACCTATTTTTTAGTGGAACATTCCGTGGAACAGCCTGTCTGAAGAAAAACGAAAAATATGTGTAATAATAGAAAGACTACTCAATGTTTACGTTTCTGGATGCTTCTTCATCATCATCATTTTCTTTTGCTGTTCTGACGTAACCGGCTGACCATTTTGTTTACATGGTGAAAATAATATTCATCGCTAAGAGCATGTGGTCAGGAGAATGAGTGATTTGTAAATCATGAAAACAGCTTGTGAATGTAGAGATTGATCGTGAAACGTTTGTGTCGTTCCAAACATAACCCAGTCCTGTTGTAATTCTTAGGCCACAAAATGATGCAGACCTGATCATATTCATAATTGTAATTTTATTTTAGATTGCTGTTTAAAGTTCACGAGCTGCTTTCGCCCAGTAGCCAATAAATACAAAATAGAAATAGTTTGTTCTGGCGCCATCTGGTGGATTTGCATGTCAAATCTAGACCGCCGTTTGTCCTGAAAATCATTGTATAGCCTAAAACATTAATTTATTCATTTTTTTTTAGGCTTAGTGCCTTTAATCTGTCGTCGCTACAGCGGAATGATCCGCCAATTTTTCCGGCATATGTTTTAAGCAGCCGCAACACATCACTGGGAAACATGCAAACTCCACACAGAAATGCCAACTGACCCTGCCGGGGATCGAACCAGCAACCTTGCGGGGCGATTGTGCAACCCACTGTGCCATCGTTACGCCCTTTGTAAAAACAATAATTATTAAAACCATATTATGTTTATATCTGATTATGATTACCAACATTTTAATGAATAATTCTGAACTTTAATAAAAAAAGAAATTGTTTGAAACCAAATAAAGTGACAAATGAACCACACCAAAACATCTTTAAAACTGTTTTATTTGATTCAATTCAATTCAGTTCAATTCATCTTTATTTGTATAGCGCTTTTACAATGTAGATTGTGTCAAAGCAGCTTCACATGCATTATAAAAAATTGAAACAGTGTCAGTCCAGTTTTCAGTGTTGAAGTTCAGTTTAGTTCATTTCAGCGTGGTTTAATAATCACTGCTGAGAGTCCAAACACTGAAGATTAATCCATCGATGCGCAGCCCTACAAGTCCCGAACCATGCAAGCCAGAGGCGACAGCGGCAAGGAAAAAACTTCACCAATTGGCGAAAGTGAAGAATTAAAAAAACCAGGCTTAGTTGGGCACGACCATTTCTCCTATGGCCAGACGTCTTGTGCAGAGCTGCAGTCTATGGCGCCGGGGCTGGAGAACGCTGGACATCCATCATGGAGAGACCACAGGTGGGTCACCGGCTGGTCAACAGACTGGCCCTTCAGGAACAATGCGAGGACTCGTCTGTCAAAGGGATCATCTTACAGGAATCTGTCTCATGCTCTCCACTCCTCCATGACCACCACAGCAGCTGCTCAGGATACGACATGGTCCAGGATTATGGAAACCTCGGGAATAATAAAAAACAGACTAACATGAGTGCAGATGCCATTCAAATTATAATATCTTTTGGGAAGTGTTCCCGGCTCCGGTTGCCCTAAATAATGCAGACTAACAATCCTTTAGAGGATTTGGATTCCAAAGCATTTGTGTTTTATGTGTATGCTAATGTAAAGAGATGTGTCTTTAATCTAGTTTTAAACTGACAGAGTGTGTCTGCTTCCCGAACTGTGCTAGAAAGGCTGTTCCAGAGTTTAGGTGCCAGATAAGAGAAAGATCTACCACCTACAATTGATTTTGATATTTTGGGAATAATTAATTTTCCAGAATTAATTGAGCGTAGTTGACGTGATGGGCTATAATAAATCAGGAGCTCCTGCAAATACTGGGGAGCCAAGCCGTTCAGGGCTTTGTAGGTAGTCAGTAAGATTTTAAAATTTATACGATATTTAATAGGGAGCCAATGCAATGCTGAAAGAACTGGAGTAATATGATCATATTTCTTTGTTCTAGAAAGCACTCTAGCAGCTGCATTTTGAACTAGCTGAAGTTTGTTAATCAGGCCAACAGGGCAGCCGCCTAGTAATGCATTACAGTAATCTAATCGAGACGTCATGAAAGCATGAATGAGTTTTTCCGCATCAGACATTGATAGCATGTGTCGAAGTTTGGCAATATTTTTAAGATGAAAAAAAAGCAGTTTTACAGATGCTTGATGTTTTATTTGATTCAGGTCCTTTTATATTTACTATAAATTAGTAGAGTTTTCCGCTACAAAAATACACTTGCAATAACAATATTCATTCATTCATTTTCTTTTTGGCTTAGTCCCTTTATTAATCTGGGGTTGCCACAGCAGAATGAACCGCCAATTCATTCGGCATATGTTTTACACAGCGGATGCCCTTTCAGCCGCAACACATCACTGGGAAACACCCATACACTATAATAGACTACGAACAACTTAGCTTACCCATTTCACCTATAGTCTAGGCTACTTGGACTTGCAAGGGAAACCAGAGTACCCGGAGCAAACCCACGCAAACACGGGTAGAACATGCAAACCCCACACAGAAATACCAATTAACCCTGCCAGGGCTCGAACCAGAGACCGTCTTTGCTGTAAGGCGATTGTGCAACCCACTGTGCCATCGAGACGCCCTTTGTGTAAACAGTAACAATTATTAAAACCATATTAGGCTTATATCTGCTTATGATTAGCAACATTTTATTGAATATTTCTGAACTTTAATAAAAAAGAAATTATTTGAAACTGAAAGTGACAAATGAACCACACCAAAACATCTTTAAAACTGTTTTATTTGATTCAAGTCCTTTTATATTTACTAGAAATCAGTAGAGTCTTCAGCTACAAAATACGCTTGCAATAGCAATGGCAACATAGAATAGTGAAATGTTTTAACAGTGATATACATACTATAAAATTATATATATATATATATATATATATATATATATATATATATATATATCATAATCAAATAATAACAGTTTTTATCATTTAAAAGTATCCAGTGTTTCTCATATGGTTGAAGTGACAGTGGTGTTGTGTAGGAGTTTTCAGTGTTTTAAACATCCCAAACCTGGCGATCACCATAATCATCCCTGTGTGAGGGATCCCCCTCCTAAAATCAGCATCCGCTGTGTAACACCCCTGTAAATCCCTGATGAATAAAGGGACAAAGCTGAAGGAAAATCAATAAATTACATCATTTTTTTTTACTTAGAGGTAGGCCTACTGTATTTTTTAAAATGTAAATAAATCTTACAGCCTGTTTTTTGTCTGAATAGGCTAGCCCACAAAGAGCCTTCATGGAATTAATGTTGGCTATCCACTAGTGTGGGCTACTCACCGAAGTATAGTGAGCGAGTAAAATTACAATAAAAAGAATATGTTGTCATGATTTACTGATCATATTGTTTTTACAGTGTATATTTATTACAGTCGTACTGTTGTCCCGTATCCCCAGACTCCAATGCCAGGGTAGAGAGGCTCAGTAAATTTAGTTTGCACCTTGTGCAGCAGTGTCATTTTGTCAGAAACACTATAAAACGCCAGTGTCCCAGACTCATAGTCAACATAAACCCCTATCCTGGAGGACCTGGGCACAGATACAGCCGTGCTTTTGCTGTTGTGCACAAATGAGTATTCGGATCGAGAGCAGTACAAATTCCAAGACTTGTCGTTCCTTCCAAAGCCGCCAAGTTTGTCATTTCCTTTCCTCTGAATCCCTTTGTAGGAGACAGCAATGTCCACTTCAGTGCCGTTCCAGTCCAGCTCCCAGTAATATCGTCCTCCTGCCAGACCTGGCTTACACAGTGCCTGTTGCCAGTAGTCGAAGCGATCAGGATGATCCGGATACGGTCTAGGCTCATTGCTCATCTGAACCACAGTGTTTTTGTCGGACAGGAGCATGTTTGGATGGGCTGTTAAAGGATCTATTGATAGCTGACAGGAATCTAGATGGAGAAGGGCTGTTTAGATTAATCAGCATGAACAATGTTTCAACATAAAATGAGAATCTCGCCATTTCTGAACTTACATTCAAAGAACTCCTCTCTTTTTGCTGGGTCCACAGTCTGGAGAATTTGAACTTTATTCACTGCAGATAGAATATTTACATGTGTAAATGATTTATATTTGGATAAATAATATTACTGATAAAAGATGAAAGGGGTTTTCAGCATTAAGGTCTAAGCATTAACTCTAAATTGAGCTTGGTACATTCTGTTTCCACTGATCATTCTTGAGATTAATTGGAGCAGCAGCTTAATTGGAGTTCACCTGTGGTAAATTCAGTTGATTGGACATAGTTTGAAAAGCCATACACCTGTCTATATAAAGTCCCAGGGTTGACATTGCATGTCAAAGCACAAACCAAGCATGAAGACAAAGGAATTGTCTGTAGAATATTGTCTGTGGAAGATCTTTGGAACCACCAGCACTTTTCCTATAGCTGGTTGCCCATCCAAGCTGAGTGGCCGGGGGAGAAGGGCCTTAGTCAGAAAGGTGATCACTCCTTAGTCTCAGTGTGAGGCTCTGAGGTGAAAATCTAACTGCATGCTCTGCACGTGCCTGTTATATACTCTACTACCGATTAATCCTCTTTGAAAATGTTTAAACTGCAATAATATTTCACAAGTGTCAAAAAGTTACATGCGTATACTGAACAGCTTTAAATTACTGTAGGGGTGACCAACCCTGCTCCTGGAGATCGACCGTCCTGCAGATTTTAGTTGTAACCAATATCAAACACACCTGCCTGTAATTATCTAGTGCTGTTCAGATCCTAATTAATTGGTTCAGGTGTGTTTGATCAGGGTAGGAGCTGAACTCGGCAGGAAGGTCGATCTTCAGGAGCAGGGTTGAGCACCCCTGAATTACTGTATTGCCACATCAGTCTACACTCTACACACAAAGTCAAAACACTTTGTGGTAAGTTTGAAACATACAGTATATGTAAGGGGCGCCACGATGGCGTAGTGAGTAGCACGTTTGCCTCACAGCAAGAAGGTCGCTGGTTTGAGCCCCGGCTGGGTCAGTTGGCATTTCTGTGTGGAGTTTGCATGTTCTCCCCGTGGTTGCGTGGGTTTCCTCCTCCAGTTTCCCCCACAAGTCCAAAGACATGTGGTATAGGTGAATTGGGTAGGCTAAATTGTCCGTAGTGTATGAGTGGGAATGTGTGTGTATGGATGTTTCCCAAAGATGGGTTGCGGCTGGACGGCCATCCGCTGCATAAAAAATATGCTGGATAAGTTGGCGGTTCATTCCGCTGGGGTGACCCCGGATTAATAAAGGGACTAAGCCGACAAAAAAAGGAATGAGGATGAGTATTGTGACGTATGAAGGTTGTAAAAATGTTTTTTTTTTTTTGCATTTAATATTTGTGGCCTCAAATGTGATACACTGCCACCCTGTGGGGGGATTTGTTGTTGCGTTTGTTCTCTCTCTATCTCTCTCTCAAGCTTGTCTCACCTGTTGGTAATTAAGTAGCTGGTGCATGCGGCAGTGAGAACAAAGAGAGACTGTGCCAAACACTAGCTGGCTAAGGCTGCTCTCACTTCGTTCTCCTGCCACAGACTAGCTTTTGTGCTTATAAAGTTGGGATACTTGTTGAGGGTTGGGGATCTTATTGTTAGTGGACAATATAGTTGAAAGATTGAAGTTAAATTCCCTTTGTTTATTTCTACTCAATACTTTTGGTTTTGGTTCAACTTTCTTGGAGCAGTACGGAGGTGGATGTCACTTTTGGGTTGATACATTTATTTCTTTTTTTCTCCTGTTTCTGGTAGAGAGGGAGCAAGGTAAGATCTTTGTTGTTCTTTTTCTATTTTTATTTTGAGAGTTTAGAAAGTTGCTTCCTTAATCAGTTAGAGAATTTGTTTGTTGTTTTGGCATTATCCCCTCCTGAGTTTTCTTTTTGTAAACCTAATATTACCCTTTGGTCATTTTGTTATTTGTCAATCTGTAAATAAATGTACTTGTTTTTTTTTGGACATTGTATTTGGTGTCAGTTATTGTTGGAGTGCTGGGACAGGAGAAGGGTGATGATTGTTGGCTGCCTTGCCATTTAGTTCTTTATATTATTTAGTTATAGTATTTTTCTATTGTACAAATTTGGCCTTTAATTTTAATTAGGCTAAATTTAGTTCCTTCTTTTTTTTTATTTTATAATTTTTCCCCTTTATGTTATTTTGTTGCATGTTTCCCTGGCCCTAGATTGGGGAGGCACGTAACAGTATATGTAAGTGTTTTGACCACCTGCTGTAGAGATTTTGTTCAGTTCTTCCTTGCTTGTGTCTTCTATTTGCACCTTTAGGTCAGAGATGGCTTTCTTTGCATTGTCAAATGTGTGGTGAGGCGCTAATGTCACCTTAGACAAATCTTCATATCCAGAAGGAGCAGAAAGAGACTGCCAGCTCTATGGAGAAAATACAGTAGCTGGTTTATTTTCTTTTACTTTAGAGAACTATATACAAACAGTGTTTTTGGGAATACCTGTAAGAAATGAATGTGATCATCAGACTGTGAGAGCTGCTCCAGGTCATTGTGTTTCTTCCTCAACAGTGTAATTTCTTCCTCCAGTCTGGCCAAATGTCTCTCTGCATGTGTCAGCAGAAGGGCTTCTTGAGCTCGAATCATTTCCTTCACTTCTCCATGCCTTCTCTCCAACGCTCGCAGCAGCTCAGCAAAAATACGTTCATTCTCATCCAGCACACTCTGTGATGAATGCTTTCATGATAGAAAAACAAAACATCAATTTCATTTACCAATTAAATTTGACACTCTTATAAAATAATGTTTTTTGGGGCACTGAAACCCACAGTGAGAGGTGGTGTGCTAGCATGGGCTTGCTTATAGCTTCCCAGCTAAGTTTTCCCCGGTGAACGAGAAAGTCGACTCTCTGCACTTTTGGCTCATGAATGAATCTCTAAACTGTTGTTGTGTTTACATGCCAAACACCCCTGCAAGGCTTTGGTGCCTGTCATAGTGGCAATCTACAAACCCAGTTGTGGATACTGGAAGTAAGGGATGCTGTCAAGCTGAAGAAAGAGTCCTACCAGGCTTGGTTGGCTTGTAGGACTCTGGAGGCTGATGGTATAAACAGGCCAAGTGTGCTGCAGCCCGGGTGGTTATGGAAACAAAAACTCAGATCTAGAAATAATTTGAGAAGACTTCTGGTAGGAAGAAAATCTGACAAACCATCCAGTGCCTTAAGAAAGGGAAGCAGCTCTACACCACTGTTTCCAGTGAAAGTGGGAAGCTGCTGACCTCAACTAGGGATGTTGTCAGACGGAGAAAGGAATACTTTGAGGATCTCCTCGATCCCACTGACATGCCTTCCATTGAGAAAGCAGTGTCGGGGGATGCAGGGGTTGACTCATCACCCAAGCTGAAGTCAAAGATGTGGTTTGCAGGCAGTGGCAAAGCAGCTAGAGAGGATCTGATGTAGGAACCATAGGTTTTATCTCTGCTATTTGCAGATTGGACCTGCACCTTTAGCATGCACTGGGACATGCAGCAGGGATGACAATCAGAACCTCCAAACCTGAGGCCACGGTGCTTGACTAGAAAAATCTCCAGGCTGGAGGAGAGTCCTTCCTTTCCCCTGATAAAGGAGTTCAAGTATCAAGTAATCAATCTCCCGAGACTTCTGCCCCCACAACCTCAAGCCTCAGAGAAGTGGAAGAAAATGATGATGATGTTTCATTTAATTTACAAATATAATTAAACTTAAAAAAAAAAAAAAAAAAAACTTAAATCTAAACACTGGTCAGAAACACAAAACTCAATTTATGTTAATGCATCAGCAATTGCTGTAACCCGTGGCATATCCCCTGGACATTATGAGCATTTATACTTCTGTGTTCTGTCTGTGTTGCTCTGCAATTATACGTCCGAAACAACAAAAAGGCAAGGGTGGTTTTTATAGCTGTGTCCAAAAGCTCTAATATTCTTCCTTCGGTGTCAGCATTCCAGACTTCTGACTTTGGAGTCAGGTGGTAGAGAATCAAAGCACGTTCAAATCCAAATTCTAGTAATCCAAATTCCAAATCTACTTCCTTCTTCTAGAGATTCCTCCTTCTCTGAATTTCAAAATCAGCATAACATTTTAATATAATGTTACATTAAACAGTAAGTGCATAAAATATTCCACAACTCTGTATGTTTCATTTTAAAAAACAGTCTGGGTGTCAATTAGTGTGTAAATGCTGTTTCTAAACGCTTAGGCAGATGACTTGTCTAAAGTGATGTAAGTGAAGAGACATTTTGCTACATTTTTCAAATATTTGAAATGATATGGTTTATTTGATAATCAAACAAAATTGCATGAGCAAAAACCTCTGTGCCATTTACAATGCTAACGATAATAAACGATTCGTCTGTGCATATTTAATCTTCCAATTCCCTTTTTTGGAATGCGCAAACAAATTACTGCTACCAGTGGGTGCAGAAAGACACACCTTCTTAAGCGGTTGCAGACAGCACACTCTCATTCCATTAGGCTGCTGTCTGTTGGGTGTGTCTATGTTCATGTTCATTTTTGGTTCAGAAGGGTCCAAACATGAGCTGACATCACAGTTATTTTTCAGGCAGCAATCAATCATAAACAAACAAACAAACAAACAAACAAACAAACAAACAAACAAACAAAAAAAAAACACTAGCAAAGTCCACACCACAAAACAGTATCTAACAATGAAGTGTGTGAATGTGGTCCTTAAATAGTGTCTGTGCAGTGTCTTGCAGCTGTAATCAGTGATTGATAACAGCTGTAGGTTGTAATCAGTGCAATGCAAGATGGGAGCTGTAGTCCAGGTAAGGTGTATTGCTATAGACATAAAGATGCCATCATGCAAAAACATTCAAGACTGATACAACAGCAAAGAAACGCCTGCATACATTTTGACTCTAGCTAATGTTCCACTGTGTAGTTTTTTTGCAGGTCCTTTGAGTTTATCCCAGAAACTGGTGCAGTGCTAGTTAACAGTAGTTCAAACTTACACTCATTTAGGGAATATTGTCAACTGTTAATGAACAGAGGTGAGTTTGAGGTGTACATACACCTCTTGATTAATTTGGTTGATTGTGTTAAGATAATTATCTAAGAGTGCTCCTCCCAATCTTTGTTATTGAAACATCATTTCTAAAAGGCTTACTTTCAGAGATGCCACTGCCTGCCTGAGATCTTGCCATTTCTTCAACCTTTCCTCAATTTTCTGCTGTGAAGTCATTAGTTTAGCCCCAAGTTGTTTCTGTTGAAAAAGGTAATGTTTTCAATGTTAATCTTCTCACAGATAATATTTGCACTGCATATTGACGTGTGTTATGTCATGATTTAGTTGCATTGAGCATGAGTTGTTGTTAGTCAGTGATCTCTACTGATCATCTCACCTGCTTTTCCGTCCTTTCAGCAGCTGCTGAAACAATGTCATGTTTTTTATGTTCCTCCATAATACACAAAACACAAACACACACTTGGTCAGAACGACAGAAAACTTCCAGAAGTTTGTCATGTTCACCGCAGATTTTCTCACGCAGTTGCCCTGTCGCCGCCACCAGTTTGTGCTTCATGAGAGCTGGATACTCATAATGAGCCTGGAGATGCGTTTCACAAAAGGAGGTTAAGCAAGTCAGACATGATTTTACTGCCTTGTTCTTCTTAACCATGCAAAAATCACACAGCACATCTCTGGAGCTGCTGCGGCTGCTGGCGCTGCTGTATCTTCCAGATCGCCGGGGTTTCTCCAGAGTGCCGTATCGGCTTTGGCTTGCTGTACTGCTCCGAGACATGTTAGAAAGCTGAATGTTAAGCGGAGTTTCAATGAAACTGTACTGACACATTCATTTTATAGAGGAATGTGAACCATTTGTGATAAACCAGTTAACCAGGTTAGAGGCTGACATCTTCTGAATGGGTGTGACAGCTTATGTCAGTAGAGAAAAGAAAAAAAATGTTACATAAACAATGCAACTTCTTTATACAAAGGCCTTGTTGATGGTTACCCATAAAGTGCAAATGACTGTGGTTTATACACATGGTTAAACAACTCTTTGGTATTGGAAATATGCTGTGACAGAATGATGTGACAGTTTCCTCCAGTGGTTAATGAAAGCTAGCTTTCACTTTATAAACTTTCATTGTTGACAATGTACACTTCAATTAATAACAGCAGCAGTCATTTTTGTTAACACAGATCTGAAGCTTTTTAATTTGATGCTTAACAGGGTTTGAATAACATCTCATTCGTCATAAGTTTGCCTCCAAGGAATTTTTAGACATTTTCAGTCCACATGGTGATTGGATAATGACAATCTCTCATGAGCAAACTGCCGTTTGTGAGGAACTTGAATAAGTTACAGACGTTGTAAAAATTAAATATTCTAGAAATGACATATTTGGAATGAACAACTTCTCTTGCTGTGTCGTCAAATTGATATTCAACTGGACAAATTGTACAAAGTCAGTGAAAACTGGAAAGTTTGACTGCCATTAAAAAGGGTTTGTCAGATATTTAAGGAATTTACCACCAGGTGCCTATATAAAACACAAAAATCTGGGAAAAAATATGAAAGTGTTTTTTAAATTTTAAATATTTCAGATTTTTCATGAAACTTTTTTATGCTGTGCTTCAGAATATATGTTAACTTATGAAATAGGCTTCAGATAGAAAAACTTCAGATCATGTTTTAATTCCATATATCCTGTTTGAGTATTATAAATGACTCCCTGTGCACTGGTGATGTAGTAGCAGCATTTAAATTGCTGCTGTCACAGCAATGCAGACTATAATAACCTGAAAATTTTCTGTCCTTTCTCAAATCTTCCATTTTTGGCAAAAATTCTTGAACAAACATTGACTTCTCAGTTGCTTTCTCATCTTTCTTCCAACAATCTATTTGAGCCACTTCAGTCCGGTTTCCGTAACTCCACAGTACTTAAACTGCATTGGTTAAGGTCACTAATGACCTTTTGATGGCCTCCTATTCTGGCTGTCTATCTATACCGACACTTCTTAGTGTCGCTTTTGACACTATAGTCTACACTATTTTAATCTCCAGATTACAATCCATTTTTGGGGTTACCGGTTCTGCATTGAATTGGTATAAGTCTTACCTTTCTGAGCGCAAACAGTTTGTGGTGATGGGTGGCTGCAGGTCTGAAGTCGGTGTGGTTCACTCTGCTGTCCTCAAGGGAACAGTATTGGGTTGTTTACTTTTTTGTATTTATATATTCCCTTTTGGGGCGCCACGGTGGCCGAGTGGTTAGCACGTTTACCTCACAGCAAGAAGGTCGCTGGTTCGATCCCCGGCTGGGCCAGTTGGCATTTCTGTGTGGAGTTTGCATGTTCTCCCTGTGGTTGCGTGGGTTTCCTCCGGGTGCTCCGGTTTCCCCCACAGTCCAAAGACATGTGGTACAGGTGAATTGGGTAAGCTAAATTGTCCATAGTGTATGTCTGTGAATGAGAATGCATGGATGTTTCCCAGAGATGGGTTGTGGCTGGAAGGGCATCCGCTGCGTAAAACAAATGCTAGATAAGTTGGCGGTTCATTCCGCTGTGGCGACCCCGGATTAATAAAGGGACTAAGCCGAAAAGAAAATGAATGATATTCCCTTTTGGCCAGCTTTTAAGAACACTCGGTCTTAACTTTTACTTTTATGCAGATGACACTCAAATCTATATACACTTAAAACCAGATGTCAATATGGCTTTCTTTCCCAGTGTCTTTCTGAGATTAAAAAATGGAAGTCTGAAAATATCTTATGTCTAAACAGTGATAAAAAAGAAGTAATACTTATTGGCTCACCAGATCAGTTGTGTAAAGCAGAGCAGACTTCCCTAAGTTTGGACTGCTCTGCTTTAGAGTTTCAAACTAAACTGCATGTGTGGAAAACAGTCAAGACATCATTTTTTAATCTGTGAAGCATTGCCAAACTTCGGCCCTTTCTGTTGCTGAAAAATTAATGAAGACCTTTGTATTTTCCTATGTTGATTATTGTAATGCTTTACTGGCTGAATTTGCAAAAGCTACCCTAAACAAGTTACAATTAGTAAAAAAATCAGCAGCTAGAATTCTGACTAGGACCAGTGCAATAAAGCAGATTGAAAAATATGCACTTGTATCCTGTCAGTTTTCGATTGAATTTAAAATCCTCATGCTTGCGAACAAGATCTTGAATGGTCTAGCACCACGATATTTATCTGAGCTTTTAATCCCATACACTCCTAGATGTGCTTTGCACTTGTCTTATGCTGGTCTTTTAACTGCTCAGTCAACTCAGCTAAAATCTATGGGAGACCGGGCATTCTCTTCATTGGCAGCTACATTGTGGAACTCTTTACTCCCTGATATTAGCAAAGCATAATCCCTGACTATTTTTAAATCATCTCTTAAAACTTACTTTTTAGGGCTTTTATTTGATTCTATTTGACTTTTATATGATTTTTAGATCTATTATTATTATTTTATGTGTTTTTAAATATTTTTATTATTATATTTATTTTTTGCCGGTTGCATTTTTCGTGTCTGTTAAGAGCCTTGAGATGCTACTTTTAAAGGTGCTTTATAAAATTTAAGTTTATTATTATTATTATGATTATTATTAATAATACTATTATTAATAAATATATGGCTATGTTTTATAACGACTTTAAACACAGATGACTAACTTTTTTAAACTTGCACTTGCTGACATTCATTCATTCATTCATTTTCTTTTCGGCTTAGTCCCTTTATTAATCCGGGGTCGCCACAGCGGAATGAACCGCCAACTTATCCGGCATTTGTTTTACGCAGCGGATGCCCTTCCAGCCACAACCCATCTCTGGGAAACACATCCATACATTCTCATTCGCACACATACACTATGGACAATTTAGCTTACCCAATTCACCTGTACCGCATGTCTTTGGACTGTGGGGGAAACCGGAGCACCCGGAGGAAACCCACACAACCACGGGGAGAACATGCAAACTCCACACAGAAATGCCAACTGGCCCAACCGGGACCTGCCCCAACCGGGGATCGAACCAGCGACCTTCTTGCTGTGAGGCAAAAGTGCTACTCACACGCCACCGTGGCGCCCACTTGCTGACATCACAATCTCAAATATTTTTCAAAACCCATTTCACACCCTTTTTACACATTTAAACTCTTCCTTAGTTGTATTAAAATGGTGTGAGCAAAAGTCAATCATTAAAACTATTTCACATCTAATCACTAGATGGCATGACAGCAATTTTTATCGGTCCAAAAGTTGAGGCATATCGCCCTTCTCATTCATTCATTCATTTTCTTTTCGGCTTAGTCCCTTCATCAATCTGGAGTCGCCACAGCGGAACGATCCGCCAACCCATCCAGCACATGTTTTTACGCAGCGGATGCCCTTCCAGCTGCAACCCATCTCTGGGAAACATCTACACATTCTCATTCACAAACATACACTATGGACAATTTAGCCTACCCAATTCACCTGTACCGCATATCTTTGGACTTGTGGCTGAAACCGGAGCACCCGGAGGAAACCCACGCAACCACGGGGAGAATATGCAAACTCCACACAGAAATGCCAACTGACCGAGGCTCGAACCAGCAACCTTCTTGCTGTGAGGCAAACGGGCTACTCACTACGCCACCGTGGCGCCTCCCCCTTCTCAATGTTGATCCAAAAATATTATCTAAAGCACTTGCTAACAGACTCGATAAATTAATTAATATTAATAGTAGATCAGAATAAATTTATTCTAGGAAGAAGCACTATCCATAATATAAGACGACTATTTAACATATTTTATCAGTCTAAGGCAGCCCGAGACAATTTGATTGTAATATCACTAGATGCCAAAAAGGCAATTGACCGAGAAGAGTGGGGTTACTTGTTTGCTGTAATTGAGAAATTTGATCAGGGAGAACTTGGATAAAAATTTTGTACAGTAGTGCATTAGCATGTGTTTAACAAATTCTGAACAATTTCAGACACTTTTTATCTCAAAAGAGTAACCAGACCGGGTTATTGTCTCTCGCCCCTTTTGTTTGCATTAATGGTACAGCCCGCTTGCAGAAGCCTTTCGATCTAACTCTTGCATACATGACTTAAATACTTCAAATACTATAAATAAAATATCATTGTATGCGGATGATATTTCGCTTTATCACCCAACCACAAGTGAGGCTTCCTGTTGTACTCAAGATTATTAATACTTTAGGGACATTTTCTGGCTTTAATGTTAATTTTGAAAAAAGTGAACACATGCCCATTGGTTTGAAAGATCTGTCTATAATACGTACATCTCCATTTAAAGTTTTCACAGAGAAATTGTATACCTAGGAATTGTAGTTACATATAAATACTCTCTGCTCTTCAAAGCAGATTTTTAAAAAAAATCATCTTTGTAAACCCAAACAGAAGGGGGGTTTAGCCTTTCCGGATTTTTGCCTTTACTACTGGGCTACACACGTACAAATCTTTACACTATGGTTGAAACAGTCGGCTAATGCCCCAGACTGGCTTCAGATGCGAGATGATCCTTACGATCTTTGAGCAATGTTATTATCTCGAGAGATAGTAGACCAAACAGTAGTTAATAGGATTGTTATAAAGAATCAGTTAAGAATCTTGAGTAAAATCACTTTCTCTCTTCATCCCAATTGCAAAAGCACAATAATTTCTCCCTTCAAGTTTGAATACAACCTTTAATCAATGGAAGGAATTGGGTATATGCACAGTTAAGGACCTCTATTTGGATGGGGTTTTAGGTTCCTTTATTCTATTTCAAGAGAAATATAACCTTCCAAAAAACATTTTTTCAGACTTTTACAAATAAGGAATTACCTGCGTACACATAATCTTTCCCTAGAGGAGGTCCCACCCTCAATCGCTGATAATTGTCTCAGAAAGTTCAGGGGACACAAATGTCAACTATCTCTAATTAATGAAAGGTTATTTGCAGCTACTGCACCCACTACAATGTTGATCAGAAAAGAATGGGAACAAGAGATAGGAATCGGAATTTTGGAAGAGATTTGGCAGAATAGCTTAGAGGATATTGATAAACAATTAATCAACACTAGATTATGCCTTATTCAGTTCAAGGTCCCACAAAGACTACACTTCTCCAAAAAGAAATTACATAGGATTTTCTCAATATTTTTGTGATAATCACAAATCAGAAGAAGCCAATTTAGCTCATAGTTTTGTATTCTGTCATAAAATACAGGGATTCTGAAATGAGGTTTTTAAGTGCTTTCAGACGTTCTTGATCTACACGTAGATCCTGACCCAGTGCTTATTATATTAAGACATTCTGATTATGCAAATTCATTGAGCAGTGGACAACAGAAATTCACTACATATTGTTTGATAACAGCCAAAAAGCTGTTATTATAGTACTGGAAAATATTTGAATCATCCAACTGTTAAACTATAGCTTGAAGAATTGATATCCACACTGGACTTGAAACGAACCAATCAAACCTACAAATATATCTTTTAAACACAATATTGGACATTTTCAAAAGATTTTGGGCCCTTTCTTCTGTCCCTTTATGGGAAATGCTTTTCCCCAAAGCAACGTATTTGAACTAAAAAGTTGTTTTGATTATCACTGTATTGTATACTTATAGGCTGGTGTTGGGGTGTTTGTTTTTGTTTTGTATTGTTTTTTTGTTTTCTTGTTTGTTTGTTTTTTTAAGTTTATATATCAGAAAATTAAAACTTGTTCGACAAAAAAAGGAGAAGAAACATGTTGAGTGCATTGATTATTGCTGTAAAATCGATTTTCTGAGCCGTTTCCAAAAACTCATGTTGCTCAAATGGTCTTTGCTCCACTCCAGGTATGTGTTGTTCTTCAGATGCTTATGTAGTCCAAGCACTTTCTTAGTTTTCCTCTCCGCCACATCTTCCAGAATAATGATGATGATGTTGGCGCTACGTTCCATCAAAAACCGAGACTGAGCTAATTCAAACTCAAAGCGACACCAGGCACTATCAATGAAGTGTTGAGACACGACCACAATGACCTTACGACTGCCCATTATTCCTTCATCTATAATGTTGGAGGCGATTGACTTTCCAGCTTGAAAGTCCCTCATGTGAAGGCAAAGCTGAATAGGTGGCACACCGTTCTCCAGGTTCTCCATCAGTTCATTCATTACCCAAGCTTCATCATAGCTGGAGAAAATCACAAATGCGTCATAAAAACATTCTTGCTGTCCAGGCGATCTGTAGCCTCTTAGTAAAATCCAACAATACTGAAAATAAAACCGGAATTTATAAACTAAAATTAATAACACAACTATAAATGCAACAAAAATTACTGATAAAACAATTGTGAATATTTTCTTGTGCACACAGTAGTCAATATCAAAGTCTGTTGCTTTGAAATCTGTATTTGCAGAAAAAGATTTGCACCGAATGTTTTCCAATTTTTTAAAAATGTTTTGTTTTTGAATAATCCATAAAATAAAATCAGTCTGAGAGCAGGAGCAATCGATGGAGTTAGAGGACAAATCAAACTCGGAAAGGTTCATGGGCAACTTTTGCAGAACATCAAGTGGGATGGTGGTTATACTATTTTTATCAATATAAACTGATGTAAGGTGTGTCAGCTCTGGTTGAGTCAGAAAGTCCAAAACCATCAACTTGTTTCGACTTAAATATAAATGCCGTAGTTTCTGCGTGCCAGTAAAAGACCTCATGGAGACTTTTTCAATGCCACACTGTGAAATGTCAAGAATCTCCAAGCTTGTTAGGTTTTGTAGGAAGTGACTCAGTGTATCTCCACCGAAACTGTTTCCTGCCATTTTAAGAACAGTCAAATTGTGCAGGTCTTGAAAAGCCAAATGAATGAAATGAACACGTGTATAAGAAATATCCAAATACTTTAAATTTCTCAGATGTTTTAAGAATCCAAAGTAAAAAAATATGACTAGCTTTGTATGGTGGAAGTCCAACACTTCAAGCAAGTCAAGTCCAAAAAATGGCTCATTAACAAATATTATCTCTGAGTTTTGACTAAGATTCAAGTATTGAATATTTGGTGTCCTTAGAAATAAACTGGAACAGCAGTCTTTCAAAATCAACATGTTTCCACTCAAGTCAACAAAATGAAGTAGAGGAAGGTCACTGATTCCAGTAAAGGTAACAGGAAAGGGACTCTTCACCACCAGTTTTTCCAAGCTTGGAATGTGTGAAATAAATAGTATAGCAGATAATCCAGCGCGACTTAAATACAGTTCCTTAAGATGGTGGAATGGAATACGTTCCATGCTTTTGATATAGGGCGCCACGTAGCGCGTGAGTAGCACGTTCGCCTCACAGCAAGAAGGTCGCTGGTTCGATCCCCGGTTGGGGCAGGTCCCGGTTGGGCCAGTTGGCATTTCTGTGTGGAGTTTGCATGTTCTCCCCGTGGTTGCGTGGGTTTCCTCCGGGTGCTCCGGTTTCCCCCACAGTCCAAAGACATGCGGTACAGGTGAATTGGGTAAGCTAAATTGTCCATAGTGTATGTGTGTGAATGAGAATGTATGGATGTGTTTCCCAGAGATGGGTTGTGGCTGGAAGGGCATCCGCTGCGTAAAACAAATGCCGGATAAGTTGGCGGTTCATTCCGCTGTGGCGACCCCGGATTAATAAAGGGACTAAGCTGAAAAGAAAATGAATGAATGAATGAATGCTTTTGATATATGCTGATTTAATTGTGATTTTTGTTGCATTGACCATACAATGGAACAAGTGCATTTCTGAGTCAGACCATTCTTTTTGAACAAGATAGATTTCACTAAAATTAATTGAACATAGACCGTCAAGATAACTTGGATCTGACACTTTTATTTTCTCTTGCATTCTGTAATTTCCCACAAATATCTTATCCACGGTGAGGCCAGTGAGAGCTTTGTGACACTCTTTTTGTGCATTAAATGAAATGAAGGCAGCTTGCAGATGAAGCTCTCTGAGAATAACATCCTTGAAAGCCCCTGGTTCAATGTGTAATAATGGATTCCTAGACAGAATCAACGTCATGTTTCTTCCGATTTTTCGCAGCACAATGGTGTGATCAGTTCTGATGATAGATATATTATTGGCATGTAGATCAAGTAAACTCAAGTATTTGAAGGTGCTCATGAATGGAGGAAGAGTCATGGACTGGATGTCATTTGTTCCGAGTTTAAGTTCCTGTAGCTTGGTAAGGTTATCAATATGAAGTTGTAAGGATTCAAGTCCAACATCCACAAGAACTAGTCTTTGTAGGTTATATAAAGAATTCAAGCATCCAGGTTCAAAATATGCAATAGGATTTCCAGTAAGTATCAATGTAGTCAAATTCTTCACGTTGTAGAAAGCATCATTTTCAATCTGTTTGATGTGGCATCTGAAAGGACACAAAATTAAAATGAGAACATAACATAATATCATGTTTAAATTGTAACACATTGAAGAGAAGTCCTGATTTACCTTGTGAGATCCAGGAGTTGTAAATTCAACAGCACAGGGAATACACGCTTATGTAAAGAGGTCAAGAAATTGAAACTGAAATCCAGAGATGTCACAGTGAAGGGAAGACTCCTGGGAATACAAGTCAAATTTCTTCCAGAACATGAATATTCCTCATTCTTTATCATCTATTAAAGGACCAAGAGATTTTTTAAACATATTTTTTGTATGCCAATTTGAAGACAAACACTATGTGAAAACTTGTTAAAGTATACAACCCCAAATCAGAAATAAAAAATTAAAAAAGAAGAAAAGAAAGTAGTAATTTCCAAATTTACTTTGTATTGTATTTATTTGACAACAAAATACTTCATGTTTGGTCTGGTCAAATTTATTTCACTTGTAAATATACATCCTTTCATTGGTTAAATAAAGACATAATTATTATTTGGTACAAAAGCAGCATCCAAAAAAGGTCTAGTTCTTTTGGAGCAAAGATGGGCCGAGGATCGCCAGTTTACCAACAAATATGTGAGAAAATTATTCAAATGTTTAAAACAATGTTCATCAAGAACTATAGGAAGACATTTGGGTATTTCACCTTCAACAGTGCATAACATAATTAAAAGATTCAAGGAGTCTGGAGGAATTTCAGTGTGTAAAGTACAAGGGCACAAGCCTAAGCTGAACAACCGTCATCTCCAATCCCTCAGGCGGCACTGCATCAAGAATCTGCATTCATCTATTAGCGATATCACCACATGGGTTCAGGACTACATTGGCAAACCTTTGTCAAGTACCAAAATACTTAGCTACATCTATAATGCCAGTTAAAACTGAACTGTGCCAAACGGAAGGCCTATGTTAACAGTTTCTTGAAGCGCTGTTGACTTCTCTGGGCTCGGAGGCATCTGGACCATTAGACAGTGGAAACGTGTACTGTGGTCAGATGAATCAGTATTTCAGGTTTTTGTGAGAAATGGAGGTTGTGTGCTCTGGACCAAAGAAGAAAAGGATCATCCAAACTGTTACCAGCAACAAGGCCAAAAGCCAGGGTCTGTCATGGTATGGGGTTGTGTCAGTGCCTATGGCAAACTAACTGGCACTTCTGTGATGACACCATTAATGTTGAAAAGTACATAAAGATTTTGGAGCACAATATCCTGCCTTCTTTTCCAGGGACACCCATGCATATTTCAACAAGACAATGCCAGTCCACATTCTGCACACATTACAAAGTCCTGGCTGTGGAGGATGAGGATACAGGTGATTGACTGGCCTGTCTACAGTCCCGATCTATCTCCAACAGAGAATTTGTGGCACACTTTAAAGCATAAAATGCAACAACAAAGATCCCATACCGTTGCCCACCTTGGCCCAGACTTGTTTGCAGGAAGAACTGGACAAAATTACACCTGAAACACTTCATGACTTGGTGTCTTTAGACCTTAATGTTGTTTAAGTGTTGTGAAAAGGAATGGCAACATTACAAAGTGGCAAATGCCTTACGGTTACAACTTTTTTTAAAATGTGCTGTAAGAACAAAAATTGGGATGATGTTTATTTTGAAAAAAAAAAACACACACACACACACACACACACAATCGTGTGGAACAAATTAAATAATGTTTGTTGTAGTGTCAGCAATTGTCCTGTTATTATTTTCATTTTCCATCCTGTGCCAACTTTTTCTGATTTGGTGTTGTATGAACCGCAGGCTTATGTCAACATTTTCATAAAACCACACTTTGAAATGTTGGCCTTTTCAGGCACTAAATACTTAGTTGTCTTGTAAATGAACAACCAAAACTCATAAAAACATTTTCTGTATTTAGTTGAAAAGGGTGTCATGTGAACATACTCTACATATTGAATTAATTTAAAAACTACATATGAATTATATTCTATAATATAATGTATTATAAAACAAGTCTTAAATTATCACAAAAAAAAGAAAATTAGATTAGTTAGCATAGTATAATTACAGCAATTATACTGTATCCTACAATATTGATTCTTAAGCTCACATTAACAGACCATAAACTCTGTTGAACTTTTAAGTAAATTACATTAACAATACAATACAATCTATGTAATGTTCTTACCGTGGTACATTCCTGTCCTTGTCCAGCATTCACAAGAATTAAGACTGAACATAGGAAAATCATCCGTTCCCCATTTGACATGAGCATTTTTTGAAATGATCTTACTTGAGAGGTTTGAAAAACTTAATGTTACAAAAATAAATTGTCAGCGTATTCAAATACCAATTCACTAACACAATAACAGCTCTTCTGTCACTGCATCTGGAACATTACTTAACGAATTCACTCATCAGTAGATGTGATGCAGTAATCTTTCATTAAAAATCACATCCCATTTGACATAAATTTTTGTTCTCTTTAATGTACTGTGAGCAAGCAACTCTCACTTCTTCTTTTGTTTCAAAAAGGGAAGTTATTCGTTTCTAAAGTGCATTCCAATGATGAACAAAAGGTCATTTATTTTTATATACATAAAGATCAATAATTGTTTTATACATTTGTAGTTGAACGGTTTACTCATTGAACATATAATACATCAGGGACATATGTAGTTTTACTGCTTTGTAGCAAAAATTGCTTTCTTGAGCCGTATCCAGAATCTCATATTGCTCAAAGGGTCTCTGCTTCACTTCAGGTATGTGTTCTTCTTCAGATGCTTATAAACATGAATATTCATTATTCTTTATCAAGAACCAAAGACATTTCTTACATAATTTTAGCATGCCCATTTGTCAAGAAATGCTATGTTATATAATAAACGGGCACAATTTAATTTCATAAAATCGCACACTTTCAAATGTTTGGTACCATTTTGTGACTGAATAATACTGTATGTCGGCTTGGTGTGTGCTCTTCTTCAGCCATTTTTATTTCTGTCAGCTTTGTCTTTAATTTAAGAATTAATAAACTATGAAGATTCAGAACAATGTTTTGTGTCTAATTTTTATGTTTTGTGGCAAGTAGCCATGAAATAGCTGGTATAAAGTATATCCAAGCAGTTGTCTGAGCTTAGGTAGGTCCCGAGAGCTCCACCGTAATCGTTCGCTTAGCCAATTTCTTGTTTATTAGGGGTTGCCTTGGCGGAATGAACCACCAACTATACCGACATGTTGTTATGTGGTGAATGCCCAATATTAAAACACTCATATATTGTGCCAATTTGGTTTATACAATTCACTTATACTGCATGTCTTTGGACTGTGGGAGGAAACTGGATTAACTGGGGGAAACCCACATGAGCATGGGGAGAACCTTTAAACTCCAAACAGAAACACCAACTGGCACAGCCAGGACTCGAACCAGCGACGTTCTTGCTGTGAGGCAATAGTGCTTGCCATCATGCTGCCATGTCCTGACTCTGTCCTGTCTGCTCCCGCAGAAGCATTTTACTGCTGTAGCAGTGCAGGGGAGTATATTAGTAGTGATATGTAAAAATGGAAGTGTGTATGAGCTCAGCTGGAGCATCACTGCTGTGTCAGTGGTTTAATTGGGGAATATAGCTCAGCAGAATATCTCTGCTGCTGCAGAGGTGCAATGGTAGTCAGTATTGGAAGTCAACGTGCGCTCCTGCAGAAGCGTTTAACTGCTGAGGTAGTACGGGGTTGTGTATCAGTAGTAATATGTAGAAAATGGAAGTGTGTATGAGCTCTGCTGGGGTGTCACTACTGCAGCAGTGGTGCAATGAGGGAATGTAGCTCAGCTTGAGCTGTCTCTCCTGGTCTGGGAGGTCTCACTCGATAGTGGAGTAGAAGGTGAGTGGTGGGAGTCTATGGTGATGGTGGAGTAGAGATTGAGGATGTTGGATTATTGAGACTGCGTGAAGATTTGGTGTCGGAAGAGGCTGTGGGCTAAGGTTAGGGGAGAGATGGCGGTGCATTTCCACTGGTATGTTTGGGTATGAGAGAGACAGCAATTTAAAATTAATCCTTTGGACCTTAGGCTTAATAGTCATACTTAATTGTTAGGAGAAGTGTCGTGATTATAACGAGCGGTAGAAAGCCAGGCAACAACCAATCGCTGTGACAATAGCTATATGCTCAGTTAGTAATTTTCTGCAAACGGTTCTTAGTATGGCATCGATTAAGTAATTCAGGAAAGTAATTTGGGAAACGAGATGAAATCAGTGAAAAGCTAGCACCGTCAGGAAAATGGAATATAATGCTGGGGTTCTTGCCTGGTCTGATATATTGAATGCTTATAATGTATCTATCAGGCAGTGAAGATTACTGATTTATGAAGAATTCAGAACTAAGCATGGTGATTTCTAATGAAGGACAGTTAACTGCAAGCAATGTTGGCAAAAACTTAAAGTTTTTGTGCATGTACCCCATAGGACAAGATAAGCTTTGACATGAGGTTCTGAGTGATTGCTGAAGTGGTGGATTTATGGCTAGAATTACTTATTAGCTTGATCATTTATTTATATATTTATTTTAAACAGACAATTTAAAAATGTTTCCTCTGAGAAACCATACTATGCCTGTGTATTTGTTTGCCAATTTATTTTTTTCATTCACTGTCATCTATATGGTGCTAAATTATGTAAAATCACTCTGTCGGGACTTCGATGACAGCTGGCGCTGCGTGTTCAGCTTCTCCTGCTTTTCAGCTAAGTCCCTCTGCGTCCTATAAAGTGCTGTCTACTATGTGAAATAACCTTTATATAGTTTATGGAAAAAAACTATAATCATTGTGATCGGCGTTTAATTGCTCTTGTCTGCCTTCTCCTCCATAATAATCATTAGTGTTTGCTTCTATAGTAAACTGCTGCACTGAAGACTTTTTAAAGGAGAGGTGGCATGAGGGGATTGGCTGAAACTGGATCTAAGTTGCAAAGCAGTAACCAATCAAGATAAAACAGTGACGGGATTGGTTGCATTAGTGAAAAGTGAAACAGCCACCCAGGGACAGCAGTAGACAGGACAAACAATGAAGTGAACTGCAGTGGTAGAAAGAAAAACACATTGAGACACACACAAAAAACAAGAAATAAAATAAATATTTATGTGCTGGCACGTAACAGCTGAATTAACTGCACGTGGATCCTCTGTAGAGGGTGTGAGCCCTCCAGAGCCACCACGCTAGAGGGAGGACACTGGATAGGGATTTTGCCAGGGACCGCTCTGCTCTAAATGCACCAGAGATGGCAGGGTTAGAACAGTGGTCCCCTGAGGACACTGGTAAGCAACAAGGGCTGCATAAAGTACCTAACGCTTCAGGACCTTATTGAGACGCTCTTAATGACCACAATGCTCCTTGGAACATCATATGTCATGGGGAATCTTGGCTGAGAGCGCTGCTTCCCGGGGCCCTCCTATTTTTTAGGGGGAAGGCAGGTAGCAACACTTTTTCTGCACCGCTCTGTGCTGATATGAGGAGCTGGTTTATGGCTGGGGTTGCTCCTGCCTAACAGCCGCAGATGCCTTAAGCTGAGAAGAGAGCATGCTTAAAGGATTCAGTAACATTGTTGAGTCACAAAAAGTCCAAATCTGAGCATCAAGAAAGATTTTCTTATCCTCCTTAATGCCTTTGGCCACGTTATTGGTGATATAGAGAAACAGATCTGAGGCCAAAAGAAGTTCTTGAACAAGCAGAGCCACCAGCATGGCCGTGGTGCTTAGACACTAATAGTGGAGGAACTCGTCTGTCCACAATCGAATGGACTGTCCAAGAAGTGCTGGTGAAGCAGTGCTATCTGCCAGGGGCCAGAGCCATCCACCCACATGAAGAGGAGCAGGGGACGGGGGCTCACCACCATTAACAAAGCCAGTGACATCATCACCATCTGCCACAAAGCCAGAACCTGCTACCACGTGGCTGGAATAGGGAGGAGCAGAGGACAGCAGCATACCGCTGGCCGGTGGAGCCGCCAAAGATCTTAGAGAGCTGGATAGATTCCCCTCAGCAGGTTACTGGCCAAAAGGAGTGTAGAAGTATATGCAGTAAACTGGTGCTGTAAAAATACTGGCATATGTTTAAACAATATATTATATATTATTGAAAGTTTGATCAGTTTGGTATTCCATTCGTTGCTATCCCAAAGTTCACAACTCTGGAGCAGTGTTGCACAAACTGACATGAAATCTGCCAGTGTGATAACACAGAAACGGTAATGGATCAAGCATATAAAGTGCACTCTACATGTTCAAAAACAACGAAGAGAGTGGTAGAAGTGAAATATGGAATTTCTTTGCCTACAAAAGTGATAAAAATGGTGAAACAACAGACCTTAATGCACCAGTCTGCAAGTGTCACAATCAAATCTCAGTAAGAATTTTTCACTACCCCATCCAGATTTATTCAAAAAGTTAAGAGAACAACAGGTGAGTTTATCTGATCTGATTTATCAGAATCAGAAAGAACATTGTTGCCATGTATGCTCACACATTCGAGGAATTTGTTTTCAGAGCTTCTACAGTGCAACAGAATGACAGAGACAAAAAACAGATAATAAATGTATTAACAAAAAAAATGAATTAAAAAGTGAATGCCAATATACAAATTGGCAAGTGTCCAGCAGTTGACCAGCACAGAGCGGTTTAATTTAGACATTTAATCACATTGAACAACAAGCCTCCTCATTCATTCAACAACAAGCCTCCTCATTCATTCAAAATTTACCAAATACTACCTTTGCATTTTAGCATCAAGCTCAGCATTTGACAGAGTATTCACCTGTGGCCTGATCTGTATCCCACTAAGGTCCAGATCTTCAAGTGACAGTGTTGACACATTAGTTTTTCTGTCCAAAATTCTGCAGCTAACATAAGAGCTAGCAAAAAAATAAAGACTGCAAAGATATGAACCCATTTTATTCAGTGCCAAAATCAAAGTGACTGATAACATATTACAAGAAAAAAAATCTAAAATGTACCTATGTTCCTATAGGGATTTTTTTTTTTACAATCTATTTTATAATTTATCATTATATATATATATATATATATCTATTTATATATATATATATATATAT